>CM066328.1:7981362-8286085 GCA_033807585.1 Hydrophis major
AGTTGGGTTGAAATTTCCTTTCAAATAGAAGAGAGAAAGAGAAGCTGGAAGACTTTGGGCCAAATAGGGTCTCCCATGTTCAACGCCTCCGGAAGTGGCCATTAAATTATCATTTCAACAAGGCAGAAAAGGAAGATTATGAAATCATTAGGAAATGAAGACTTCAATTGGGAGGGAGGGATGGAAAGGGAGGGAGAGAGCAAGGAAGGAAGGAAGGGAGAGGGAGGGAGGAATGAAAAATCAGAACAGGAAGGAAGAAAGAGGAGGGAAGGAGGGAGGGAGGAAGTAGAGAGAAGGAAGAAAGAAGGGAAGGGAAGGAGTGAGTGAGGAAGGAAGGAAGAAGAGTGGGAGGGAAGGAAGGAAGCGGAGGGAGGGGAAAAGGGGAGGGAAGGAATGAGTGAGGAAGGAAGGGAGAGAGGAAGGGAAGGAACAAAAGAAAGAAGGAAGGGGAGGGAGGGAAGAAGGGAGTGAAAAAGAAGGGAATGAGGAAGGAGTGAAGGAAGAAAGGAAGGAAAGCAAAAAGACAGGTGGAGAATGGAAATGTATTGCTATTCCCTTTGACCACTACCTATCAACACTTTCATTTTCGGATCAAATATTTCCATCCCAAGAGAAAGGCAATTCTTGGCAGTTAGACAAGTTTAATTAATTCTCAGTCTTGTTTTTCATCTTCCTTTGTCTTCACTTTGGAACGATCCTTGTTTGTTTTAAATGTCCACTGATGTGAGCTAACCCCTCCTGTGTCTTTAGGAAAATTGTTTTTTTTTTTTTTGCTTGAAATATAAATCTTGCTGGCATCGCACTCTGAGGCCACCCACCTTAATCTGTGATGCAGGTTTAACCGAGGACAAAAATCCACATCCCACATACCCAGCACAGCTGTTTTCCAGGTGTTCTCTTTCCTCCCTACGCTTTATCCTGTGTCCAGCTTGACATGCAGCTAAACCTGTCCTCTTCCTTTAACAAAACACCCGGATCTGCTTTATTTTAGCTTCCATGTCAAGCTGCACACAGGATAAATGTGCGCAGCGAGGACAGAACATCATGATTGTGTGTCTTGTAGATTATGAACTTCTGCACGACTCCAAATCAGCATCTCTGGCTCAGAAACTGCACCAACAACTGCAAGATTTCCAATGGCAGCTGACAGCAAAGGTAAAAAAAAAAAAAGCATTCATTGTGATAAAACCAATGAGTTTTCCACGCCACTAAATTGCTAACCAAATACAGGGAGTGCTTGACTTAACAACAGTTCATTTAGTGACTGAAAGTACAACATCACTGAAAAAAGTGACTTTTTAAAATTTTGTTTGTTTGTCAAGTATGTATTAGATAACAAATATAAGTATAAATATCATTATGAATGCGTGAAATGGATATGAATAAAAGGGACCAGTAGGACAGGGATGGTAGGCACGTTGGTGCGCTTATGCACGCCCCCTACAGACCTCTTAGGAAAGGGGTGAGGTCAATAGTAGACAGTCTAAGGTTAAAGTTTTTGGGGTTTGGGGAAGAAACCACAGAGTCAGGTAGAGGATTCCAGACATTGACCGCTCTGCTGCTGAAGTCGTATTTCCTGAAATCAAGTTTGGTGCAGTTAACCTTGAGTTCGTATCTGTTGTGTGCTCTTGTATTGTTGTGGTTGAAGCTGTAGTATTCATTGACAGGTAGGACATTGCAATATATAGTTTTATGTACTACGCTTAGGTCAGACCGGAGGCGGTATAGTTATCTAAGCCTAAAATGTCAAGTCTGGTGGCGTAGGGTCAGGGGTGGGATTCTACCGGTTCAGACCGGTTCCATAGAACCGGTTGTTACGATTCTGCACAGTTTGGAGAACCAGCAAATCACGTCCCGCCTGCCATGCCCCAATCCGCCCATCCCTCCCCTCCCTGCCCAGTCAGTCTTTATCACCCGACATCGCTGACTGCGTTCTTCCCTGCCCGGTCACTCCTTAAGGTATTTCTTTTTTTTCTCCCCCTTCCGACAATCAGCTGTTTCTAGGATCAGCTATGCCCGGATTCCCCTCACTGTCTTACTGCTTTGTCCAGGAGGCTTCCCTGAGGCCCAGAAGGCCCCCAAAATGGAGGAGGGGTGCTGCAAAAAAAGTAAAAAAAGCCATACCCACCCAGTCACATGGCCATGCCCACCTAGCTGCGCCCATAGAACCGGTAATAAAACTTTTTGAGTCCCACCACTGGTGAGTTTGGCCCCATTTTACATCTTTTCTCGCCACAGCGGTTAAGGAAATCATCGTAGTGGGTCAATTAGTCAGTTTTTAAGGGAATTGGGCTCCATCATTGACTTTGCTTGTCTGAAGGTCGCAAAAGGGGGATCCCATGACCTCAGGACTTTGCGACTGTCATAAAGGTGAGTCAGTTGCCCAGAGTCTGAATTTTGAGCACGTGACTGTTGTGGGGAGGCTGCAAAACGGTCGTAAGTATGGAAAATGGTCAGACGTCTCTTTTTTTCAGTCACGTCGTAACTTTGAATGGTCACTGTTGTAAGTCAAGGACTGCCAGTATTAGTTATTCCATCTCTTACCCCCACCTATTTCATGGTCTCTCTCTCTCTCTCCACAGGCAAACTACACCCATCGCCCCAGGAGGAGTTTGAATTATTCAAAGACGTCCTGCCTGCTTCATTTTCAAGCCAATCACCTGTTCTATCAACGATTTGGCTCCGTGGAAGCTGTGATCGCCCAGGTGTGCAAATCTTCTTTAAAAAAAAAAAAAAAAAGGATGAAGGGGAGGGTCAAGATAAAAGGAGGTGGAGCTAGAACAGGTATACTTCTTTGACTAGGCCCACCTTTGGTGAACAGTGGGAGGTGGGAGGGGGAGTTTTCAAAGGTCACCCTTTTCCTGGGCACGCTTGCCCCTTTCCTGTCACCCCTATCTCTCACTTTCTGAAGAAGGATAGGCGAATTCTGTAGTTGCATCCATATATGACGCTAAGCTGGGCTAAATGGGATTGTGTAGTTAGTGGCATTTCTCAAACTAGGCCATTTCCAGATGGGTGGACTTCAACTCCCAGAATTTGCCAGCCGACATGGCTTCCTGAGGAATTCTGGGAGTTGAAGTCAAAGCTTCGTGAATCTGTCAAGGGCTGACTGAGGAATTCTGGGAGTTGAAGTCAAAGCTTCGTGAATCTGTCAAGGGCTGACTGAGGAATTCTGGGAGTTGAAGTCAAAGCTTCGTGAATCTGTCAAGGGCTGACTGAGGAATTCTGGGAGTTGAAGTCAAAGCTTCGTGAATCTGTCAAGGGCTGACTGAGGAATTCTGGGAGTTGAAGTCAAAGCTTCGTGAATCTGTCAAGGGCTGACTGAGGAACTCTGGGAGTTGAAGTCAAAGCTTCGTGAATCTGTCAAGGGCTGACTAAAGAATTCTGGGAGTTGAAGTCAAAGCTTCATGAATCTGTCAAGGGCTGACTAAAAAATTCTAGGAGTTGAAGTCAAAGCTTCGTGAATCTGTCAAGGGCTGACTTAGGAATTCTGGGAGTTGAAGTCAAAGCTTCATGAATCTGTCAAGGGCTGACTAAAGAATTCTGGGAGTTGAAGTCCACACATCATAAAACTGCCAAGGGTTGCTTGAGGAATTCTGGGAGTTGAAGTCAAAGCTTCGTGAATCTGTCAAGGGCTGACTAAAGAATTCTGGGAGTTGAAGTCAAAGCTTCATGAATCTGTCAAGGGCTGACTAAAAAATTCTGGGAGTTGAAGTCAAAGCTTCGTGAATCTGTCAAGGGCTGACTTAGGAATTCTGGGAGTTGAAGTCAAAGCTTCATGAATCTGTCAAGGGCTGACTAAAGAATTCTGGGAGTTGAAGTCCACACATCATAAAACTGCCAAGGGTTGCTTGAGGAATTCTGGGAGTTGAAGTCCATGCCTCATAAAGTTGCCAAGGGTTGACGAATTCTGGGAGTTGAAGTCCACACATCATAAAACTATCAAGGGTTGACTGAGGAATTCTGGGAGTTGAAATCTTTGCCTCATAAAGTTGCCAAGGGTTGAGGAATTCTGGGAAGTGAAGTCGACGCTTCATAAATCTGTGAAGGGCTGACTGAGGAATTCTGGGACTTGAAGTCCATACCTCTTAAAGTGGCCATGGTTGAGAAACACTGAGCTATAGTAACAGAATCTGATGTCTTATAGGACCCTAGGAATACAAGCATTGTGTGAACCCAGCCAAGAGACCTCTCTGGATAATTCCTTTTTTCATAGATTACCAGCTATGTAAAAGCTGTGAACGCCATTTACGAAGCTGCTGAATTTGGCTGGATCAGGACCATCGAATTCAAAGTTAAGACAATCAAAGTAGGTTCAGCTCCTTTTGGACAGAATTATGGGGAATTTGTTATTAGGTTTTCCAGAAAATAATTAAATCTTAAAAGGGGATGATGCAATTGGAGATGCTTAGGCAGCGTTCAAAATTATGACAAACCTAAAAAAATGTATTTATGCCCTGAATTCAACCCACCCGAGATCATGTGATCATATTTTGGACACTAGACAACCAGCCCAAATTTACAGCTGTTTGCAACTTCCTGCAGTCACATGATCGAGATTTTATTCGGAAAGTAAACTGGCATTTACTTCCGGTTTTCCAGAAAAAAAAAAATCCCTGATAGCAAATGCAGGTCATCTTCAATCATTCAGCCCAAAATGTATGTTGCTAAGTGAGAAATCTGTAAAGTCAGTTTTTGCCCCCATTTCATGAGGCCACTCATTTTGGGGGCATCCATTTTTCTCGCCACATTTGCGGGGTGAATCACTGAAGTTGTTAAATTAGTAACACAGTTGTTAAGTGAATCGGGCTTCCCCATTGACTATACTTATCAGAAGGTCTTTGTCTGAAATGGTATTGGGCCTCTGGCTTGGGTGGGTGGGGGGTTGGACTAGAACAGTGGTTGCCAATTGGTGGGCCGCAACCCACTGGTGGTCCGTGAGAAAATTTGGGTGGTCCACAGAGAAATGTCACCCCAAAGCAATTAATCCAGGCTGTGTGGGATCACAAGGTTGCACCACCCACATGGCCCGTGGGAACACAAAGCTGGCGTCACTTGCATTGCGAACTCACGAGCTAGGGAGGGGAAGGGGGAAAGGGCTGAGGGGGGGAATTGGTCCCACTCGCCCCACGTGCCTGGCCTGGCCATCGGCTGCTTCTTTCCACTTCTTTCTTCCTCTGCTCTGGCTGCACGCAAGGAAAGCAGCAGAAGTCTTTCTTTCTCTCCCCCAAACTCTGCCAGAAATGAGTCTTTGGGACCCTGCAAGGCCTCCTGCTCCAAGAGGCTGCACTGGTGTGACAAGTCTCACCAAGACTCATTTCTGGCAGAGTTTGAGGGAGAGAAAGAAAGACTTTGGCTACTTCTGCTGCTTTCCTTGCATGAAGCCAAAAGTCTCTCTTTCTCTCTCTCTCCCTCTCTCTCTCTCCCCCTGAGAACGGAGCTGGAAAAGGTATCCTGCGATCCCAAATAAAGAATGATCGATCGGTAGGAAAATGGGGTGGGGAATTTTCCTGCGGACTCTTTTTGGGGGATTTTTGCCAGGCTCTCTGTCTGGGAAAATCCCCCCCAAAAAAAATCCTGCAGGAAAATCCCCCACCCCATTTTCCTACCGATCGATCATTCCTTATTTGGGATCACAGAATACCCTCTTTCTCTGCCCCCTGAGAACAGATCTGAAAAGCAAGGTTAGGAATGTGGCTGCGGGATGTGGTGTGTGAGGGACCTCTGTGTGTGTGTATGTTTGTGTGTGTGTGTGTGTGTTAGAGAGAGAGAGAGAGAGAGAGAACATCACAGACAGACCTCCAAGGTTACATTGGATCTCTCTCTCCCTGAGAATGGAACTGAAAAGCAGGTTAGGAATGTGGCTGCAGGATGTGGTGTGTGAGGGACCTCTGTGTGTGTGTATGTTTGTATGTGTGTGTGTGTGTGAGAGAGAGAGAGAGAGAGAGAAAGAGAACAACACAGACAGCCCTCCAAGGTTACATTGGATCTCTCTCTCCCTGAGAATGGAACTGAAAAGCAGGTTAGGAATGTGGCTGCAGGATGTGGTGTGTGAGGGACCTCTGTGTGTGTGTATGTTTGTGTGTGTGTGTGTGTGAGAGAGAGAGAGAGAGAGAGAGAGAGAGAGAACAACACAGACAGCCCTCCAAGGTTACATTGGATCTCTCTCTCCCTGAGAATGGAACTGAAAAGCAGGTTAGGAATGTGGCTGCCTTGGAGGGTGTGTGTGTGTTTGTGTGTGTGTGTGTGAGAGAGAGAGGGGGGGGAATATCACCGCCAGCCCTCCGAAGTTAGATCGGATCTCTCTCTCTCTGTGTCTCTCTCTCCCACCAACCAACCTCAGCAAGCCACCGTCAGTCAAAATTCATTAGTGGCCCACGGGATTTAAAATGATGAGTTTGATGGTCCCTGAGGTCCAAAAGGTTGGCGACCCCTGGACTAGATGATCTCCAAGGTCCCTTCCAACTCTGTTATTCTGTATTGTGTAAGGTCGCAAAAGGGGATCATTTGACCCCGGGACCAGTGGTGGGATTCAAATTTTTTTACTACCGGTTCTGTGGGCGTGGCTTGGGGAAGGATAATGTAAAATCTCCAGTCAGGGGTGGGATTTGCCGGTTCTCCGAACTACTCAAAATTTCCGCTAATCGGTTCTCCAGAACTGGTCAGAATACTTGCTGAATACCCACCTCTCTCTTACAACAAACTGACAAATCTGTCCAGCAGGGAGATAAATAGTTGTCTATCATCCCTATTCATCTCTGCCCCCTGCCTTTTATCCCCAGAGCTAGGGAGGGGTGGGGCCTTCGCTAGCTGCAGTGGCTCTTCCATCCCAAGGACCGGCCCATAGATTACCACTGCTCTCCTCTCCTCTGCCTTCTGTGCATCTGTGAGTCAGGCACTGGACTCAGCTGTTCCTCCTCTTCTTCATCTGTCACCTCCAGACCTGGGGGCTGTTGACTCTCTATCTGAGGACTGATGGATGGCCTCTCTCTGTCTCTCCCTTCCTCTCTCCTTCCCTCCCTGTCTCTCTCTCTCCCTCCCTCCCACTCCTCCTCCCTCTCTCTCTCCCTCCCCCCTCCATCCCTCTGTCTCTCTCCCTCTCTCTCTTTCTCTCTCCTTCCCTCCCGTTCCCCCTCCCTCTCTCTCTTTCTCTTCATCCCTCTCTCCCTCTCCCTCTCCCTCTCTCTCTCTCTGTCTCTCTCTCTCTCTGCCAGCTCCATTCCCTCTTCCCCCTCGGAGCTCCCAGATTGGCCTGATGCTGACCCCTGACTCTCACGTCTCCTCCTTCTCCTCCTCCTCTGATTCAGCTGCTGGAGTGACCGGCAGCCAACAGGCCACAACAAATAACTCCTAATTGAAATTCTGGGCTTCCCTGTGGTTGTATGTTGAGGACTATGTAAGTGATCATTGAGCACATGGGAGTGATATCTCTCCTGTATCATCCGTTCCTGCTTTGGCATTGTCCCTCTTCTGTAGATTGTCTAAGAAAGAGACCCTTCAGAGACTCCCTTCCTCAGTCCGGAGATGTTGCTTATGCTGCACTCCAAAGCCAATTGGAACAGTTACTGCTTATCTTACCTGCTGACCGACCGGGATTACAGTGGTGTCCTTGGCATTGCTTTCAATGGGCAACCAGGTGAGGCGCTTTGTGGGATTCCGATCTGCCCACCGGAACTTCCATCTCCCACAGCAAACGGGCCTGATGTGGAGTAGCGACAGCTTCGTTGCCTCCCTTAAGAAATGTCTCCTTTAGCAACAGCAATGTTTGAGCTCAGTTGGTGGTCATAAGTCAAGGACTGTGCTCTCTAATTACTTTATTTTATTTATTTTTATTTATTTGTCAATAGCTTACAAGATAATAAACATGTATAAATCCAGGAAATGAGCAGGGAGGTGGGATGCTACCGGTTTGGCCCGGTTCTATAGAACCGGTAGCTCTGAAGAGCAGCAGACACCGAACCAGTTCGCTGCAACAGCCTTTTATTTGGCCTACCCGCCCACCCAGGCTCTTGCTTGTTCTTTATTTCCTGCTTTTTCAACCTTTGCTCAGCACAGCTGAGGTTGAAAAAGCAGGAAAGAAGAGGCTTTTCAAATGCTGCGTACCCGCACACAGCGCTTTTCATCTGTCCGGGCGGCACAGCTGAGCTTTTTTTTTTTTTTTGCAAATGCTGTGTGCGTGCATGCAAAATACATTCTCACCAAACCAGTAGTAACACCGGTTGAATCCCAGCCCTGGAAATGGGTACGAATAATTGGGGACAATAAGACAGGGACGGTAGGCACAACTGTGCGCTTATGCACGCCCCTTTCTTATAAACTTCCAGTGTTGGAGCAACCACGACTTCTGGAGGCAAGTAGTTCCACTGATGAATTGTCCTCACTGTCAGGAAATTTCTCCTTAGTTCTAGGTTGCTTCTCTCTTGGATTAGTTTCCATCCATTTTTTCTTGTCCTGCCTTTCTGGGGCTTTGGAGAAGAATTTGACTCCCTCTTCTTTGGGGCAGCCCCTCAAACATTGGAAGACCGCTCTCTATTACCCCTAGTTCTTCTCTTCTGAACATTTATAGAATACAGAATAACAAAGGGACCTTGGAGGTCTTCTAGTCCAACCCTAAACCATTTTAGACAAATGGTTGTCCAATCTCTTCTTAAAAGTTCTCTCTGTCAGGAAATTCCTCTTACTTCTAAGTTGCTTCTCTCCTTGATCAGTTTCCACCTGTTGCTTCTTGTCCTGCCTTTCTGGGGCTTTGGAAAATAGCTTGACCCCCTTTCTCCTCTCTGTGGCATCCGCTCAGATATTGGAAGAGTGCTATCCTGTCTCCCCTGGTCCTTCTCTTCACCAAATTAGCTAGGCCCAGTTCTTGCAACTGTTCTTCATGTTTTGGTGTCCAATCCCACAACCCTCTTGGTTGCTCTTCTCTGTACTCTTTCCAGAGTCTCAACATCATTTTATGTCGTGGCGACCAAAACTGGGTGCAATATTCCAGGTGTGGCCTGACCAAGGATTGTTGGCTGTGTGCAAGTAGACATCTTCACTCTTTCCTCTTCACTGTAATTGTCGTTTGCAGACGACTTCGGAGGGATTTGCTCAAAATATCAACATTTCCAGGAGAAAGAAGTCTCCCTGAACACGGGGCTGATCACGCTGCGAAAGTATGGCCAGCTGCTCCCTCCACGGATGATCCACATCACCCTGGCACATGAATTCGGCCACAGCCTGGGCGCACCCGTGAGCCTTCCTTTTTCTGGGTGACCATCCTGTAAATCAGGGGTGTCAAACTCAATTTCATTGAGGGACGCATCTGACATGGGGGGGACGGAAGGAGGGCATGGCCAGCTTGAAGTCACTCGTGTTGAGGGTGCCTGTAGTGGACCGAGCGCTGTACCAGTGAAAATGGGCTCCGGAGTTCTTTTTCCAGCTAGCACGGCCTTCTGCAACCCTCTGCCAGCGAAAACATAGCTCGGGAGGACTGTGCGCAGCCCTCAACGAGCTCCGTTTTTGGCCGGGACACTCTCCTGCAGCCCTCTGCCATAGGGTTGAGCTTCAAAAATGGTAGCAATTGCTTCTCTGCCTGGTTGCTGGGTGGGCATGGCCTAGTCGGCCTCCTGCACCACGACGGTGGTGGAAGTGCGTTTTTGCCCTTCCCGGGCTCCGGAGGCTTTCCTCGAACCTCCGGGAAGAGCAAGAACGGCCTCCTTGGGCTGCGGAGGCTCTCTGGAAGTTGAAAACAGGCCCATTTCTGGCCTTCCTGAACTTCTGGGAGGCCTGTTTTTTGCCCTCCCTGTGCCTCCACACACACCTTGAACTTACCTGCATCCAAAACAGGCCGCGTGGGGACTCGTGGGAGGGGAGGGGCAGGAGGGGAGGGGCCAGCCAGGAGTAGGATTTGGGGGTTCTCTGAACTGTGCAGATTCTTAGCAAGGGGCTCTCCCAAACCCCTGTGAACCCCCAGCAGCCCCCTCTTGCTCTGCCAGTGAAAACGGAGCCTTCTTGAGTTTTTCCTTCTTGAGCTTCATTTTTGCCGGCACTGTGAGCCGGACAATTGCTATTTCCAAGATGGCCTCATGGGCCAGATCTAAGCACCCCCTCAGGCTGGATCTGGCCCTCGGGCCTCGAGTTTGACACCCCTGCTATCAATTTTTAAAAGTTTGACTCTGGATCGTCTTAAGTCCACCCTGGTCTCCTTCTCTGCCATTTTTTTCTTACAGCATGACCAGAGCAAAGAACGTTCCCGGTTTGATTTCAACACCAGCCGGGGGAAATTCCTGATGTTCAATTACGCCACAGAAGGGACCGAATTCAATAACGATAAATTCTCTCCGTGTAGCATCGCCTACATTTCAAATATTCTGGAGCACAAGAAGGATCGTTGTTTCGCAGGTTCGGAGAATCCGACGCGGGTTTGAATCCTTGAGATGGTGGAACAAAAATCCAGTTTGAAAAGATTAGATTTCTGGTGGCCGGGAGTTCCAAGGATCCTGGATTAGGTTCTCCGTGGCAGGGGGGCTGGATCGTTTTTCCTAGCCTTGGACACTTTAAGACAATGATCGCCAACCAGTGGGCCAGGGATCACTGGTGGTCCATGGGAAAATTTTGGTGGTCCACAGAGAAATGTCATCCCCAAAGCAATTAATCCAAGCTGCGTGGGAACACAAGGCTTGTGTTCGCTTCCACTGCAAATAACACGAGGATATGAGGGGAGGGCGGAAAGGGCAGGGGGGGGAACTTGGCCTACCCACCCCACACACCTGACCTGGCCACTGGGCTGCTTCTTTCTGCTTCTTTCTTCTTCTACTTTTAGCTGCACGCAAGGAAAGCAGCCAAAGTCTTTCTTTCTCTCCCCCAAACTCTGCCAGAAATGAGTCTTTGGGACCCTGCAAGGCCTCCTGCTCCAAGAGGCTGCGTCGGTGCAACAAGTCTCACAAAGACTCATTTCTGGTGGAGTTTGGGGGAAAGAAAAAAAAGACTTCTGCTGCTTCTGCTGCTTTCCTTGCATGAAGCCAAAAGTCTCTCTTTCTCTCTCTCTCTCCCCCACTGAGAATGGAGCTGGAGACGGTATCATGTGATCCCAAATAAAGAATGATTGACTGGTAGGAAAACGGGGTGGGGAATTTTCCTGCAGACTTTTTGGGGGATTTTCCCAGGGTCTCTGCTGCTTTCTGCAGAGACCCTGGGAAAATGTCAGCAAGCCACCGTCAGTCAAAATTCATATTAGTGGTCCACGGGATTTAAAATTATGAGTTCGGTGGTCCCTGAGGTCCAAAAGATTGATGACCCCTGATCTAAACAACTGTGGCCAATGTGATGCCAAGTTGGAAGACAATAATCCTCATCTTGTTGTTGACTAACAAATATGGGTAGACAATCCCTGCCCATGGAGGGTCTATTATGGCTCCCATCAACGGGAGTTCAAAGGTAGACTTTTCTCTTCCCAGGGAGATTTGGCAGTATTTTTCGCAGTTGTTGTGGCTTGCCACGGCTGGCGGAGCTGGCAGCAGAGTTGGACAGTAGTGAGGAGGTTGGGGAGGAACCTGGGCCATTCCTGGAGGCTGAGGAAGGCTCGGATGTGGGCTCTGCATCAGAGGCAGAGATGGGGCCAGGGCAGGCTGGCAGTCATCAGCTGCCTTCGGGGTTCGGATAGCAGTGAGGTGGGGAAGCTTCTGGAACTGGTTCCCAGCCTGTGCATGCGCAGAGCTGCCAAAAGGAAGGCACAATTAAGAGCTCAGGGTCAACGTGGGAGTATGGCCGCAGGCGGACAATGAATGGCCCCTCCTATCAGGATTAAAAGAGGAGCAAAAGGGGAGGGGCTTTTGTAGGAAACAACATGCTCGTTTGTTCGTTCCAGCCTCGTAAAGATTTGTCTGTATAACCTAGGCCTTCCTTGTCAGCACTGAGTGTGGAATTTTACCCGGCAGCGTTCCAGGATTGATAAAGGTCTGAGCTAATTAGTACACCTTCACAAGACTGTTTGCCAAGCCGTTGGCTGACTGTGAATGAAATAAATTCACAATTAATGTAATCAAAGGGGGTGGGATTCAGAAGTGACTTAGTGCTTTTTGGGGAGGCCTAGGACAGAACAACAGAACCACAGCTTTTGAGAAGCTGAGACCCAAGCCATGAAATCAACCCTCCCTTTTTAGCTATGAAGTCTTGCAGGTAGACTGCCACAGAGCACAGAGGCTCCGCTATGCTTTTAACACTCACTGCAGCCGATATGGGATGGCCTGACTTCTGTTCCAGGCCAACATCCAAATGATCAAGCAAATTTTGCAAACTTTCTCCTGGGAATAGTACTGTTTCCATTCTTCTCCATCTTCCTTTCCAGAATCTGACCGTCCCATCTGTGGGAACCAGATTGTGGATGCAGGAGAAGAATGCGACATTGGGAGCGATAATGGCGATGCCTGCTGCTATGCGTGCTGGGGAGTCGAGGGGAATCCAGTGCCGGTTGAAACCAGGAGCAGAGTGCAGGTAGCAGTGATGAATTGGTATTGTTTATTTACATGACAATAAAGGTTATCATCTATCTATCTATCTATCATCTATATATCTATCATCTATCTATCATCTATCTATCGATCTATCTATCTATCTATCTATCATCTATCTATCTATCTATCTATCTATCTATCTATCATCTATCTTGTCCATTATCTATTGATTATCTATCTATCTATCATCTATCATCTATCTATCTATATCTATCATCTATCTATCTATCATCTATCTTGTCCATTATCTATTGATTATCTATCTATCTATCTATCTATCTATCTATCTGTCTATCATCTATCTTGTCCATTATCTATTGATTATCTATCTATCTATCTATCTATCTATATCTATCATCTATCTATCATCTATCTATCTATCATCTATCTTGTCCATTATCTATTGATTATCTATCTATCTATCTATCTATCTATCTATCTATCTATCTATCTGTCTATCATCTATCTTGTCCATTATCTATTGATTATCTATCTATCTATCTATCTATCTATCTATCTATCATCTATCTATCTATATCTATCATCTATCTATCATCTATCTATCTATCATCTATCTTGTCCATTATCTATTGATTATCTATCTATCTATCTATCTATCTATCTATCTATCTATCTATCTATCATCTATCTATCTATCATCTATCTTGTCCATTATCTATTGATTATCTATCTATCTATCTATCTATCTATCTATCATCTATCTATCTATCATCTACCTACCTACCTACCTATCCCTAGCCCTCCCTACCCTACCTCTTACAGCCGCAGTCAAGGACCCTGTTGTGACCAGAATTGTGTCTTTAAACCTCGGGGACAATGGTGCCAGGAAGAGAATTGTTAGGGATAACATTGTTTACCCTAACTGTTTCAGGTAAAATAATAAATATGTAATCATAGTTTGTTAGTTAAAGTGTCTGCAACTTTAACTGTAGGACTGTAATTAAGGGAGTGGTTGTGAAAGCACTTTAAAAGAAGCAAGACTACAGCTTGCTGTCTCTCTGGCTTTGATGATCTCTAATTACTGCATGGACTCAAGACTGCTTTGCTCGAACGGGAGAGAAACAAAGGACTGATTTGTAAGTGAACTGACATAGGATATTCTACATGGACTTTGCTAACTGAATATCCCTGAATGACTGACCAAATGATACATGACTATTGGACTGTTATTTTGACTATGCTATGAACTCATAATGGAATAAACTATATTTTTGATAGCACAAGCGTATCTGTTATTTTTACTGTATGTTAATAAACATACAAGCTTAGCTCACTCATTTATCTGTGTGCCTATCTGACTAACGCTGCACATTCTGTTTAGCTTGTCTCCTTAACCCTGGTTGGGGAACCCAGGCTAAACACTGGTTATGGGCCCAGAGGTTGCAAAGTCAGTTTAACTAGGATAAAACAGATTTATGTAAAAGTGAGAGTTTGTGTTGTTATACATTACAGTAAACAGACAGCTGTGTTTTATTAATTATAGTTTTTATATCCATATAAAGAAAACATGGCACAAGTCAATTTACAAAGTTTGTCCCTTATATCCAAGTTGGATGGAACAAACTATGTATCATGGTCTATGAAATGTAGTCTGCTTCTACGAAGAGAAGGTCTGTGGAACATAATTGAAAATCCACCAAACGTAGAGGAATGGGATCCAGAGGATGATGAAGATAGACTAAAGATAGAAGAATTTATGCATAAAAATGAACACGCTATTTGCATAATTGGGTTAACCTTAACTGACCAACAACTTGTTCATATCCGTGGAGAGCAAACGGCTGTTGGGTGTTGGCAGAAGCTGAAGAGAATTTATGTCCGAGATAATGTTGGTGCTCACATAAATCTTACACGAAAGCTTTTCAGTACACATCTCCAGAAGAATGGTGATATGCTGAGTCATTTGAAAACTATGCAAAGCATTTTTCAAGAACTGCATGAGAAAGAGCTTATTTTCTCTGAACTACACCAAGTCTACATAATTCTATCTTCCCTTAATGAAAGTTATGACAACTACGTAACTTCCCTTGAAATATTGCCAAAGGAAAGCCTAACTTTAACTGATATAACTGGCAGATTGATTGAAGAGGCCAGAAGAAGACTTGAAAGATATCAGTTAAGGAGGCAGCAACCTCAAAAAGAAGATAATGAATCTCCTACTGCATACGCAATTAAAAAGTGCTTAAATTGTGGAGGAAGAGGACATTTGCCAAGATTTTGTAAAAAAGCAAAGAGCCAGAACGCTGGCCAGAATACAAAAAGTCATCAAAAGATAAATAAAAATTTAGAGTTAGCCATGTATAGTAACGGAGCTGTAAAAAATAATTTATGGGTGGTTGACAGTGGAGCATCCCACTGTATAACAAATGATAACAAAAATTTTATTAAAATGTCCAACAGTACACAGCAGATATCGTTAGCCAATGGCTGGAAACTGAAAGCTAAAGGTCAAGGTATAGCATATTGTTCTTTTATCAAAGAGAATGTAAAAATGTTATATGTACCACAGCTTAAGTTTAATTTAATTTCAGTTAGAATTTTGGTTAAACTAGGATATGTAGTTACTTTTAAAGGAGATAACTGCATAATTGAAAAAGAAGATAAGAAAATTACTGCATCTTTAAGAGGTGAATTATATGTGTTAAATGATGATGGTTTAAAGGTGGCTAACATGGTTTATGATAATAAGAAACCTCATGATGAATGTATTCACTTGTTACATCGAAGGCTAGGGCATTTAAATTTTAAAATGCTTAAGAAAACTGTTGAATTATCTAAGGGAATAAGTTTAAAACCTTGTAATAAGTATTTGCAATGTAATGCTTGTAATCAAAGCAAAGCTAGGGTCATACCAGCTAATAGAGTTGATGGATTTACTACCAAAGAACCTTTAGAGGTAGTATTTGCTGATTTAATAGGTCCGAAAAAACCAAGTGTAGGAGGAGCTTGTTACATACTAAGTATAATGGACCACTATTCTAGATATGGGTTTTGCTATTTAATGAAGAGCAAAACTGAAACATATCAAAATCTCTTTAATTGGATAAAATTTGCTGAAAGGAAACCTAAAAAGAAATTAGTAACTTTTATAACAGATAATGGTACAGAATTTACAAATAATAAATTCCAGGTCGGTGCCTAACCTTGTCCCCAACATTTGTGACTGTGCAAAAGGAATCCACAAAAACTCATTCCATGCTGAATTCCGGCTTATAGTCCACGAGTTATTACCGTAACAGAGCCTGTTACGGTTGTTAAGTCATAATGGGGGTAAAACACCATTGGCCCTATGATCAACCTGATCTTACAATGTTTTTTTGCAATGGTCGTTAAATGAAAACAGCCACCTCCTAATTCCTTCATTTGGGAAATGGGGTGAAGAGTCAGCTTTCCATTATACAATGCTAGCTAGATACCTGTGCTTCGCTATGAAACTCTGTGGTCGGGCTTAGTTTTTGGGGAAGAAAATAAGGGGGAAAAATTCTGCCTCTGCCTACCAGCATCTATCAGGATTCATCTGGCTAGCATCCTGTCAGTGTGTGAGAGAGTTGAGGGCTGTTTGGAAAGTGAAACAGTATTTGCTGTGTAAGCAAGGAACCAGCAAGGAGCCTGGACGTGGCTTAGCTCAACTGTTCCATACTAAAGCTGCTTGGTGCTGTGAAACTGAACCTCCTCTCCTCTGCTTGTGTTTTGCATTTGGAACAGATTTCTTTTCAGGTGGGGAGGGGGAGTAGAACTCCTTAGCATCAGAGCGTGTTAATAATATAGGAAATACTCTCTGATGGTCATTTCGAAAAATCCTTTCTTCGTGAGCACCTAGAAGCCAAGAGGAACATACGTGCCAAATAAAGTCTGTAGGCTTTACAGTTCTAAAGATTTTGTGACGATGCGTGAGTGGTCTTTCACTTTTATATATATAGAAATAGCACTTGGACTTATATACCGCTTTATAGTGCTTTACAGCTCTCTCTAATTATATATATCTAATCTAATCTAGAGATAGATAGATAGATAGATAGATAGATAGATAGATAGATAGATAGATAGATAGATAGATAAGGGTTTCTCAACCTTGGCAACTTTAAGATGGGTGGACTTCAATTCCCAGAACTCCTAAGCCAAGTTTAAGATGTGTGGGACTTGAACTCCAGAATTCCAGTTTTTAGGATGGGTGGATTACTACATTTCCCAGAACTCCTGAGCCAAATTTAGAATGTGTGAACTTCAACTCCCAGAATTCCCCAGCCAGCCATTCCACACTACAGTACTATACAGTTAGTCCTCAACATATGCCCACAATTGGACCAGCACTTCCTTCGTTAGTCACACCTGAATGTACCTTTTTGCCACAGTTAAGCAAATCACTAGAATTGTTAAGTGAAGCATGCCGTCCTTCAGTGAATCCAGCTCCTCTTCCATCCTCCCCCCCACACCATTGACTTTGCTAGTCTGAAGTTGGCCAGGATGGTGGAAAAAAACAATCAGGTGACCTCAGGATCCTGCCACCATAGTCAATACATGCAGGTTGCCACAAATTTTTGATCACGTGACTGTGGGGACACCGTGACAACCTCAAGGGCAAGAACTGGTTATAAGTCACTTTTTTTTTCCTGTGGCGGTTTATTTGGAGCAGTTACTAAATGAACCGTTGTAATTTGAGAACTACATGGAGAGGGAAAAGAAGGGAGGGTGCAAGTTTGCTCTATTTATTCCCTTATTTTGGCCAGGGCAAGCCACTTGTATATAAACCAAGAGTAAACCCCACTCCTTTCTAGGACTGATGATAGTTGGGTCATGAAACGTCTGCAGGAAAACACCAAACTCAGACAAAACACCAGGGACCCCACAATCCTCCTCCTCCTCCTCTCAGCAAATTCCACTCCCTTCTAGCACTGATGATGTTACCTGGTTGGGTCATGAAATGTCTGCAACAAAACAACCAAGCTCAGGGAAAGCACCAGACCCCACAGGCCTTCTCCTCTTCCTCCTCCTCTCTACAAAGCTCATCCTTTTCTATCACTGCTAGTCTTTTCCTCCTCCCCCTCCTCTCCACAAATCTCACTCCCTTCTAGCACTGATGATGTTCCCTAGTTGGGTCATGAAACGTCTGCAACAAAACCAAGCTCAGAGAAAGCACCAGACTCCACAGTTCAACTCGGATCTATAAATGTTCTCTTAGATATAAGACTGGAAACCAGCTTCAGCGGGCAGATGTTGGCAACTCTTATCCTTCACCGTAGCCACTGCTATTCTCAGCAACAGATTCATCTTTGCTTCATTGTGCTCAGATCCTGGGGAGCTTCAACCGCGTCGTGCTTGCCTCGGAGACGGCCAACTCTCAAGCGTTTATTCTTCTCTTCCCCCTTCCCAATGGCTTCTCTAGGGCAAGCCGAAACCTGCACCAGCACCTCCTCGAAGATCTGGGACCCTGCCTTCAACAGTTCAGATATCCCGCTCCTCCCAGGCTCGCCGTGTTGGTGACAAGAACGGCTACTGTGACAAATTCCACACCTGCCGTTTCATAGATGAAGACGGCCCCATCGCCAGGGTGAAAAACTTCATCTTGGACTTCATCGAAATGGAGGACCCGGCCAGCTGGATGAAGGTGAGGACATCCTGCGTGGATGGAGGTGGGAAGGACCTTGAAGGATGTCTATGGCAGTGGTTACCAACCAGTGGTAACCACTGGTGGCCCGTGAGAAAATTTTGGTGGTTCGCAGAGAAATGTCACCCCCCCCCCCAAAGCAATTAATCCAGGCTGTGTGGGAACACAAGGCTGTGCCACCCACATGGCCCATGGGAACACAAGGCTTGCGTCGCTTGCATTGCGAACACGAGGTAGTGAGGGGAGGGGGGAAAGGGCGGAGGGGGGGAACTTGGCCCACTCGCCCCATGCACCTCGCCTGGCCACCAGGCTGCTTCTTTCTTCTTCTACTTTTGGCTGCATGCAAGGAAAGCAGCCAAAGTCTTTCTTTCTCTCCCCCAAACTCCGCCAGAAATGAGTCTTTGGGACCCCGCAAGGCCTCCTGATCCAAGAGGCTGTGGCAGCAAAGACTCGTTTCTGGCAGAGTTTTGAGGGAGAGAAAGAAAGACTTCTGCGGCTTCTGTTGCTTTCCTTGCATGAAGCCAAAAGTCTCTCTCTTTCCCCCTGAGAACAGAGCTGGAGACGGTATCCTGCAATCCCAAATAAAGAACGATCGATTGGTAGGAAAACGGGGGGATTTTCCCAGGGTCTCTGGTCCGCGGGATTTCAAATGATGAGTTTGGGGGTCCCTGTGGTTCAAAAGGTTGGTGACCTCTGGTCTATGGAGATGTTCAACCATCACAGGTCCCGGTTGTCCCAAAGATGCTTTTTTCCAAAAGGCAGCTGGACTTTCTTGGTGTTTTTTTTTTCCCCCCTTCTTCTTTTGAAAATGTTTCACTTTTCTATTTGGAAACCATTTCTGGACTTTTTGCTCTGGGTGGGTGGGTGGAAATGAAAATTTAAATTTTTGGTTCTGCCGATAGGTTTGTTCTTAAAGAAATAGGTTTGTCATTATAGAAATGGCGAGTATATAAGGTTGTACGTTATTATTCTATTGTGTTGAAAAAAAGTCAGATGTTGACACTTTTTCTTTTTCATTTCCCTTTTATCCTCCCCTACCTTCCCATTATTCTCATTTTTCTTTCTGTTCCCGTATATTTTGACAAACTAGTAAAATTTGAGAAACTGAATGAAGAGAAGCTGGTGGTGCCAGGGGGGGAAATGGCTCCAGGGCTGACACTGCTTCTCATCCAAGAAGCTTCTTCAGTTCTGAGGAGCTGGGGAAACTTCTGGGATAAGAAGCGAAATGTTTTCAAAGGAAAGCAAAAAATAAAAACCAAGGAAGTCCAGTTGTCTTTTGGAAAAACCACCTTTGAAACAATCTTAAAGAATGGAGGGAAAAGATGCTGTCCAGGTAACCATCAGATAAAAGGTGGAGGAGCCCACAGATGCTTAACGGTCAGAGGAAGCAATTTTGGAAGGACCCATTTTAATTGGTCAGCTACAAAAAGAGACAGTGAGAGATTTGTCCTTTCAGACATGCAATATTCTGTTAAGGTAGACTTGCAATAAAGTAGAATCTCTCTCTCTCTCTCTATAAAAGCGAAATACCCCTCATGCATCATCACAAAATCTCCAGAACCCGTAAATCCTACAAACTTGAAATTTGGCCTGTTATGTTCCTCTTGGCTTCTAGGTGCTCACTAAGGAAGGATTTTTCTAAAGGACCATCAGCAGAGCATTAGTATTTCCTTTATTATTATTATTATTATTATTATTATTATTATTATTATTATTATTATTATTATTATTATTATTATTATTAACATGCTCTGATACTAAGGAGTTCTACTTCCCCTCCCCACATGAAAAGAAATCTGTTCCAAATGCAAAACACAAGCAGAGGAGAGGAGGTTCCATTTCAGAGCACCAAGCAGCTTTAGTACAGAACAGTTGAGCTAAGCCACGCCCAGGCTCCTTGCTGTCTTCTTGTTCACACAGCAAATACTGTTTCAGTTTCCAAACAGCCCTCATACACTGACAGGACGCTAGCCAGATGAATACCAATGGATGCTGGAAGGCAGAGGCAGAATTGCTCCCCCACCCTTATTTTCCTCCCCCCAAAATAAGCCCAACAACATAGTATCGTAGCAAATCACGGGTATCGAGCTAGTTAGTTTATATAGCAGTGTTTCCTGTTGATTTACCTGGAAGGGCTGATAATTGAAGACAAACATCCAAACTTCGTCCATAACTTAGTACAGGTGGGCTCCTCGACTTACAACCATTTGTTCAGTGATCATTCAAAGTTAAACAGAACTCCCCCAAAAGTGAGTTATGACTGTTTTTACAACCGTCGCGGCATCCTCTGTGGTCACGTGATCAAAATTCGGACGCTCTGCAACTGTCTCACATTTACGACAGTCCCCCTATGGCGAACTTTTGCAAGCAAGCAAAGTCAACGGGGAAGCCAGATTCGCTTAACCAACGGGTTATCAGGAACTGCAGTGATTCACTTAGCAACCGTGGCCCAAAAGGTCCTAACACAGGTCAAAACCCACTTAACCAGCTGTTTTGTTTAGCCACAGAAATTTGGGGCTAAATTATGGTCATAAGTCGAGGACTACCTGGAAAGCATCCTCAGGACAAATTCCAGCATCCCCAAGTATTTTTTTTTTCCAGTTAATTTTTTTCCCCAACTGCCCAATAGCTGAAGCTGTCTAGTATTTATTTATTTAATGTATTTATTCATTCATTCAGTTTGTATGTCACCCATTTTATCAAGAGCCAACTAGCCAAGAATTGGCTTTAGGTACTTCTTGTCCATTGGCGCTAATTGTGCATCGGTGTGTTTTCTCTCTACAGACACATTGGTGTGTCATCCTTCTGGTGGTTTTAACCTTAGCAGCCATGATGGCTGGCACCGTCTTCCTCTTCGGATGGACAGTCAGCAGTAAATCAGGTAACTTTTGTGTGTGTGTGTGAAAACGTGCTTACTTTTTAATGCACCCAGCTAGGCTAGGAAAGGTTTGAGCAGATAGTGCCGTTTCTCCATCTTCTCAACTTTTAAGAGGCCTGAACTTCAACTCCCAGATTTCCCCAGATTACCGGCCGTGACCTTTTGAACTCTGTAAGATCACCTCCACGAACCTTCTCGGAGTTGAATAGGATCAAACTTTTTTCCACTGTCCCCGGGCAGCAGGGTTTGGATTCTACCGGTTTAGAACGGTTCTATAGAACCGGTTGTTATGATTCTGCGCATTTTGGAGAACCGGCAGATTGTACCCCTGGCTGGCCCTACCCCTCCACACTGAGTCAGTGCTTATTTCGCACAAACCCAACATCGCGGATTGCATTCTCCCCCACCCAGCCGCTCCTTAAGGTTCATGAAGATAGTAAGATATGGAAGGATTTATATTCCTTGCAGACACAGCTGGTCATTTGCCTCATTTGAGAGAATCAGTGTGCAAAATGGTTCCCGTAGTCTGCAATTTGGGATGAACACCCTTGGAATGGGGTGAGAGTAGGAATGGATTTCCAGAGGGAAAAAATTGCAGACTGCAACAACCAGGAGCAGCACTCAAGGTGACCCCGAGGACACAGAGAAACTTCCAAGTGGCCTCAATGACCGTCTCAAAGGATGCAAATGACCAGCTGTCTGCAAGGAATATAAATCCTTCCCTTCCCCACTATCCTGTCAGAGCTGAAGAAGCTTCTTGGGATGAGAAGGGAAACGTCTTCCAAAGAAAACCAAAAAAACAAAAAAGTCCAATTGCCTCCTGAAAAAGTACGTTTGGGACAACCATGGCCTGGATGACTGAGAATCTCGACGGGCTAATGATGCGGGGGGCCGGGGGGGCTGGACTAGAAGAGCTCCAGGGTCCCTTCCCATCCTGTTATTCAATGTTCTGTGATTCCCTGCAGATGAACCAATCACCAGGATCTCTCACAAGGCACTTCAGGGGAAGAAACAGCACAATTCCCTTCACTGGGAAAAGGAGGCTTATGTCGAAATGCATCCGAAAAAGCTACGTTCTGGCCCTGTGGACCTTGGCTAAGCGGCCTCTGCCAACACACACTTCCAGTTGCGGCACGGATAAACGGTTCATGAGCCATCACACTCAAGTGCAAAAAAACCCAAAAAATCAACTAAGAAGATTTTCTTACTGATATGATCCCTCTAATTTTCCTTTTTTCCTCCCTTTCCATTTTTTTTGCTTCTTTCTCTTTTTTTTAAAAAAAAAAAACCAATTCATAAAAAAATAATTATTTTAAAGAATTGCTTTGGATGCCTGCTCATCCGAGGATTGAAAGAGGCTGTGGAGTCCCCAACTATTCAAAATGATAGATAGATAGATAAACAGATAGATTAAATAGATAGATATAGATACATACATACATACATGGATAGATGAGATAGAGATAGATGGATGGATGGATAGATAGATGAGATGATAGATAGATAGATAGATAGATAGATAGATAGATAGATAGATAGATGAGAGAGAAAGAGAGGGAGGGAGAGATAGATGTAGATACCGGTAGGTAGGTAGATAGGTGGATGGATGGATGGATAGATAGATAAGAGATGATAGGAGAGGAGGGAGAGGAGAGAGATGTTGAATTCTGGGAACTGAAGTTCACCCATCTTAACATAGATAAGGTTAAAACCCCCTGATCTAACTCCCAGCTTGGGGCAGAAATCTAAGGTAAGACATAGATACCTTCAACAGAGGCTTGATTAGACTTCATTTGAACCCAGCCAACAATGGAGGCCTACTCCTGGATTCCATTGTGTTTATAGGTTAGGAAATGTTCCTAAATTCAAGTAGAACTGGCCTCCAAAATTCCATGTCCTGCACTCTGGATTGAGAAAGAAAAGGCCTTCGAAGGCCTTCTGTGTGACCTTCTATAGAAAGACCTGAGAAGGACCATCGTCTTTGTATCTTCGTCATCTTCCCTCAGGGCTCAACCTGTCCTTGGTGGGTCTGTTCTAATCGCGTAACCATCATCCTTGTCCTCAGTAATGGGATCCTACCAGTTCCACTACTGGTTCGGTGATTGTGTGTGCGTGCGTACACCTAACACGCACACACAACTCTCCCCACACCAGCTGAGGCCTGCAGCGCCAATCAGTGGGAGGATAAAGAAAAAGCGCAGGGGCGGGGTTTTGTCAACTCATAAAATATTTCTATGGGTCTTTGTAGAGTTGCCAACAGAAAGCGGGGGGGGGGGGGGGCAAAGGGGTTTGAAAGAGCAGTGCGGCAGCTTGGAAACCGAAAGTGCATTCCATAAATAGTTTTTCAAAGATAGTGACTAGGTGACTGAAGTTTCTGCTGCACAAAATTCTAACTGGAGAGCATGATTGATGACTCTGAGCTATGGATGTGTCCCATTGGAGGATAGGAATTACGGTACACCCAGAGGGGTGGGGGAGAACCAGGGTCAAGGGTGACAATGAATGATGTGTCTCAGAGTCGGCTACACCCAGGCAGTGCCGGATATGTTAACTCCCAATAAATTCTTTTGAAGTTTTGGAAGTTTGGCTCAAGACTCATGATTTAAATGGGGGTAACTGCCGGAATCCTGACAGCTAGCAGACTTTGAGACACATAATTGTCACCCTTGACCCTGGTTCTCCCCCACCCCTCGGGTGTATCATAATTCATATATTCTCCAATGGGACACCTCCATAGCCCAGAGTCATCAATCATGTTCTCCAGTTAGAATTTTGCATGGCAGAAACTTCCGTCACCTAGTTACTATCTTTGAAAACATTTATGGAACACACTTTCAGTTCGCAAGCTGCCGCACTGCTCCCCACTCCCCCCCTTTCTCTTGGCAACTCTAAAAAGACCACAGAAATATTTTATGAGTTGACATTGTTCTCATCTGATTGTCTGAGGCTTTTTTCACTCCTCTCAGCTGATCGTCTTACTGATTCGGCCAAACCGGTTCCATAACACCACTGCTTGTCCTTCTCTGGACTTTTCTAAATCCTTCTCAAAGCCGGGTCCACCAGGGACGATGGCTTTGGTGGCCACCAACCCCATCTCGAAGCAGACGGCCGATTCCTAACTCTCCGTTTCCAAATCCGTAACCTGAATCGTTCAGAGATTCCTTGGATCCTGACAAGAAAAGGGAAATCACTCCCTGCATTTTTGCAAACCTACAACATTCCAACTTTAATTTGGTAACGTGGCCAAGAGAACGAGGAGAGGGTGGCGGGGCCAACCGCTCTATCCCGACCTAGGATTGGCTTTGCCAAATACAGAAATCAAGAGCCAGAAGAGTCTGATGAACCCAAAAATAAAATGTAACCCTGCTGGCGGCTTTTTTTATAATCCTGGTTGTTAAAGCAGGGTTACACTTTCTGCAAAGCTGGACGGAATGATTTCTGCTGGACGGCAAGAGAACACAACGCTGCTCCAGCTGCCTTCATTTGACAAGCTCCTTGATGTATTTCCATCCTTGTTGTGTGTATTCGCAGCCCTTGGTTGGGGCAATGGAAAGGGCACTTATGACAGTACGAACCCCTGCGGGGAGAAAAAGGAGAAACAAAGTGAGGGTTTAAATGGCACGTTTGGGAGTCAGCGATCCCTTTCTGTGAGCTCGGGATTTATGGGTTTGGTGCTTAAAAAAGTAGGATACAGAAAGAAGGGAAAGAATGTAATCTGACAGAGAGAGGGGGGGAGGATAAAATAAATGCATTTATAATTGCAGTAAAGAAGACTGGAAGCCTTTCCTTTCCTTCCTTCCTTCCTTCTTTCTTTCCCCTTGCCCTCCCTTTCTCCTCTTCTTTGCTTCCTTCCTTCTAACCATCCTTCTTCCCTTCCCTCTATCATCTATTTCCTTCCTTTCTCTCTTCCTTTCGCCCTTTCTAAGCTTCCTCCCTCCGTTCCTAATCCTTTCTTTCCTTATCTCCCATCTCTTTCCTTCTTTCCTCCCTTTCCTTCCTCCCTTTTCTTTCCTTTCATTCTTTCCTTCCTATCTCCCATCTCTTTCCTTCCTTCCTCCCTTCCTCATTTCCGATATCTCTTTTCCTTCCTTCCTTCCTTCTTTTGGTTCCCTTCCTTTCTTCCTTCCCATCTCCCACCCTTCTCTTCTCTTTCCTTCCTTCCTTCCTTCCTTCCTTCCTTCCTTCCTTCCTTCCTTCCTTCCTTCCTTCCTTCCTTCCTTATCTCCCAACTCTTTCCTTCCTTCTTCCTCCCTTCCTTCCTATTTCCCATCTCCTTCCTTCCTTCTCTTTCCTCTCTCCCTTTCCTTTTCTTCCCTTCCTTCCTTCCTCCCTCCTATCTCCCATCTTTTTCCTTCCTAGCCCAAGAGAAGTTCTGGTGATAGACCCAGATTGGATCCTGCATTTAAAACTTTCCCTACTGTTCCCAACCTCCATCTTTCTTCTTCTGTTTGAAATGTTGTATTTTGACCTTCTTTCATTTTTTTTTTTGAAATGAAATAAAATTCTTAAAGAGAAGAAAAGTCACACCTCAGAGTTAACAAAACGAACAACGACAAGTGCACGCAACCTCACACCCATTAGCTAGGGATGGAAAGCAAATATTTTTACTACCGGTTCTGTGGGCATGGCTAGGTGGGAGTGACTAGGTAGGCGTGGACATGTGACTGGGTGGGCGTGGCTTTTTTTGCAGACACACCCCTCCCGCGCTCCACTTTTTTGGCCTCCTGGGCCTCAGGAAAACCTCCTGGGCGAAGCAGTAAGACAGCAAGGGGGATATCAGCACAGCTGATCATCGGAACAGCTGATCATCGGAACAGCTGATCATCGGGAGGAAGAAAAAAAGAAATACCTTAAGGAGTGACTGGGTGGGGGAGAACACAGTCAGCGATGTAGTGCATGCACGATAAGGACTAACTGGGCGGGAACGGGAGGGCCAGGGCCAGCCAGGGGCACTATTTGCCAGTTCTCCGAACTGCCCAGCATCGTAACAACCAGTTCTATAGAACCAGTCCGAACTGGTAGAATTCCACTCCTGCCCTTAGCCTTGGTTTTCTTAGCCACACTTTTTAACAAGGTCCTCATAGGCTGCCCCACCTTTGAAGAAACCTGGTTTAAAAAGCGGTTGCAATCCCGAGCAGGATAGTAGTATCCATCTATACTATCCCACTGTACCTGAGTTCCAGGCATTGCAGAAGGAAAATTCAGTTTTTGGAACCGCTGGAAGCTGCAGAAACGAAAGACAAAAAAATAGACTTGAGATATTTGTCAGGAAAGTGTTAGGTCTGAGCGAAGATTGAGAGAGAGTTCTGTCGTAAGGACCAATCTCTCTCTCTCCCCCTCTTCAAAAATAAGTATGAACTCTTGAAAACTTTGTGTTTCAAAAGGAATCTTTTATTGAAGAGGGAAAAAGCAAGTCAAAATTCAAAGCAGGGTCTGATATCCCTCAGGGTGTGCAACTCAGATAAAGGGAATTAGAACCCCTCCCCGTAGTCCGATGTGGATTCCACCAATCCACAGATGCAAACATGTTATTTTCCCCTCGTCTCCGAGAAAGCAAAGGTTTCCCAGGAGTTTTCTTCTGGTGTTGGAATCTACATGGCCCCTTCTCTTACAGTCTCTCCAAGAGGGGAGAATGTTCCAGGCATCTGGGGCGCCAGGTAACGGTTATAAATCGCGGAAAAGGTTATACAGATTCAAGGCAAGAATTAAGATATTTAGGTTGCACTGAACGGAAAAAGAATGAACTGTATGAAAACCACCCCCGGCCCCTTTTTCTTCCATCAAAAAAAATGGCAGATACACAGCTATGACAGCGTTCAAATTCTACCAATTTCGCAAGGAGAAAAAAAATAAGGTAAAGCTGTTGCAAAAGATTCCACTAATAGAGAAACTTTACCAGGGCTTTTCCAACTTGGCAACTTGAGGACTTGCGGGACTTCCTGGCTGGCTGTGGAATTCTGGGAGTTGAAGTCCCACAGGTCCTCAAGTTGCCAAAGTTGGAGACCCCTAATCTATAATATACAGGTAGTCCTCGACTTACAACAGTTCACTTAGTGACGTTCAAAGTCACAACAGCTCTGAAAAAAGGGACTATTTTTTTATGGTTACAATCTTTGCAACTTCCCCTTGGGTCACGGCAATCCCAATTCAGATGCTTAGCGATTGGTTCATACTTAGGACGGTTGCGGTCTCCCAAGGTCACGTGATCCCCCTTTGCGACCTTCTGACAAGGAAAGTGTAATAGGGAAGCCCGATTCACTTAACAACCGGGTTACTCACTGATCAACTGCAGTGATTCACTTAACAACCATGGCAAGAAAGATCGTAAAATGGGGCCAAACTCACTTAACCAATGTCTCGCTCAACAACAGACATTTGGGGCTCAGTTGTGGTCATAAGCTGAGGACTCCCTATATATGCCTGTTGCCAAGCACCGAAAGATGATCCCATGACTGGGAATGCTGCAACGGTCATAAGGGTGAGAACCAGTCCCAGGTCACATTTTTCAGTGCCGTTGTAAAGTTTGAACAGTCAAAAATGAACAGCTGTAAGTTAAGGACTACTTGTATTCAAACAGGTCATCTTCAAGTCACAACCATCCTTGAGGCCAAAATTTATGCTGCTAAGTCAGACATTTGTTAAGTGAGTTGTGCCCTGTTTTATACCTTTCTTGGCACAGTTGTTAAGTGAATCATTGAAGTTTAGTCAGTCACATGGTTGTTAAGTGAATCTGGCTTCCCCACTGTCAGAGTGTTTGCATGTAACTGTCAGGATTACCCCCATTTAAATCATGAGTCTTGAGCTAAACTTCCAAAATTTGAAAAGGATTTATTGGGAGTTAAACTGGCCAGCATTACCCGAGTATAGCCAACTCTGAAACACATCATTCATTGTCACCCTTGACCCTGGTTTTCCTCCCACCCCTCTGGGTGTATCATAATTCATATTCTCCAATGGGACACCTCCATAGCCCAGAGTCATCATCAGTCATGCTCTCCAGCTAGAATTTTGCAAGGCAGAAATTTCAGTCACCTAGTTATTATCTTTGAAAGCATTTATAGAATGCAGTTTCGGTTTTTCAAGCTGCTACTTGCTGCCCCCTCCCTTTCTGTTGGCAACTCTAAAAAGACCATAGAAATATTTTATGAGTTGACAGTGACTATTATTGTAAGACAACTCAGGAGCAAAACACAGCACAGAGGCTTTGTCTTTTAACAGTGGTTTATATACAAGACTGCTATGTAATACATACACATATTAGCCACATACCAGGCAAGCAATCGATTTTCAACTCTACACGGAGAACTACAATGGAGATAGAACTCGAGGAGAGATACGTCCTCTCATGGCCACATTTATATATACAGCTTCTTAAAGTGGTAAAACCCTGTGGACCCACCCTCAGTCTTAAAGCGGCAATAACCATGCTGATTCATCCTCATTGCAACAGCCTTACAGCAGCTGGTTCAGCTATTAAATCTCAATACCTTGACACCCACTGACTTTGAGGTTGCAAAAGGGGATCGCGTGACCCCGGGGACACTGCAACCGTCGTAAATACCAACCAGTTGCTAAGATTCTGAATTTGGATCACGTGACCACGGGGATACTGCAAAGGGTCGTAAGTGTGAAAAACAGTCCTAAGTCATTTTTTTTTTCAGCGCCGTTGTAACTTTCGTTACAACGTTACGCCGTTGTAACTACACGAACTGCGGTTAAATCGAGCACTGCCTGGACTTCCTACCTTGAACCTCCCTTTGGAGACCCCACTCCTATGTAGATGGCAGCCCCCTCATCTGACCGCTGAGGTCCATCCACGACCTGCGTCAGGCCTGAAGATGACCAGAGGGGATGTTCTGGGCTCACCTGCCAACCAAAATACTTTGTCCATTCTTCCACCGCCGGAGTAACAGCTGCTTTGGCTTTGTGGAGGGCATGGGCGCCTTTATCGCTGCTACCCAGCAGCTCCTGGGAGTAAGCCAGGTAAAGGGCACCGCCGGCCAATCCTGCTTTGGCCGTCAACCTGAGTGAGAAAAATATAAAAGGCCCTTTAGCAATAGCACTTACATACCGCTTTCACAGTGCTAAGCGGTTTACAGAGTCATCCTGTGGCCCCCAACAATCTTGGGTCCTTGTTTTACCGACCTCAGAAAGAGTCAATCCTGAGCCGGTCAGGATCGAAGTGATGACAGTGGGCAGTCACCCTCCAATATTGCATTCCCACCATTGTGCTACCAGACGGTCTTTTCCTTCTCTTCCCTTCCACTTAGCATTTTATATTTATCTGCCGCTTTACAGTGCTTTTACAGCCCTCTCTAAGTGGTTTACAGAGTCAGCCTCTTGCCCCCAACAATCTGGGTCCTCATTTGAGTGACCTTGGAAGGACAGAAGGCTGAGTCCACCTTGAGCCTGGTGAGATTTGAACTGCCAAACTGCAGTCCGCTGGCAGTCAGCAGAAGTAGCCTGCACTCTGACCACTGGACCACCGCAGCTCAACATACCTTTTAGAGGTATGTTCAGGGGGGGATATGAAGACCTACAAGAAGACCCCCCCCCTCCCCAAAACCCTTCTGTCTACAGCTGCCAAACGGACGAATATTTTCACATTAAAAAAAGGGAGGCCATGACGTTGTACAGGCTGTCGTCAACTTACAACAATTCACTTAATGACCATTCAAAGTTGCAATAGCACTGAAAAAAAAAAAAAGACTTGCGACCATTTTTTTTCACACTTATGATTTCTGGGAGTCGAAGCCCACACATTACAGCGGCCAAGACTGATTTAATCAATAGCAATAGAGGTAGTCCTCAACTTAGAACAGTTCATTTAGTTCAGCGAGTGATGCAATGGCCTAGAGGTGGCGCTCTTGCCTCACAATCAGGAGGTTGTGAGTTTGATCCTAGATAGCGGCAGATATTTCTCTCTCTGGGCACAATGGGAGTATATCTGCTGCCAACTCTACATTGGTGACAGGAAGGGCATCCGGCCAGTCAGCTCCACTCAGGTGCCCCAACTCCACCCCATGTAAGGGGGTCATTAAAAGAAAAAGAAACAATTAGTGACTGAAAAAAGTGACTTATGACCATTTTTCACACGTATGCCCGTTGTAGCATCCTTGTAGTCACGAGGTAAAAATTTGGACACAGAACAACCGGGTTCCTATTTATGACATTAGTGGTGCCCTGGGATCACATGATCCCCTTTTGGGACCTTACTGTCAAAATGGGAAAGCCCGATTCACTTAACAACCACGTTCCTAACTTAACAACGGTGAGCCCCAAAAGGCTGTAACATTGGGGCAAAGTTCACTTAACTGACGATTAACTCAGCAACCAAAATTTGAGGCTCCAAGGTGGTCGTAAGACGAGGACTAATAATTGGTTGGTGCAAAATGCAGCGGCCCGCATGGTGTTATGCAGACCCCGGTGTGCACATGTATCACCTCTGCTGCAGGAGCTGCATTGGCTGCCAATTTGCTTCCAGGTGTAATTCAAGGTGCTAGTTGTCACTTTGAAAGCCCTTCATGGCTTGGGTCCGGGTTATCTGAGGAAACATCTCTTGCCAGTGACATCTACCCAACCTATTAAGAGTGAGGAGGCAGGGAATGCTGTGGGTCCCACCCCTGAGGGAGATACACCTGGTGGTATCCAGAAGAAGGCCTTCTCTGTGGTGGCTCCGTCTCTCTGGAATATTATTTCCCCCGAGATTAAAATGGCCCCTTCACTAATATTCTTCCAAAAGGCACTGGTTTTGCCAGTGGGCCTGGGTATCCAGAGAAGGATGGAACCCATCAAATGGCTAGTGTGATCTGCTGTCATTGGGGCGGGTGGTGAGTGTTGGTTTTGTTTTGCTTTCGTTTTTTTGTTTCCCCAAATTTTGTTCTACTGTACTTTACTAATTTATTTGATTCTTTTTGTTCGTTCTTATTGTTTTTATTTTTATTTTAAATATGATTTTACATTGTGTAAGCCGCCTCGAGTCGCCATGGACGAATAGGCGGCAATATAAATCAAATCAAATCAATAAATAAATTGGCTAGGGATTGAATGGGACACAAGTGGGATGAGAGGTAAAGAGAAACAGGGCAATTTTGCCAAACGTTTTGCAAAAAATATTTTTTCTAAAGGTCTCCCTATAGGGCAGGGGATGGTAGGGGCAAAAAATTCCCTCCTTCCAGATACCTACAGATGAGAATGTGATGAGAAAAATACAAGAATGTGCAGAAATCAACATTGGCAATTAAGGAGAAAGAGCAAACTGAGCAAACTACATGAGATGGGATTTATTCTATCAATAGTTAAATAATAAAAATGGAAGTTAGAAATAGGGAAACAAAATAAAAGATGATGTGTTAAAAGAGATAAGTTTTTTTAGTTTTATAGTCATTGCACCTTGTACAACGAAATCAAACACCATCTTCAGTGCACTTCATGACCATGAAATTAAACACAAACATACATCCTTCACACTCCATACTATTATGTTAATATTGTATAATCAATTAGTATCATCAATAGATGGATATTACTGTGTTACATATTACAGAGTTCATACATAATGAAGGATGTTGTAATTTTGATGATCGTTTAACAAAGAGGTTTGTAGCCAGACAACACACTATTCAACTGAAGATGGAAAGATTGTATTAAAAATAAAAAAAATATTTAAAAGAAAAAGAAAAAAAAGAATTCCCTCCTTCCCTCCGGGGTCTTAAGGAAAGGAAAACCAGAATCAGAATAAAGCTGGAAGGGACCTTGGAGGTCTTCTAGTTCAGCCCCCTGGACTAGTTCTGCTCAAGCAGAAAATCCTATACCATTCTTTACTGGTCTGGACTAGAAGACCTCCAAGGTTCTCTACTATTACTATCACTATACCTATTGCTATACCACCCTATAACCAGGAATATCTTGAGAATCCCTTGCAAAGCTTCCGTGCATTTGGGTTACCTAAATAAAACGAATCTGCTGTATTTCTGCAAACGTAATTATGACATGCGATGATGGGGAGGGCAAGTTGGAGGGAGGGGCTCAGCCGATCTAAGGGCTTCCAGATCGTGAGAATCCCCGGGACCCGAAACTGGGGAAGGGTCCCGTCTCTGGCTCTTCCACCTCCGCGGCCCCGTTTCCTTTCTGTGCCGTTACAAAACCACCTTTTAAGCCCGCCCGACTCACTTGACCAAAGGGAACGTGCGGGACGCCATGACGGAACGATGTCTCTTCCAAGGGCAGCCCTTGCGCCCGACCGCGCCGTTTCCTGCGAGGAACCGCCCCCCCTCCTCCTCTCGCGGGACCTTTCGGGAATTGTAGGCTTGAATGGCGAGGAGGATGACGCGGAGGCCGCTGGGGTTGCCTAGGCAACGCTGGGAGATGGCCGGCACCTCGACTCCCCAACCCGGCATGGTCTCCAAACTATGCCGTGTTAGCTCTTTAAGGAACGCAGCTTGGTTCATACCACGGACTAAACCTGGGTTGGGTCGGCTGAGGGTTTAGTGAGTCGTGGGAACCCTGCCTTGTCTTAGCGTGGGAGTGAGATACGCCATCAGTTGATTTGTGTATGTTTATCACTGTTTCTGTAACTTAACCAAACTGGTTTAATTAATGAATAAATCTTATTTAAATAAATCTCATATAGATTCAGATAATCAATAAATCTTATTAAATTCCTGTAAAGACCGATCAGTGATGAGGGCACAACCAGGTTCTTGCATACAGGTAGTCCTCGACTTAACGACCACAACTGAATGCCCAAAACTTCTGTTGCTAAACAAGGCAGGTGTTAAGTGAGTTGTGCATCACTTTATGACATCTTTTGCAACAGTTGTTAAGTGAAACACTGCAGTAGTTAAGTGAATCGTGAAGTCGTTAAGCGAATCTAGCTTCTATTGACTTTGCTTGTCAGAAGGTTGCAAAAGGGGAGCACCTGACTCCAGGCCACTGCCATCGTCATAAGTATGAGTCAGTTGCCAAGCATCTGAATTTTGATATTGTGCCCATGGGGATGCTGCAATGGTTGTAAGTGTGAAAACTGGTTTATGTCACTTTTCCCAATGCCGTTGTAACTTCAAATGGTCACTAAATAAATAATTGTAAGTTGAGGACTATCTGTACAAGTAATCCTTGACCTACGACCATAATTAGAGCTTGCTTTGTCAGGGCTCTGACAAATCCAACTCCATTCAAATCATGTCTCTAGCCGTATCTCTCAGAGTTAAAAAAAAAATTGATTTAATAGGAGTGACCATGTCGGCATTACATAGGTGCAGCCGACACTAAATTACATCATTCGTTTCCCCCTTGACCCTGGTCTTTCCCCAGCCCCTGGGTGTATATTCTCCAATGGGTCACATCCATAATCAATCATGCTTTCCAGTAATAATCTTGCGTGCCAACAGCTTCGGCTGCCTAGCAATTATCTGAAGCATTTAAGGAATGCACTGCTTTCCCCCCCCTCCCTTTTCTGCTGGCAGCTAAAAAGACCAAAGGAGTATTTTTTAGTTGACATCCTTATTATCGCTGCATGTTATGAAAATCATAAAATAGGTCTATTGTGTGACTGACTGATTTTACAACAGTTTTTGTCATAGCCATTAAGTGAATCACAGGGTCATTAAGTAAACCATTGATTCTCTATGGGTGCAATTTTCCCCAAAACTGGAAATCAGTGCCTGTTTTCAGAAAAAAAAAAAAAGTTGTAAAATCTGGTCATGTGTGCAAATGCCAGTAAAATGCAGCCTTGTTGCCAAGAGGCCAATGTTCAGTAATTTGACTGTTAAAAAAATTTGAATCTAGTTCCCCTTTCTAGGATCGGTTGTAACTTTGAACAGTTTTTCTTTCTTTTAGGATGGGGGTGTCCAACTTGAGTAACTTTCAGAGTTGGAAGGGTTCTTGGAGGTCTTCTAGTCCAGGGTTCTCCAACCTTGGTCACTTTATGACTTGTGGACTTCAACTCCCAGAATTCATCCTCTAGTCATGTTAGCTCAGAAATTCTGGGCGTTGAAGTCCACAAGGCTTAAACTTGCCAAGTTTGAAGAGTCTTGCCTTATACCATTTCAGAGAAGTGGCTGTCCTGTCTCTTCTTTTAAAAAAAAAAGAAGAGAAAAACCTCTAGTGTTGGAGGATCCACAATGGAAAACTGAAAAACCCTTATGCTAAATGCTGGCGAGGGCAGGGAGTTTTAAAATCGAAGCAAAGAAGGGAGAAGGCGGAGCTTCGTTCCGGCGATACAGCTGCGATCTCGGGGCTCTGAGATCGTAGCTGATATTTTCGCCCCTGGTCGGTCCTAACGGACCTAAACCGTCCCGTAGAGACGGTGATCGTGAAGGGCACTGTTCCAGGATCCCAGAGATATCGCAAAATCTCTGGTTTGATCCGGAAGAAGCCCTTTCGCTGGCGGCGGAGAGGCAGCCTCCATAGCTGCTGAAGTCGGGACAGCTCCGGAAAGAAAGTGATTGGAGTGAAGTGTGTCGGCTGGGTGAGAAAAACTCTTTGGTGTTGTAAATTTGCTGAGGTTGGAAAGTTCATTCTGAAGAGAGAAGAAAGTTGTGAGGTGTTTTTTTTTGACTGAAATTTTCTGAGCGGCGTTTTTTAAAGTGATGTCAAATTGAGGCTTGGGGTGTTTTTTTTTTCTTTCTATATTTTTTGGGAAAGATTTTACTGTGACTTTGTAGGTAACCGGATTGAATTTTCTCTTATATATATTTTTATGCTCCCTTTGATTTTTTAACTTTCTTTAGGATAGAGGCTCCCTTTGGTTATTTTTTCTTTTTTTTTTCTGTATATATTATTCCTTTTTTCCGGCTGGGGGGGAGAAAGAGCATTAAGAAACTTTGTAACACTGCCAACTAGAGGCTTGAAAGTATTTTATTTGAATTGGAGAGAATTGCAAAAAGACCTCATCTCAAGGACATTTTAATGTGATAAGATAGAGGGAGAGCACAGCAAAATATTATTGCAGGTGCTTTCCTGGACTGTTATCAACAACACTTGAGGTTTGGCTTTGAAGCTGCTGGAGAAGAGAGTCATAACAAGAGCCTTGGATAAATAACAAAGTGCAGTGTGTTTTCTTATATATACCCCATTCGCTAGCCTTTTTCTAAATTTCAATTCTAGTAATATTTTTATTTTTGCCTTTTATTTTAAAGGGAAAGCCTCAGAGTTTTTTCTTTTTTCTTCTTTATTTTTCTTTTCTCTTTTATTGGGACTTTTTTGCTTTTCCTATTTATGTTTTTGGACTACTTTGTTGTTGTTGTTGTTGTTGTTGTTGTTTTTTGGATTATTGAGACTTTTTAATTGGATTAAGGTGTGAAGAATCTGAAGGAACTTTTTGTTTTTTCTCTTTTTGCTTTTTTTTATTTATTTTTTTTGCTCTTAATCAATATTATTATTTTGGGATTTGTTTGTTTTTTCCTTTCTATTTTTTCCTTTTTTATGGTGGACTATCTCGTAATTGGATTAGGGTCTAGAAGAACCTGAAGATCTTTCTTCTTCCTTTTTTCCTGTTTCTTCTTTGGTTTCGTGTCTTTTACCATTGGAGTTCTCCATTTTGGATTATAATTGGCTGCTCTACCAGTTGGATTAAAAGTCAAGAAGAATTTGAAGTTTTGGAAACATTGAAATGAGCAGGAAACCAATACCATCTGGCATTTCTGCTTCTACCTCTGCTTCCCCACCAGCTGGAGGACAACGTTTAATTCAGACAATGTTGAAGCAAGATAAGGAACAAGAAAAAGTAACTTTACAGATGATTATGCAAGGAATCCAAGATCTCCAGACAAAATCAGATATCATTGAACAAAGAACAGGAAATATTGAACAAAGAACAGAAAATATTGAACAAAGAACAGGAAATATTGAACAAAGAACAGAAAATATTGAACAAAGAACAGAAAATATTGAACAAAGAACAGAAAATATTGAACAAAGAATAGAGAAGATTGATGAAAAAGTGGAAAATATTAAACAATATGTGGTGGACTTGTGAGGACGCTAGAAAATATTGGACTAAAATTCGCATGTGGTTGGAAAAAATGACAAAGAAACACATAGACTTGAAACCAGAGATCTTCTTTTTGGGAATTTTACCTGATATATATAGTAAAGATTTGAAATACCTGATTGTAAATGTATTAACAGCGGCCAGGATTGTATTTGCTAAAAATTGGAAGAATGAGAAAATACCATTACAGGAAGAAATTATTAAGAAAATATTGGAATGTGCTGAGATGAGCAGATTGACATTTGAAATTAGAGAGCAAGAGGATAAACAATTTTACGAAATTTGGGATCTTTTTTATAAATGGCTAGATGATAAAATATGATAATAGAATATTTAGAATGCTAGATAGTAAGGAATATCTTTATTTTGCTATTATTTTGTTATTTGATATTATATTTATAAAGGATTTTTCAGGATTGATTTGATATGACTAGATGATTTGTTATAGAGTAAACTGGTTTAAAGTATTGTTAGCTCATAAAGCATGAATGATTAAAAATATAGTCAAAAACTTCTTTTTTTAGTGATATTAGGATATATAAGTTTGGATTGACAATATGAGTTGTTATGTAACATAATTGTAATTGAGACTACAGAATGAATGCACAAAAATGATGAACCAACTGACACACTGGATGTACATATAAGAGTTGATGTTTTTATGTTTTGTTTGTCTTGTTTGTTTGTAGAAAATTAATAAAACTTTTTTCAAAAAAAATAAATAAAATCGAAGCAAAGAAAAAAAGAATTTCCCAGTCTGGATTTATTCAAATAATTTCCACTTTATTTCAAGAAAAGTCATCAGATTGTTAAGACCACAGCAAGAAGCTGGACGCCAGATGAATTCTGGAAAGATTGCCACCTGCAAATATTTGAAACCATTGCAGTTCATAACTTAAAATGGAAGCAGGGAAGAGAAGGGAGGACCAGGGGATAACTCATTTCAACATGTGCTTATTTTTCCTCTTCATTTTCTCCGACCGTGTTTGAAATGTCCTTTTCAAGTCAGCAAATGGGGGGTGGGGGGAGTGGGGAATTATAGGTGGGTATATAGATATAGATTTATATTTTATTTTATTTTTTTTAATTCAAAATTAAAAGTTCGGCCATCATGAAAGTACTCCATAGCAGAATAGAACGACATTGTACAAATCACGTACAGAATTGACGGTTAAGTATAAAAGACCTGTATTTACAACTGTAAACGTGGACTTCAGGGAAGAAAGAAACAGAACACAAGCAATCGTGTACATCATTCACACAACCTCTCTCGCTCCCTTTTCGTGTGTCGCAAAACTGAGTGGCCAAGTTAGACACTTCACTTGCCTCCAGTTGGATCTAGTAAACAGACATAATGGATCTGGTGTGTACTGACTTGCAGTGGGGGCATTCTCACTGAGATCTAGCAGCTTGGCAGAATTCAACCCTTTTGGGCATTTCCTTCAGTAGGGTGCACAGAAGCCATCAGCTATTTTTTCTTGTGACTAGAAATCATTTCCTTCACAAAACCCAGGTTTGGGCAATACAGTAAGCTGCTCCTATGTTGGTTGAATTGTGGTTTAAAAAACCAATTGCAATCTGTTGAATCCAAACAGCCCACTAAGCTAGAAAGGATGGGATTACAAGCCACCAAGCTGGATTTCTACACCTCGGTAAATTACAACCACACATATATTTTTTTTGCATGAACAGATTAACATTTAACTGCTGTTGGGATTTTTTAACTGGCATATATTTTGAGTGAGCGTTGCCAATTTTTTCCCATTTTGCAAATCCAAGGTATCTCATTGCTGTTAGTGTGATCAACAATTTGACTTTTAAGTTGATCCATAGGAATTGAATGGTTCATTATCTATCTAATCTATCTATCTATCTATCTATCTATCTATCTATCTACCTACCTACCTACCTACCTACCTACCTACCTACCTACCTACCTATCATGTTTCTTCATGCATTGATAGTATTACCTAGTTGGATAATGAAACATCTGCAAAAAAAACTACTAAGCTCAGAGAGCACCAGAAACACCACTGAATGACTTTGATAAATCCAACTATATTACTACAGGTGTTATCAACTCAGAAGTAGCTTCACACCACTCAAATTCTGCCCAGCCCTTATGTAATAGAACAGAATAACAGAAAGGGATCTTGTAGGTCTTCTAGTCCAACCCCCTACTCAAGCATTTCAGATGGTTATGGTTGTCCAATCTCTTCTTAAAAACTTCCAGTGTTGGAGCATTTACAACTTCTGGAGGCAAGTAGTTCCACTGGTTAATTGTCCTCACTGTCAGGAAATTTCTCCTTAGTTCTAGGTTGCTTCTCTCCTGGATTAGTTCCCATCCGTTGCTTCTTTGTCTTGCCTTCTGGTGCTTTGGAGAACAGCTTGACTCCCTCTTCTTTGGGGCAGCCCCTAAGATACTAGAAGACTGCCATCCTGTCTCCCCTAGTCCTTCTTTCCATTAAACGAGACTTATCTAGTTCCAGCAACTGTTCTTTATATGTTTTAGCCTCTAATCCCCTAATCGTCTTTGTTACTCTTCTCTGAACTCTTCCTAGAGTCTCAACATCACTTTTATATCGTGGCGACCAAAACTGGATTCAGCATTCAAAGTGTGGCCTTACTAAGGCATTATAAAGTGGTATGTATAGAAGGGTAGATTTTTCTATTCATGGATGTTTGACGCAAACCAAAATACTTGTGATGAGGATGATAATAATGAAGAAAAAGAAGAATATGATGATAACATATAATAATATAATTGCTGTACCAGGAGACACCAGAGTCAAAGAAAAAGAACTGGAAAAAATCACGAAAGATCGTGACCTGGCCATCAAAACTACACAATTATGGATGAAACATGTAACAGTGATACCCATGGTCATTGGGGCACTTGGTGCCATGTCCAAGAATTTTTACAAAATTCATCAAGAAATTGCAGCTTCTTGCAATAACACCAGTGGAACTGCAAAAAAACTATGCTACTTGGAACATTGTACATTTTAAGAAGATACTCGGTTGATATTTAGGATGCCGGCAGCAACCTGTATCAACCATCAGCACCAATCAATATTTGTGATACATTTTTAAATGTTCATTTGGCTGAGTTTCATATGTTATGAATAAAAGAGATGATGATGATGATAGATGTGGCAGTGCCTGGAGATAGGAGAAGAGAAGAGGAAGAGAAGAGAAGAGAAGAGAAGAGAGAAGAGAAGAGAAAAGAGAAGAGAAGAGAAGAGAGAAGAGAAGAGAAGAGAAGAGAAGAGAAGAGAAGAGAGAAGAGAAAAGAGAAGAGAAAAGAGAAGAGAAGAGAGGAGAGGAGAGAAGAGAAGAGAAGAGAAGAGAAGAGAAGAGAAGAGAAGAGAAGAGAAGAGAAGAGAAGAGAAGAGAAGAGAAGAGAAGAGAAAGAATTGGAGAAGATAACAAAATACAAAGAGCTACAAATAGAAATAGAACAACTGTGCTAAAGGCAAGCAATAGTCATAGGCGCTTTGAGTGCAATCCTAAAATAACTGGTGCACCCCTTGAACACCATTGGCATTGACAAATTCTCCACCAGTCAATTGCAAAAGGTGGCTTTACTTGGAAGAGCTGACATCCTGCGACGATATCTTTAAAACAGTCAAACTATCTTGGTCCAGCATTATTGTGACTTGCTAACTCTCCTGCCTAAGAAAGATTTGATAAGAAAGGCACTTCCAAAAACTGATTTGGCTGCATGGTTAAAAAAAAAAAGGTGCTTTAAATAAATCCCAGTTGGGAATTCCTCCAGATGTGTTCCTGGCAGAACAGTTTGGAGCTATAGCCCAGCTCTCACAGGGTTGTTGTTGTGGGGAAAACAGATGGACAGAAGTATTGCCTATAGCATCAACTGGAATTGAATATGTAACACAATCTTTTCGCCAGAATGTTAAGTCACAGTTGCCAGTTCTTGAGCTGGCATTGGCCTTCATTTGCACTGAATTTTTCCCCGTGAATCTAGGATATTGCTGTGCCCCAAAATTAAGAGAGTAATAGAATGAGCAGAATTGGAAGGGACCTTGGAGGTCTTCTAATCCAACCTCCTGCTTAGGCAGGAAACCCTACACCACTTCAGACAAATGGTTATCCAACATCTTCTTAAAAATTTCCAGTGTTGGAGCACTCACAACTTCTGGAGGCAGGTTGTTTCACTGGTTAATTGTTCTAACTATCAGGAAATTTCTCCTTAGTTCTAGATTGCTTCTCTCCTTGCCTCTTGTCCTGCCTTCAGGTGCTTTGGAGCTTCCTACACAAGACAGTTGTTAAGTGAGTTTTGGCCCATTTTACGGCCTTTTTTTTTGCCCCAGCTATTGAGTCGCTGCAGTTGTTACAAAACAAGTTGTTAAGTGCCTCTGGCACCCCAAGACACGGCAACTGCCACGAGTCAACCATTGAGCATTCGAAATTTGGACCACGTGACTACAGGGATGCCGCCATGGTTGTTCGTCTGAAAAATGGTCATGTCCCTTTTATCGGTGCCATTGCCACTTCGAACGATCCACTAAACAGACAGTTGTTACACCAAGGATTAATTTTCATCAGTCAGGATCTTCCCACTCTTAAAGAGATGGATGCCAGAGTTTTAATATGAAGGATTAGGGATTCTCAAGGATTAGGAGCCCGAATTTGCTCATGTCCCAAACTAAATCGTGGAAGCGAAACCCTCCCTGACAACCAGATCCAGAGAACCACTGCAAGTTAGCCCATCAGACACAAAATCCAAATGGAAAGACGATCGTTTTCCAAAGATTCTGTGCTCTCTGTGGAGATGCTCCCAGCGTTTGGATGTTGCTTTTACATCCAAAGGTGGGGAACGATGTCCCTTGGATCAGGGGTCTCCAACCTTGGCAACTTTAAGACTTGTGGACTTCAACTCCCAGAAGTCCTCAGCTGGCTGAGGAGTTCTGGGAGTTGAAGTCCACAAGTCTTAAAGTTGCCAAGGTTGGAGACTTCTGCCTTGGATGACTTGTGGACTTCAACTCCCAGAATTCCTGAGCCAGCCATGGTTAGTTCTGGCTCAGGAATTCTGGGAGTTGAAGTCCATAAGTCATCCAAGGGACATATTTCCTCATTTACATCCTCAGTGACACCACCACCATCATTCACACCATCATTCTCCCAAGCACGTGCGCGCGGACACACACACACACACACACACACACAATATAACAGGAATGTCTTAAGTATATAGTTCGGTCCTGGCATTCTTCACACCAGCTCAAGAGAAGATCATGTGTAGCCATTAAAAAAAAAAACAGGAAGAGAAACTTTTTTTTTTTTTTTTGGTCAAAATGGCTCCCCTTAGGTCGGGTGGGACCTGCTGTGGCACCGTAGACGCTAAGCTCTATTTTAAATGTGCTTTACATCTGAAACTCGTCTGGGGGATGAGAAGTGGATGGAGGAGACAGGTGATTGGGAACAAGATAGAAAAATGCAAGCTTAGAGATGGGACAGGATGGGAAAAAACGCTTAGGAAAGGCAGGGTGGATAAATAAGAATTCACATTTCATCCGTTTCTATCATGTCTTCCATTCTTTATGTCAGTGTTTTTCAACCTCAGCAACTTTAAGATGGGTGGACTTCGACTCCCAGAATATCCCAGTCACTATTTGTGGACTTCAGCTCCCAAAATTCCCCATTTGTGGACTCCCACAATACTCCGGCTAGCATTTGTTGACTTTGAGTTCCATAATTCCTTAGCTAGCATTTATGGACTCCCAGAATACTCCAGCTAGCATTTGTGGACTTTAACACCCAGAATTCCCCCAGTCAGCATTTATGGACTTCAGTTCCCAGAATCCCCCATCCAGCATTTAAGGACTCCTAGAGTTCTCTAGCCAGCATTTATGGACTTCAACTCGTAGAATTCTTCAGCCAGCATTTGTGGACTTTACCACCCAGAATCCCCCAGTCAGCATTTAAGGGTTCCTAGAGTTCTCTAGCCAGCATTTATGGACTTCAACTTGTAGAATTCTCTAGCCAGCATTTATGGACTTTAAAACCCAGAATCCCCCACCCACCATTTAAGGACTCCCAGAATTCTTCAGTCAGCATTTATGGACTTCAGTTCCTAGAATTCTCACATTGCTGTCTGGAGAATCCTGGGAGCTGAAGTCCACACATCTTAAAGTTGCAAAGGTTGAGAAACATTGCTTTCTGTAATCCATCTGAGCACTTAAATTGGTACCACCACTGCGCAATTAAATTTAAGACACAGATCTTAAATCTCAAACAGTTTTTAGAAAATAAAAAAAGGACTTCTGAATTTTGTTTGCTAAAAAAAAAAAAAAAAAAAAAACAGGCTGAGACATACTTATGGGAAAGGAGTATTCACAGCTCTTGGGCCTGTCCGCTAAACCAAACCTCCATGCCAGAGGCACTCTACCCCTGTATAGCTGGGAAAGGAGGAAGGCCTCGTTGAGATCCGGCTGCTTGCACACATCCCCAAAGCGAGCTTGGTTGGATCTCTTGACAGAAAAGATGGGAGAGTTGGAATGGAAAAAAAAAAAAGGCCAGAAAGCAGAGAAATTTGGGGAAGGGTGAGCGGAGCCAGAAGGGAACAGGAAGAAGGTGCAGCGTGCACTTAAAATGCAATGGAATATGGGGGCAGGGAGTCAAATTCAGGGGTGGTTCAGCCAGTTCGGACCGGTTTGCATGAATCGGTAGTTCCGGCGATTAGTTGGCCCCACACCAGCCCTAGTCTGTCCTATATTTCCATGATTTGCAGCCCAGCTGATTTGCACGGCATAGCCGATGGCTGCGCCTCAGCTGTTTTACTCACCGGGGCTGCAGCAGAGGGTAAGTTTTGAGAGTTGAAAATGGGCGTTTTTTAAAAAAAACGCTGCGCGCAAAGCACGCGGTCACCAAACCAGTTGTTCCACCGGTTGAATCCCACCGCTGGTTGGGTTTTCAGTCTCTTAATGAACCTGTGCAAAGTCTCTATGCTGTGTGGCGTGGATAAGATACATACGTACAGAGATCACATCGGTTGCATACGGTGGACTCCTGCGGCGAAGTGCAGAAGTGGCCCAGAAAGGGGCCTCTATGGACCCTAAAAACCCCAAATCTTCTCGGATTCAGGAGCCGGCGCTCCCCCAAAAACATCAGCCGCTCCGCGGGACAGTCCCGTTTCCCCGCCCCCCGAGTTCAGCGCCCGTTCCTCGAGGCAGTTGTGAGGAGGAGTCTTTTGAGAGACTGGCATCGGTTTCTGAGCATGCGGAGTTTCGTGGTTAGCCCTCCATTTTGGTCAGGAATATTTGGCTACGGAGAAAAACGGAGCCTGTTTTTTAAAAAAAAAAAAAACAAAAAAAACAACAACAACAAAATTTTGTGCTGCCACAAAGGCACTTTCTTCCTCCCTGGAAACTTTCGAAAATGACAATGCCAGGCTTCCTTCTCCAGTTTGTTTGGGTTGTTGGTATTTTCCTCCCATTTTGACGGAGAACAACGATACCGCCGTTAACCTTGTCCCGGCTCCTGGAACGATGCCAGGGTTGGAAACAACAACCACAACAACAAATATGTTGGGGAGACTTTTTTCCCCTCCTCCGTTCTGAAGAAGCTGCAGAAATCTCCTTTTTTCTGTCTCTCTGTTTCTGTGTCTCTCTTTTTTTTTCTTTTCCAAGAGCAGGCCAAGCCTCGAGGTTGTGCTAAGGCTGGGCGTTTAAAAACCCTAGTCCCGTTCCTATCAGTCCTCAGCTGGCAGCTGAAGATTTAACAAAAACAAAAACAAAACAAAACAAAAAACAAAATTAAAAGTTTGGTCCCGGTGTTTTCTTTTTTTTTTTTTTTCTTTTTTCTTTTTTTTTTCCTCGTTTCCAAGGTTTAAAAAAAATAGAGCGCCTGTAATATATATTTATATATGCTATATATGTATATACTCTTTCTATTCCTATGTACATTTCTTTTCTTTTCTTTTCTTTTTTTTTTAAATTAATAGGCTGGCACTACAAAAAAAAAAAAAACCTGCTCCAGTTGGTCCAGCTAAAGGTTTCGATTGGTCCAGACAGACGGCAGCTCTTTTGCAATGTGGTATGAGACCCTGTTTTCACACCCCCTGCGGGCTGGTTGACGTCTATCTCCCCCAGTAGATGCTGGCCGTGGTGTGTTTTGTTTGTTTTTCACCCTCCCTCCCTCTCTCCCCGTCCCTCCCTGCCCACCCCCGGCTTCCCCCCCCCCGACCCAATCCCATCCCACCCGTTGGCACAAAGAAGACGAGAAGCCACTTTTGAAAGTTCTTCTTGCAATCAAAACAGAGGAAGGGGCTCGAGACCGATGGATTCCTGGAAAAGAAGAAAAGGAGAGAAGGCTTAAAGGTTTGGAAGCTCAATGCCCGGTCATCGTTCTGTTGGAAGTTCAAATCCAATTCTCTCCTAGAAAAATGAAATATTTTGGGGTATGTTTTCAAAGACAGAATATTCCCCCCTAAAAGAGAAGTAGAAACTCTGGAGAGGCAGAAACTCAGCCCCCCCCACCTTTGTTAATGGGCCATTAAGGCCTGGGCCGGTCTATTCTACATAACAAAGATCTACCCCTTCAGGCAGAACCATTTCATTGCCCTTCATTGCATCAACCAGCAAGTTTCAACCAAACGTAGTGCACAGACCCACCTACGAAGCTAGCTATGACCTCTGATAGCAACCAGTCAGGATACTCTTCCTTGTGCCCCAGGAAGTTCAAAGCCCAGAGAGGGCATAAAACCCAGAGACATCCCTTCCCGTTTCTTTGCCCAAGAGCTCCTGTCCTGTCTTTCTCCCCACTTGGAACTGAACCCAGATATACATTTCTTCCAACAGTTCAATGCAACCTTTGGATAGGAACCATAGACACATGGGGCTGGAAGGGACCTTGGAGGTCTTCTAGTCCAACCCACTCCTTGAGCAGGAGGCCATATGGCATCCCAGATAAATGTCTGTCCAATCTCTTCTTGAAAACCTCCAGTGATGGAGCACCCACAACTTCTAGAGGCAAACTGGTTCCACTGGTTTAATTGTTCTCACAGTTAGGAAAGTTCTTCTCAGTTCTAGGTTGGATCTCTCTTTAATAAGTTTCCATCTGTTTCTTCTTGAGCAATTAATCAGTGGAACAACTTGCCACCAGAAGGTGTGGCTGCTCTTAACACCGGAGATTTTTAAAACAAGATTGGACAACTGTTTGCTGCCTGAGCACAGGGTTGGACTAGAAGACCTCCAAGGTCCCTTCCAACTGTTATTCTGTAAGGTGAGAGAGAGGGAGAAGGAAGGAAAGAAGAAAGAGAAGAGAGGAAGGGAAGGGAAGGAAGGAGGGAGGGGGGATGATGGAAGGAAGGAAGAAGAAAAGGAAAAGGGAGGGAGGGAGAGAGGGAGGAAGGAAGAAAGGAAGGAAGATGGGTGGAGAATGGAACTGGAAACCTTATATGAAATCTCCCTCTGGTCAGAATCAGCTTCTCCGTGAAAATAAAGCTTCAGCACTTGGGCGATTTCATCTTTAGAAAACAGGCAATAAAAGGAAAACCAGGATGGGGATGTGTGAAATCACAGCATGCCCAAAGAAAATGAAGATTAAAAATAGGCTCCATTAATGTGATTGAGTTTCTTGAGAAGCTTAAGGCACACTTTGTCTTCTTCAATCAAGAACTGCAAACCCACTGGCACTCTTTTAGCCATGCCAATTTTCCATTTTATACAACGTTTTGGTTTCTTTTATTCCTGTTGTCCTAAAACCAGACTCAGCCTTGGACCCTGAGCAGAATCATGAAGGAAAAAAAAAATCAGTTCATCCTCAATATATGTGTGTATGTGTGTGTGTGTGTGTGTATGTATGTGTATGGTATTCAGCTTTGTTCGGGTATTTTCCCACGTCATAGTAGTTGTGCTTTTAAAGTTGTAGCAACGTTTCAGCAGAATCTCATCTGCCATCATCAGGCTTCTGTATGGTGTTTGTCTGTGAGTCAGACTTTTACAGTGGTTTCAGATTTAAATTTGGGGCAGCCTATTGCTGTGCCAGAATGGTTTTTTCTTCCTCCTGATTGGTTGAGAGTCTTGGTCTGTGTTTATTGGTCTTGGGATTTGCTGTGTTCTGCTTGATTGGTGTTTCTGATATCTTCTGTCTGTTTTTTGGCTCTTTTTGTGTCTTGATTGGCTGGCAACATTGTGTTCCTGTATTGGGGGTTTGTAGTGTGGCTTGGCTTTGGGTGAATGGCACACACACACACACATACACACATATGTATATATTTATATTTATACACACACACACACACAGAGGGGTGGGATTCTACCAGTTCGGACCAGTTCAGGTGAACCGGATGTCAAATTTGCATCTGGTTCGCTGAACCGGTATTTCAAACAACCGGCTGGCCCCGGTCCAACCACCCCGCCCCTTGGCTGGGGAATTCTGGGAGGTGAAGTCCATTCATGCTGGCTAAGGGATTCTGGGAATCAAAAACCATGCATGCTGGCTAAGGGAATCTGTGCATTGAGATCCAGACATGATGGCTGAGGAATTCTGGGATTGAAGTCCACCAATGTTGCCTGAGGAATTCTGGGATTGAAGTCCAAGCATGCTAGCTGGGGAATTCTGGGAAATAAAGTCCATATACCTTAAATTTGGCAAGGTTGAGCAACCCTTGTTAGAAGCAGGAAAATAATTTCCGGCAGATTGGTCAAGGCACTCAAACTCCTTGATTTACCTGCGAGACCATCGGTTTCCTCGCCTTCCCCCACCCACCAATCACCTGTCAGTACGGTTGCCCGGCATCCTTTGGCCGTTTCAACTGGACCTTTAGCCTTTTCATCCCGATCTGGAATCCGTTCATGGCCTGGATGGCGGTTTGGGCACTGGAGGGATTGTCGAAACTCACAAAGCCTTGAGGAAGGAAAGAAAGCACCCATTGAGCAATACCCCGTGTATCTCCAGTTGTTTGCAAGTAAAGCTAGTCCTCAAGTTATGACCACAATGCAGCCGGTTGAAACTCATGAGAGTGGTGAAACTGGTTGTTAGGAATATAAGTCACCTAACAGGTATTTGGGTTAGAAATATATAAAACAGGATAAACATTTTAGTACTATATCTTTAAGGGAATACAAGAGCATGCAATTGGATGTGGTTTCTCAAACAGCCATAAGATGGAGCCAAAAACCTGGGTTGCTTAGTCTTAGTCTTAGTCTCAGAAGAGAGTGTGTCTGAGTGAGTATCTCTGTTTCCTTCTGTTGGAAAGTATTGCCGTTGCTCCATTTCTTCTAATTGACTGACATTACTGGATTTGATGTAAGTCTGACACTGAACTGTTTTTGACACTGGAATTTGATATTTGGATTATCCCTGAATTGAAAAACTGACTGATTTTACCTATGAATGACTTTGGACTGCTTATCTTGAACTTTGCTTAAACCTTTCTGGAAGTAAAAACCTACATTTACTGGACAGTGTATCTGTGTGCTGTGTGTGTATTATTCAAACACTTCTCTCAAATACGTCTCCCTGTATGCGCTCATTCTCCTAACGGGAAATTACCTCAACACTGGTCAGTTGTCAACTCATAAATATTTCTATGGTCTTTTTAGAGTTGTCAACAGAAAGGGAGGTGTGGGGAGCAGTGGGCAGCTTGCATTCTATAAATGTTTTCAAAGATAGTTTCTAGGTGACTGACATTTCTGCCACACAAAATTTTAACTGGAGAGCATGATTGGTGACTCTGGGCTATGGATGTGTCTGTCCCATTGGAGAATATGAATTAGGATATACCCAGGGGAAACCAGGGTCAAGGGTGACAATGAATGATGTGCCTCAGAGTTGGCTCCACCCAGGCAGTGCTGGCATGTTTAACTCCTAATAAATCACTCATGATTCAAATCGGGTTCATTGCCGGAGCCCTGACATCAGTCACAACCTTTCTTTGTGCTCCTCAACTTAACAACCACAAACAAAGCCAAAATTTCCACTGCTAAGCAAGACCATGATTAAGTGAGTTTTCCCCCTTTTTAACAAACTTTCTTAGTTGTTAAGTGAATTGCAGCAGTTGTCGAGGGAGTAACGCAGTTGTTAAGTGAATCGGGTTTCCCCGCTGACTTCGCTTGTCAGACGGTCGCGAAAGGGGAATCACGTGACCCCGGGGACACTGTGAAAGTCATATATAGGAACCAGCTGCCAAGCACCCGAATTTTGATTAGGTAGCCATGGGGATGCTGCAACGGTCGTAAGTGTGAGAAACGGTCATAACGGTCACTTTATTCAATGCCTGTGATGACCTGGGGCGTGGCACAAAAGCAACAAAGTCACAAAAGTAGGTAAAGCCCCTTTAATTCCTCCAACCTGGCCCCCAATGTCCAGCTATCACTGGCTGGAGAAAAAAACTCTCCCAAGAACAGTTTTTAAAGGGAAGAAATTTAGTCCAAACCAAAAGTACATCTAAATTATAAATAAAAACCAACACAAACCACTTGCTGCAGCAATTAACAAAGACGGGGCAGGATAAGGAATTGCAGAACTCAAAAGATAATGAAACACATACAGTTGGGAGGACGCCAGAACCCAGATAGGACTTGACAAACAAAGATAATGCACGCTTTGCTTCCAGCAAGGTGCTGTGCGCAAACACCCTCTTTATCTTGTTTTCCCAGTTGCAACTAATGAAGGGAATCAGGGCCTTTTTCTGCCCCGTAACCCACGTTGCTCCCTTATCTGTTCCTCCCTACGTGTCCTAGAAGAGGGAGTGGGCCTGGGTCTTCCTCTGAATGCCCAGCTGGGCTTTGCCCTTCCCCAGTTTCCTCCACAGCCACTGGAGCCACACTCCTACTCCCTGTCAGCTGTTCCACCTCCCCCTCAGAATCAGATTCCAACAGAGACATGAAAGGTACCATTCAAACAGCCCCTACAACGAATGGTTTTAAGTATTTCCTTCCTTCCTTCCTCCTTTCCTCCCTCCCTCTCTCACGGTTCACTCACCGAAACATTTGCTCTGGTTTGTGGCCCGGTCCATAAACACTTTGGAGGAAATGATATTCCCAAACGGAAGAAACATTTGCATCAGTTCATTGTCTCCGAACTCTTGAGGCAGGTGGTAGATGAAGAGATTGCAGCCTTCTGGACCTGTGGGGTTGGAAAAGACAATGTGGAGTAATGGTTGGCCCCAAGTGGGTTTTGTCTGAAGAGGAAAAGATGGCATCAAGATAGTTTAAGGCAAGAGTCTTCAAACTTGGCAGCTTTAACACTTGTGGATTTCAACTCCCAGAATTCCTGAGTTAACATGATTGGAGGAGGAATTCTGGGAGTTGAAGTCCACAAGTCTTAAAGCTGCCCAGTTTGAAGACCCCTAGTTTAAGGCATTGTTTCTCAACTCCAAAAACTTTAAGATGGGTGGACTTCAACTCCCAGAATGCCCCAATCAGCATGGCTGGCTGGGGCATTCTGGGAGTTGAAGTCCACCCATCTTAAAGTTGCCAAGGTTGAGAAGTACTGGTTTAATTTTAGTTTACTTTATTGTCATTGCACCTCATACAATGAAATTAAATGCCACCTTCAGTGTACATTATAGATAAAAAATAAAACAAGAACACACATTCTTCCCATTCTATGCAATTGAACTGAACCTCCGATGTTGCATTAATATTGCAATATACAGGAGAATTCAATGGAGTTACTGCCCTGGGATAGAAGCTGTTTTTCAGCCTATTTGTCCTTATTTTTATTGTCCTGCACCATCTACTAGATGATAATAGTTCCAAAAAAGGGTGCCCAGGATGAGTAGGATCTCATAGGCAGGATCTATGACCATGGTGGAGTTTAATGGGCAGGATCTATGACCATGGTGGAGAATTTTAACTAAAGAAAAAGAAATCACACTGCCTTTTAAAATCATACCTTGCAGATACACCTGTTAAAAAACGATGGGTAAATGCAAGTATGTGAATATTTTTAAGTAGCTCTATACCCATGCTTCACTACAAAACGACCGTGTTTCTCACAAAACGAGGCCGGGCCTTTTTTTTTTTTTTTGAGCCCCGGAAAAACAGCTAGGACGTCTTTTTGGGGGTGAATTAATTTCTCCTCCCCCTCTTATGCACCAGTGCTGTCTCCAACAACCGTGTCTGAGTCGCTCCTGCTTTTCCCCTGTAACAACAGGGGGGAAAAAAAAGAAGATTTTGAAGTACCTGGGAGTGCCGTGTGCTGTGTTTTGGTTTAATCCCGAGCGGCTGGGTGGGCGTGAGAAGAGCCAAGCAAGCGTCTCTGCTGCTGCTACCCTTGGTGCTCCAGCCATGGTCCCCACCCGAGAAGCAGCTGAAACGCTTCCACAGTTCCCGTCGTTGATGCCGCTGTTATTGGAGACAGCACTGGCGAGAGAGGGACAGCTGCAGCTCGGCCTGGGTGCTTGGAATGCAGGAACGGGCTGCGCACCGGGACTTTTGCAAACTTGCAGGGCCCGAGGCTGGAGCACCCAGGGTAGCAGCAGCAGAGACGCTCGCTCGGCTCTTCTCACGCCCACCCAGCCGCTTGGGATTAAACCAAAATGAAGTGCGCGGCGCTCCCAGGTACCTCAAAATTTCTTTTTTTCCCCTGTTGTTACGGGGACGGGGGGGGAAAAGCAGGAGCAACTCAGACGCTCCAACAGGAGACGGCGCTGGCGAGAGAGACGCCAGCACCGGTGAGAACTGTGAAAGCTACAAAGGCCTGAGAAGCGGCTGAAACGCTGCCGGACATCCACATCGACGACACCCGCTTGCTGACCTGGGTAAGGGAGGGGTAAGGGAGCCCTCCGTGCTCCACCATGGTGTTCGGAGCGGCTGAGGGTGAGGCGTAGCTGCCCGCGGGGGACTCCTAATAACAAGTTCCCCCCCCCGCCTTCCCCCTTCAATTTCGCATGTTTTAAACTAGGCCTAAATTTGGGGGGAGGGGCTTAATTTCATTTTATGCCTAGAAAACATGCTGGGTCTTCCTATTTGGGGGGGGGGTATTGTTGGAGAAACACGGTATGTGGCTGGGCTTAGTTTTGGGGGAGGAAAATAAAGGGAAAAAATTCTGCCTCTGCCTACCATCATCCATCAACATTCATCTGGCTAGCATCCTGTAGGTGTGTGAGAGAGTTAAGGGCTGTTTGGAAACTGAAACAGTATTTGCTGTGTGAGCAAGGAGACAGCAGGGAGCCTGGGCGTGGCTTAGCTCAACTGTTCTGTACTAAAGCTACTTGGTGCTGTGAAACTAAAACCGAAACCGAAACTCCTCTCCTCTGCTTGTGTTTTGCATTTGGAAGAGATTTCTTTTCAGGTGGGGAGGGGGAGTAGAACTCCTTAGCCACAGAGCCTGTTAATAATAATAATAATATAGGAAATACCAATGCTCTGATGGGTCATTTCAAAAAAGTTCTTTGTTAGTGAGGTAGGACCTAGAAGCCAAGAGGAAGATACGTGTCAAATTTCAAGTTTGCAAGCTTTACAGTTCTGGAGTTTTTGTGATGAGGCATGAGTGGTATTTCTCTTTTATATCTATAGATTTAAAGAAATCGGGGGATGAAGGATCCTTGGTGTTCTCTGAGCTTGGTGGCTTTCTTGAAGACATTTCATTACCCAGCTCGATAACATCATCAGTGCTGACTGCCTGAGGATTTCTGGGAGTTGAAGTCCTCAAGTTTTAAAGTTGCCACGGGTTGGGAATTGCTGGTTTAATGGGCAGGATCTGGTGTAGAATTTCAACTGCCCTTTTAAACCAGACCTTGCAGACAGACCTGTCAAAATTCAACGGATAAATGATTGCACGGGAATATTTTTAATTGAAAGAAAAGTCCCCTTCCAAACACCCCTTAAAATCTAAGTTCCCACAACTGCAGCTCTACCTTGGCCTTTTGTAACACCTACCTATCAAAATGATGAAAAATTGAAAAGGTAAGAGGGGAACATTTTGATGGACAGATCAAAATACTAGCCAGACCTACGGGGGAACATTTTGGTGTAACTTTCCATTGTCAGTCCTATTTTTCCCTTAGGTAGTCCTCGATTTAACGACCACAAACGGAATCAGAACTTCCATCACTATGTGATGTGATTTTTAAGTGAGTTGCACCCGATTTATTACTCTTTTTTTGCAATGGTCGCTACATGAATCACTGTGCTCATTAAGTGAGCCATTTAGTCATTAAATGAATCTCGCTTTCCCCTTTGACTTTGTTTTTCAGAAAACCCCTGGGAAGGTTGCAATGAAGGAATGCAGTAACTACCCTGAATACCAGTTTATCATACGATCCTACGATCACTGGGTGACTGCAAGTAGTTGTAAATTCTAGGACCTGTTGTAAATTGCTTTTGTCAGGTCCGTCATAACTTTGAAAGGCCAATTAAGGGAATGGCTGTAAATTGAGGACTCTCTCTCCTTATTATCTGGGTCAACTACAAAGATATTCCTTTGGTCTTTTTAGCTGCCAGCAGAAAGGGAGTGGAGAAAAGCAGCGCGTTCCTTAAATGCCTCAGATAATCGCCCTGGCAGCCCAAAGTTGTCGGAGCACAAGAATATTACTGGAGAGCGTGATTGATGGCTATGGATGTGTCCCATTGGAGAATATACATCCAGGGTCAAGGGGGAAATTAATGACGTATTTCAGTATCGGCTGCATCCAACTAACGCCAACATGGCCACTTGTAATAAATCATTGTTTTTTCCTCTGAGAGATGCGGCTAGAGACTTATAATTTGAATGGGGGTGGATTTGTTGGATCCCTGACAATCTGGCTTTGCACAGCACCCAGGTAGTCCTCAACCTACGATCACCATTGAGCCCAAAATTTCTGTTGTGAAGCAAGGCATTTGTTAAGGGAGTTTTGACCCCCACCCCCCGGTACGACCTTTCATGCCAGTCGTTAAGTGAATCACTGCAATTGATGAGTTAGTGTAACCCAGTTGTTAAATGAATTTGGCTTCCCCCTGGGTTGTCAGAAGGTCGCAAAAGGGGATCACGTGACACCGCGACGGTCACAAGTATGAAACCAGTTGCCAAGCGTGTGAATTTTGATTGCACGATTGTGACCTACAAAGGCCGTAAACTGTGAAACACGGTCATAAGTCCCTTTTTTTCAGTTGCCTTTGTAACTTTATACGGTCACTGAATGAACTGTTGTAAGTTGAGGACTCCCTGTATTAAAGCTGGACGATCAGTACTTTTTGACTTTATTGATGTATTTGCCCCAAACAAAGAGAACCATAGCATAGCTCCGTGATGTTGAACCTATGGCATGCATGCCGGAAGTGGCGCACAGAGCCATTTCTGCTGGCACACGAGCCGTCGCCTGGAACAGATCCACTGCACATACGTGTGCCCCCTGCCAGCCAGCTGATTGTCAGGTATGTGCTGCGCATGCATGGGGGGCAGACGTGTGCATATTGCATTATGGGTGTAAGGGTGGGATTCAAATTTTTTAACAACTGGTTCTGTGGGCGTGGCTTAGGTGGTGGGCATGGCTTGGGGGTCATGTGACTGGGTGGACAGGGCTTGGTGGTCATGTGACTGGCTGGGCGTGGCCAACTCAATATCACTCACATCGAGACACGCATCTCCTCGCCTGGCCTCTCGTGACTGAGGGGATGCTGCAACAGTCACAAGTGTGAAAAATGGTCATAAGTCACTTTTTTCAGTGCCATTGTAACTTTGAATGGTCACTCCACACAAGCAAAATACCAGCAAAGGAGGGGAAAAAAAACTCCAGAGAAGTTCCTGAGACAGGAAGTCTAGTCCTGCCAAGAATGGAATAAGGGTTAACGGAGAGGCAGTTTCTGTAAGCAACACCAGAATGTTTCCTTCCTGCCTTCCTTACAGGATTAGGCCAGTAATTTCTTCTAACAACCGGTTCTCCAAACTGCTTAGAGTGTTAACAACCGGTTCTAGCGAAGAGGTGCAAACTGGTAGAATCCCAGCCCTGGATGCATGCGTGTACACGCACTCTCAGCACACAGCGACAAATAAGTTAGCCGTCACCGGCATAGCTTATGGAGATGACCTGGTTCCTTCAGCATACTATATCACAATCTAGTCTCCTCCATTTTTACCCTATCCAGATAATCTGGGATTTAGGTGCTTAGGTTCTGATCTCTGCTTGGCTATTAAGATGAGAAGACGACCACAGATTTGTTCTCCGTCTTTTAGCTCTTTAAAAATCGGCTTCAGAGCTCAGACCAGAGCAAAGGATTAGCAAATGTGGAGACATGTTGCCTAGATCACGGTGGTGGGATTCACATTTTCTTTACTACTCGTTTGATGGATGTGGCTAGGTGGGTGGGGCTAGTCGGGCATGGCTATGTGGTCATGTGACTGGGGGGGCAACCAGTTTGGCTGAACCCGTAGCATTTTTTAAAAAAATTTTTAACTACCAGGTTAGGTGAACCGGGGTGAACCGGCAGCATTTCACCTCTGCCCAGATACATTATTAACAAACGACTTACAACCGGTCTCTCCCCACTTACTCCATCCCCCTCTCCACCACATCGGATTGGGTTTGAGGGAGAGGGACTGGCCCTAAATGAACTAATGAGTTTCTCAGGCTGAGGAGGGATTAGAACCCAGGTCTTCTCCCTTCTCCGCTCCAGCCCTTCCTTTTACTACACCCAATTGGCTCTTGGGCTGAGAGGGAGGGGCCGGCCCCAAATGAGCCAATGAGTTTCTGAGGCTGAGGAAGGGTTACACCCCAGATCTCCCCAATCATAGTCCAGCTCCTCCCTTACTACACCCGATTGGCTCTTGGGTTGAGAGGGAGGGGCCGGCCTCAAATCAGCCAATGGGTTTCTGAGGCTGAGGAAGGGTTAGACCCCAGATCTCCTCAATCATAGTCCAGCTCCTCCCTTACTACACCCGATTGGCTCTTGGGCTGAGAGGGAGGGGCCGGCCCCAAATCAGCCAATGAGTTTCTGAGGCTGAGGAAGGGTTACACCCCAGATCTCTCCAATCATAGTCCAGCTCCTCCCTTACTACACCCGATTGGCTCTTGGGCTGAGAAGGAGGGGCCGGCCCCAAATCAGCCAATGAGTTTCTACTGGCTTGGAACTGGACCGTATTCTTCTTCCAACCTAAGGGACTTTAGCACAGGATCTTTTGTGGGCCCCGGGTTCTTCACGAGCTCAAAGATGCAGGCTACCTGCTCCTCTTCCCCCACCTCGTCCTGGTAGGAGAAGACCTACCTACCTTCTCGCTGTTGCTGCTGAATTATAGGAAGAGGCTGAGGGATGGCCTGGGCGACCGGGGTGATGGCGGTGGCAGGATAGACAGCTGCAGAGGGGGGAAGGAAGGAGAGGGAGGTGAATAAATTTCCCACATCTGCTCCATAAATCTGATTAACGACAGCTGCACAGATCTTCACAGATTTTTCAAGCATCTTCATGCAAATCTCCCTTTGCATGGAGAAAAACTATCTAGATCAGGAGAGTCAAACTCGAAACCTGTCTGTCTGTCATCTATCTAATCTATCATCTAATATCTATATCCATTCATCTATCTATCTATGTAAAAATCTATCTATCTATGTAAAAATTATCTATCTATCTATCTATCTATCTAATGCATATATATATTCTTAAGTTTTCGCTCTGTGCTTCTCAGAGGAGAAGCTTCTCTGAGAAGCACAGAGCAGAAGACACAGGCCTGAAGATGATGAATGAGACTTCATCGAAACGTTGCCTAGATACTTCCAATCTTACGTGGGAGAAAACCCGAATAACCAAAGACCCACATACAAATACCCACGAGAACCTCAGAAAACAAATATATATATATATATATATATATATATATATATATATATATATATATATATATATATATATATATATATATATATATATATATATATATATGTATGTATACACACACATACACACACACACACACACACACATATATATATATATATAATTAGATACTGTCCATCTCATTTTCAGAGTGACTCTGGGCATAGTATAACTAAAAGCATTAAAACATTAAACAAAACATATATAAATACAGTACACTGATTTAAAGAGCCAGGTATAATTAAGGATGTTAGAAGTTTAAAACTATTGACATTCTCTGTGGGGTGTTTTTATTCTTGTTTAAAAGAGAGGCTAGCTCTTTTCCTAAAAATTTCCACCAATTCTGCACATTTCCTCCTCTTGTTTCTTTGCAGCCTATTTTGACTCCTTCCCACCAGACCTAGATCACATTTTTTAGATTAGTTTTATCCCACCTTTATTATTTTTACAGTACAAATAGCTCAAGGCAGCGAGCATACCTTAAACTCCTTCCTCCTCCTATTTTCCCCACAACAACACCCCTTTGAGGTCATCTGAGCTGAGAGATTGGGACCGGTCCAAAGTCACCTAGAAAGCTTGCATACCTAAGGAAGGACTAGAATTCCCAGACACCTGGTAATTGGCTCAAAGACACCAAGCCAGTTTTTTGTGCCTAAAGCAGGATTATAGACTCCTGGTGATTGGCCCAAAGTCACCCACTTGGCTTACATGCCTAAGGTAGGACTAGAACTCACCGTTTCCTGGTGATTGGCCCAAAGTCACCCAGCTAGATTTCATGGCTAAGGTGGGACTGGAACTCACAGGTGCCTGGTGATTGACCCAAAGTCACCCAGCCGGCTTACATGCCTAAGAATTTACTGCCTCCTGATAAGTGGCTCAAATCACCGAGCTGGCTTTCATGGCTAAGGCGGGACTAGAATTCACTGCCTCCTGGTGATTGGCCCTAAGTCACCCCAGGGGCTTTCATGCCTAAGGCAGGACTAGAATTCACCATGTCCTGGTTATTGGCCCAAAGTCAACCAGCCAGTTTTCATACCTAAAGCAGGACTAGAACTCTTGTCACCTGGTTATTGGCCCAAAGTCACCCAGCCGGCTTTCATGCCTAAGGCAGGACTAGAACTCACCATCTCCTGGTGATTGGCCCAAAGTCACCCAGCCAGCTTACATGCCTAAGGCAGGACTAGAATTTACTGCTTCCTGGTGAGTGGCCCAAAGTCACCCCAGGGGCTTTCATGCCTAAGGCAGGACTAGAATTCACCATGTCCTGGTTATTGGCCCAAAGTCAACCAGCCAGTTTTCATGCCTAAGGCAGGACTAGAACTCTTGTCACCTGGTGATTGGCCCAAAGTCACCCAGCCGGCTTACATGCCTAAGGCAAGACTAGAATTCATTGCCTCCTGGCGAGTGGCCCAAATCACCAAGCTGGCTTTCATGGCTAAGGCGGCACTAGAACTCACCACCTCCTGGTTTCCAGCCTGCTGTCTTCACCAGGAGATCAAACTGCCTCTCAGCCTCACGCCCCAAACTGCCTTTTATGCCTCTTCCCCCCAACTGAAAAAAAAAAAAGACCTTACAGACAGAGAAAATCCCCCAAACGAGATTACTTCAGCCAAGTTACCTGCATATTGTTGGACACCTGTGAAAGTCGGATGCAAGGTCTCTGCCACAGATGAGTTTTGGGCTAAAACAAGAGAGATTTGGTTTTTATTTTTCCCCCCTCAAGGATTAAGGAAATGGACAAAAACAGCAGGAAGGAGAAAATGGAGGCAAACCGACAGGTTGGTAATTCCAACATTTGTTATATTGTGTTATAAAAAGGGTTGGTCAAATGATTGTAGATTAAAAATAATATTAACAAAACCAAGATGGGAAACAGAAGGCCAGGCCCTGCTCTCCCCCTCCCCCATCATCGTGATGTCTGCTGTTGCTCAAGGGCAGCTGCTTCAGGCAGTCCTCAAGTTACATCCACAATTGATCCCAAATTTTCTGTTGTTAAGCGAGACAGTCGCTAAGTGAGTTTTGCCCCATTTAACGGCCTTTCTTACCACCATTGTTTAAGTCAGTACCGTGGTTGTTAAATGAATCTGGGTCCCTCCATTGTCAGCCAGGTCGACAAAGGGGATCACATGACCCCAGGAGACTGTGACCATCATAAGTATGAGTCAGTTGCCAAATGTCTGAATTTTCATCACGTGACCATGGAGATGCTACCACGGTCGTAAGTGTGAAACATGGTCATAAGTCACTTTTTTCAGAGCCGTTGTAACTTTGAATGGTCACTAAATGAACTGTTGTAAGTTGAGGGCCACCTGTACAGAATTCCCTCCTCCAATGTCCTTCCCTTCACAACAACCCTTTGAAGTAGCTTATGCTGAAAATAGGAGTTGTTTCAAAACCCCTGGGAGGGCTGGAGGGGGCACTAGAACCCAGGTCTCTCCCCACTTCTGATTGGGTCTGAGGGAGAAGGACTGGCCCTAAATGAACCAATGAGTTTCTGAGGCTGAGGAGGGATTAGAACCCAGGTCTTCTCCCTTCTCCGCTCCAGTCCTTCCTTTTACTACACCCAACTGGCTCTTGGGCTGAGAGGGAGGGGCTGGCCCCAAATGAGCCAATGAGTTTCTGAGGCTGAGGAAGGGTTACACCCCAGATCTCCCCAATCATAGTCCAGCTCCTCCCTTACTACACCCGATTGGCTCTTGGGTTGAGAGGGAGGGGCCAGCCTCAAATCAGCCAATGGGTTTCTGAGGCTGAGGAAGGGTTAGACCTCAGATCTCCTCAATCATAGTCCAGCTCCTCCCTTACTACACCCAATTGGCTCTTGGGTTGAGAGGGAGGGGCCGGCCTCAAATCAGCCAATGGGTTTCTGAGGCTGAGGAAGGGTTAGACCTCAGATCTCTCCAATCATAGTCCAGCTCCTCCCTTACTACACCCGATTGGCTCTTGGGTTGAGAGGGAGGGGCCGGGCTCAAATCAGCCAATGGGTTTCTGAGGCTGAGGAAGGGTTAGACCCCAGATCTCCTCAATCATAGTCCAGCTCCTCCCTTACTACACCTGATTGGCTCTTGGGTTGAGAGGGAGGGGCCAGCCTCAAATCAGCCAATGGGTTTCTGAGGCTGAGGAAGGGTTAGACCTCAGATCTCCTCAATCATAGTCCAGCTCCTCCCTTACTACACCTGATTGGCTCTTGGGTTGAGAGGGAGGGGCCGGCCTCAAATCAGCCAATGGGTTTCTGAGGCTGAGGAAGGGTTAGACCTCAGATCTCCTCAATCATAGTCCAGCTCCTCCCTTACTACACCCGATTGGCTCTTGGGTTGAGAGGGAGGGGCCGGGCTCAAATCAGCCAATGAGTTTCTGAGGCTGAGGAAGGGTCAGACCCCCAGATCTCCCCAATCATAGTCCGGAATTCTGGGAGTTGAAGTCCACAAGTTTTAAAGTTGCCAAAGTTGGAGCTCTCTGCTCCGCTCCACATGCACCCAGTCTGGGGGTAAAAACTGGCCCGCAGGTTCCGCCTTTTGTCCCTACCTGTGCAGGGGACCAGCCCATTTGCATAAACCGTCTCCAGGGCCGGGTGGCTGCTGGGAATGGCCACCATTCCTGCAAAGCTGTTGCTGATGGGGGTGACCAGTCCTGGGACAGCAGCTGTGCCCAGCAGAGGAGGTGAGTGTAACCCTGCAGGAGGGAGAGAGAGAAAGAAAAGGAGGAGGAAGAGGTGGCCTTTCTTTCTTTCTTTCTTTCTTTCTTTCTTTCTTTCTTTCTTTCTTTCTTTCTTTCTTTCTTTCCTTTTCTTTCTTTTCTTTCTTTCCTTCCTTCCTTTCTTTCCTTTTCTTTCTTTCCTTTCTTTCCTTTTTTCATTCTTTTCTTTTCCTTCTTGTCTTCCTTCCCTTCTTTCCTTCCTTCCTTTCTTTCCTTGCTCCTACCTTCTTTCTTTCCTTCTTTCCTTCCTTTGCTCCTTTCCTCTCTCCCTCCAACCTTTCTCTCCTTTCTTTCTTTCTTTCTTTCTTTCTTTCTTTCTTTCTTTCTTTCTTTCTTTCTTTCTTTCTTTTTCTTTCCTTCTTCCTTCCTTTCTTTGTTCCTTTCCTCTCTCCCTCCAACCTTTCTTTCTCTCCTTTCTTTCTTTCTTTCTTTCTTTCTTTCTTTCTTTCTTTCTTTCTTTCTTCCTTTCTTTCCTTTCTTTCATTCTTTCTTTTCTTTTCTTTCTTGCCTTCTTTCCCTTCTTTCCTTCCTTCCTTCCTTTCTTTTCTTTTCTTTCTTTTCTTTCTTTTCTTTCTTTCCTTTCTTTCATTCATTCTTTTCTTTTCTTTCTTGCCTTTCTTCCCTTCTTCCCTTCCTTCCTTTCTTTCCTTCCTCCCCCTCTCCTTCCTACCTTCTTTCTTTCCTTCTTTCCTTCCTTTGTTCCTTTCCTCTCTCCCTCCAACCTTTCTTTCTTTCTTTCTTTCTTTCTTTCTTTCTTTCTTTCTTTCTTTCTTTCTTTCTTGCCTTCCTTCCCTTCTTTCCTTCCTTCCTTCCTTTCTTTCCTTTTCTTTCTTTTCTTTCTTTTCTTTCTTTCCTTTCTTTCATTCATTCTTTTCTTTCTTGCCTTCCTTCCCTTCTTTCCTTCCTTCCTTTCTTTCCTTGCTCCCCCTCTCCTTCCTACCTTCTTTCTTTCCCTCTTTCCTTCCTTTGCTCCTTTCCTCTCTCCCTCCAACCTTTCTCTCCTTTCTTTCTTTCTTTCTTTCTTTCTTTCTTTCTTTCTTTCTTTCTTTTTCTTTCCTTCTTTCTTTCTTTCTTTCTTCCTTCCTTTCTTTGTTCCTTTCCTCTCTCCCTCCAACCTTTCTTTCTCTCCTTTCTTTCTTTCTTTCTTTCCTTTCTTTCCTTTCTTTCATTCTTTCTTTTCTTTTCTTTCTTGCCTTCCTTCCCTTCTTTCCTTCCTTCCTTTCTTTCCTTCCTTCCTTCCTTTCTTTCTTTTTCTTTCTTTCTTTCCTTTCTTTCTTTTCTTTTCTTTCTTGCCTTTCTTCCCTTCTTCCCTTCCTTCCTTTCTTTCCTTCCTCCCCCTCTCCTTCCTACCTTCTTTCTTTCCTTCTTTCCTTCCTTTGTTCCTTTCCTCTCTCCCTCCAACCTTTCTCTTCTTTCTTTCTTTCTTTCTTTCTTTCTTTCTTTCTTTCTTTCTCTTTCCTTCTTTCTTTCTTCCTTCCTTTCTCTTTCTTTCTTTCTTTCCTTTCTTCCTTCCTTTGTTCCTTTCCTCTCTCCCTCCAACCTTTCTTTCTTTCTTTCTTTCTTTCTTTCTTTCTTTCTTTCTTTCTTTCTTTCTTTCTTTCTTTCTTTCTTTCTTTCCTTCCTTCTTTCTTCCTTCCTTTCTCTTTCTTTCTTTCTTTCCTTTCTTCCTTCCTTTGTTCCTTTCCTCTCTCCCTCCAACCTTTCTTTCTCTCCTTTCTTTCTTTTTATTTCTTTCTTTCTTTCCTTCCTTATTTTTTCTTTCTTTTTTCTTTCTTTCCTTCCTTCCCTTCCCCTCTCCTTCCTACATTTCTTTCTTTCTTTCCTTCTTTCCTTCCTTTGTTCCCGTCCTCTCTCCTTCCAACCTTTTTTTCTAATTCTTCTTTTTTCTTTTTCTTTTTTTCTTTCTCTCTCTCTCCCTCCTTCTTTCTTTCTTTCTTTCTTTCTTTCTTTCTTTCTTTCTTTCTTTCTTTCTTTCTTTCTTTCTTTCCTTCCTTCCTTCCTTCCTTCCTTCCTTCCTTCCTTCCTTCCTTCCTTCCTTATTTTTCTTTCTTTCTTTCTTCTTTTCTTTCTTTCTTTCTTTTCTCCGACTCTCCTTCCCTTCCTTCAACTTCTCTCCCTCCCTCCTTTTATTCTTCTTTTTCTTTCTCTCTGTCCTTTTCATTGCTCTCTCTAGTCTATATTATGCCTTATCGTCTTCTCATCCTTTCCTTTCCATCCACCTCCTTCCCTTCTCCTCCCTTCCCTTCCCCTTTAATCATCCTAGTTGCTCTTCTCTGCACTTTTTCCAGAGTTTCAGAATTTTTTTTTTCTACATTACGGTGGCCAAAACTGAATGCAAGATTCCAAGCGTGGCCTTTACCCCTTGCAATCAGTTCGGTTCTTCTCAAGAGTCGGAGGGTCATATCGAATGAAATGACATGAAATGCAACCGGCAGCCTGGTTCCCTCAGACTGGCATGCAGCATTTCAGGGGGGCCCATTGCCAGCCCACCCGCTTTCAGGTTCAACAACTCCGCAGCCACCTACCTGAGGTTGGTGTGATTGGAGCAGCAGGCAGGCCATTCAAGCTGACGGTGCCAATCTGCTGGATGTGGCATGGCGAGAAAGTGAGGCTGGGGCTGAGAAAGCTACCCTGGGAAGCCGACAGGACCGTCTGCTGCTGCATCAGCTGCCACAGAGAAGGGGGAAAAAAATAAGTCACCTATAAGCTTACGAGTTAGATTTCCAAGGGATGGTGTTTGCCCAACGAGGGACAGGAAGGATTCAGAAATACATATAAATAATTTTCACGGAATTAGGTTGTACACTGAAAAGAACTCTTTTTTTATTTTGTTTTGGAAAAATTGAATAAAACTTGTTAAAAAAGAAAAAAAGAAAAAAAATACATATAAATAATTTTAAAAAATACTTTTGCAAAGAAGATATTAATGGAGCATCAGTAGCAGAACTCAACGTAATTCAGGCCGTCCTTGACTTATGACCGCAACGGAGGTCAAAATTCCCTGTGGCTAAGCAAGATGGATGTGAAGTGAATTTTGCCCCCTTTTAGGACCTTTCTTGCCTCCTCAGTTGTTAAGATTTATTTCACAGGATCCAATCAGCAGCGGGATCCCACTACCAGCTGGGTGATCTGGCGCATGTGTGCGCCTAACGTGCACGCCAGTGGTGGGATACATAAAGTTCGACCATCAGTTTGGTGGGTTTGGTGCGTGAGCACGTGCACACAATTTGCGTGCACACCTGGCACCAAACGTGCATTTTTGCGCAGGCGCAGAGGCATTCCAACTCACCTCCTGCAAGCCTGCACGATCCCGACCGCTTCGGCAGCCGCCACATTTCCCAGTTCCGATGGGAAGAAAACCGGCTTGCATCCCACGGATACTCACCGCCTGAGCGTAGGCGCTGTACGGGTTGAAGGGCAAGGCGAAGGACGGGGTGAGGATGCCAAGCTGCCCCACCATCTGCTGCACCCGTCGCAGCGTCCGCTCCTTGTCTGTGTCCGCGAACTTCACCACGAGGCTGGAAGAAGCGCCCTGCTAGACAAAAAGGCAAACTTGGGGTGGGAAAAGACTGGACAGACTGGGGCGATGGTGGTTTGAGAAGAGGTTGGACAACCGTTTTATCTGGAATGGTAGAGGGTCTTCCTTTTTGAGCAGGGGGTTGGACTAGATGACCTCCGAGGCCCCTTCCAACACTGTGATTCTGTTATTTCCCTGGAATGGTAGTGTGGCTCCTGCTTAAGCGGGGGGGTTGGACTAGATGACCTCCGAGGTTCCTTCCAACGCTGTGATTCTGTTATTTCCCTGGAATGGTAGTGTGGCTCCTGCTTAAGCGGGGGGTTGGACTAGATGACCTCCGAGGTTCCTTCCAACGCTGTGATTCTGTTATTTCCCTGGAATGGTAGTGTGGCTCCTGCTTAAGTGGGGGGTTGGACTAGATGACCTCCGAGGTCCCTTCCAACTCTGTGATTCTGTTATTTCCCTGGAATGGTAGTGTGGCTCCTGCTTAAGCGGGAGGTTGGACTAGATGACCTCCGAGGCCCCTTCCAACTCTGTGATTCTGTTATTTCCCTGGAATGGTAGTGTGGCTCCTGCTTAAGCAGGGGGTTGGACGAGATGACCTCCGAGGCCCCTTTCAACTCTGTGATTCTGGGGGCCGTTCGGCTGCTCAGTTGTACAGCACAGAAGATTCTGCCACCAAACAGGCTTACGACTGCGACAGGAGCCCGAATTTCCCTCACTAAGTGAGTCATGCCCACTTCTGCGAACCTTTTGGCCACCGTTGTTAAGCGAATCACTGCAGCTGTTAAGTGAGCATGTTTGTTCGGTGCATCTGGCTTCCCCATTGACTTCGCTTGTCCAAAGGGCAGGGGATCCCATGACCCCAGGACATTGCAACCATCATAAGTTTGAGTCAGTTGCCAATCTTCGAAGTGTCGACCCTGTGACTGTGGGGATTCTGCAACGGTCATACAGATGAATCATAGCAATAGCACTTCGCAGCCCTCTCTAAGCAGTTTCCAGAGTCAGCCTGGTGCCCCCAACAATCTGGGTCCTTATTTTACCATCCTCAGAAGGACAGAAGGCTGAGTCAACCTTGAGCCTGGTGGGATTTGAACTGCCAAATTGCAATCAGCCGGAAGTCAGCAGAAGTAGCCCTGCAGTACTCTAACCACGGCACCACTGTGGCTCATGGTCTAGCATGGTCACAGGTCACTTTTTGGTGCAGTTGTAAATTTGAACGGCCACTAAGTGAACTGTCATAAGTCGAGGACTACCTGTGCTCGCAAACTGGGGTTCAGCCCAATCCATCTTGGGTGCCCCTTTCAAATTTCCCCTGCATTTGGAAACCTAGAACAAGCCTGATTCCTACGCTGCAATTCCCATTGCATTCAATTTCTTAGTAGGATGTCCCAAAGGTGCTTTTTTTTTTTTTTCAAGAGGCAACTGAACTTTTTTTGGTTTTTTGGTTAGGAATATAAGTCACCTAACAGGTATTTGGGTTAGAAATATATAAACCAGGATTGACATTTTAAAACTGTATCTTTAAGAAAATGCAAAACTGCAATTAAGTGCAGTTTCTCAAACGGCCATAAGATGGAGCCAGAAACTTGGGTTGTTTTAGTCTTAGTCTGAGTCTCAGAAGAGAGTGTGAGTGCATCCCTGTTTCCTTCTGTTGGAAAGTATTGCCGTTCCTCCATTTTTCCTAATTGAGTGATATTTCTGGATTTAATGTAAGTCTGATACTGAACTGTTTTTGACACTCGAATTTGTTATTGGATTATCCCTGGATTGAAAAACTGACTGATTTTCTTGTGAATGACTTTGGACTGCTTGTTTTGCACTTTGCTTAACGTTTCTGGAAGTAAAAACCTACATTTACTGTACAGTGTACTTGTGTTCTGTGTGTGTATTATTCAAACACTTCTCTCAAATACGTCTCCCTGTATGCGCTCATTCTCCTAACGGGGAATTACCTCAACATTTTTCCTTGAAGACATTTCGCTTCCCACCCAAGAAGCTTCTTCAGCTCTGACTGAATGGTGGGGAACCAAGGGGGGGGGGATTTATACTCCTTGCAGACAGCTGGTCATTTGCATCCTTTTGAGAGAGTCCCTGAGGCTACTTGGAGGTTTATCTAAACTTTGTGCTTCAGTTTGAGATGCAGCCAACGTAGACTTATCCCCAGCAGCCTGCACCAGGGAAGGGACCCAGGCCAGAAAACCTCCTGCAGCCAAGAAAGCTCCACACCCATTTGCATTACTCAGGTGACCCTGAGGACACAGATAAACCTCCAAGTGGCCTCAACGGCTCCTCTGAAAGGATGCAAATGACCAGCTGTGTCTGCAAGGAGTATAAATCCTTCCGTTCCCCACAAAGTCAGAGTTGAAGAAGCTTCTTGGGTGAGAAGCGAAATGTCTTCAAAGAAGAAAACAAGAAAAACACCTTTGACCTGGATAACTGAGAATCTCTACTGTCTTCCTAGCAGGAAGTTTGCCCCTACTCAATTTCCATTGACCCCAGGTGGACACAGTGCTAAATTATATCCATCTGGGTCTTCTTCTAACCTGTGACAAGATTTGGGTGTTTACTTACGGGCATGGTTTGGCTGCCGTGGAGAGCATGGATGGCTGCTTGGGCTTCGTTGTGCGAGGAAAACTTAACAAAGGCACAACCTGGAAAGGGACAGGATTAAACCAGGGTTAAGGTAGAGAAGAAGCCTAGAATTAAAGAGAAAATTTCCTGACAGTGAGGACAATTAACCAGTGGAACTACTTGACTCCAGAAGTTGTGATTGCTCCAACACTGGATGTTTTTAAGAAGAGATTGGACAACCGTTTTGTCTGAAATGGTACTATAGGGTTTCCTGCCAAAACAGGGGGTTGGACTAGAAGACCTCCAAGGTCCCTTCCAACTCTTGTTATTCTGTTACATGCAAAGGAAGAAGAGAATCGCACAACTTCTGCGTATGTTTTGATTGGGCAAAAATTGTTCCCTGGGTACTTTAGTACACTGTTAGAGCAGAGAGAGGCCATGATGAACAGGCGTGGGCTTCTAAAAAAAATTAGCAACCGGTTCTCTGCACCACCCTGGCCTGGGAGCGAAAATGGGCCACAGGGAGGCTGTTTTTGCCCTCCCTAGGATCGTGAGGCTTTCCTTGAGACTCCGGGAGCATGGAAACAGCCTCCCTGGCCTCCAGAGGCTCTCTGGAGGCCGGAAACGGACTTCCACACTTACCTGTGATCCAAAACGAGCTGTGTGGGGGACTCCTGGAAGAGGAGGGGCAGTGTGGGTGGGGCCAGCCAGGGTTGGGATTTGTCGGTTCACCAAACCGGCCATAAAATTAGCTACCGGTTTGCCCGAAACAGTGCGAACCAATAGCAGCCCAACCCCGTTGATGGGCCATGGAACAGAATAGGGGTCAAAAAAAGTCAAAATGGAAGTGGGAATGAGGCACTCAAAGCCGCATCTCTTTTCTGTAGGGTTCAGGCACACATGAGTTGTTGTTTTTTTAATCACACTGTGATGGCTCCCATGAATTAAATCTTTTCTCCTCCGTGACAAAGCACCCTCTTTATATGTCTAGGTGTTTGCACCGTCCACACCATCATGAAGCAATTGGCGGCACCCTTGAGTGGTTCCGGTAAAGTCCAAAGAAAAGAGGAGGGTTGGTTTTTTTTTTTTTAAAAAAAAAAACATTTGTGTTGTTTGGAATCATAATAAAACATGCCTAAAATAAAAGGAGATGATAAATAATAAAATAGGAGTATAAATACGATAAAATGAAATAAATAAAATAAAATATAAAATAATAAAAGGTTTATTTTTATATCACCCAAAGAACCACTCTTGGACTGAGTAGCAACAAGCAATAGAATTTAGAGGGGTCTTTGTTGCTCTCTGAACTTACTAGTTTTCTTGCAGGCATTTCATTGTCCTAACTAGGTAACATCATCAGTGCTAGTCCTGCAAGAAAACAAAGCAATTCAGAGAACATCAAGGATCCTTCATTTCAGCCAGAAGCTACAAATATTCTCCTTTATTGATAGAATTTAGAGTTATTTAATGCCCTTTAATGCTTTACTAATAATGTAAGAATGATTTGCTTATTGCCACCAACAATCTGGGTCCTTGACTGACCTTTGCTGTTTCCGTCTGGACCTCTGAGCACTGTGCATTCGTCGATGACCCCGAAGGGTTCAAAGAGGCAGAGAATATCTTCTTCTGACTGCTGTTTATTCAACATGCCAACGAAGAGCTTCCGGTCTCCTAAAAGGAAAGAAAAACACAGAACCATCAACTTTCGGTGGGTCCCTGGAGACTGAGAAAGGCACAAAGGGGAAAAATCCAATCCTTTTGATTAGTTCAAGAGAGTCAGGTTGGTGTAACGGTGAAGGGAGCAGGCTAGAAACCAGGAGACGGTGAGTTCTAGTCCCGCCTAAGCCATGAAAGCTCGTTTAGTGACTCTCCTGGGACAATCACCAGGAGACGGAGAGCTCTAAACCTGCCTTAGCCATGAAACCCGGCTAGATGACTTTGGGCCAATCACCAGGAGACAGTGAGTTCTAGTCCCGCCTTAAGCATGAAAGCCAGCTTTGCTGGCTAGGGAATTCTGGGAGTTGAAGTCCTCCAGGCTTAAAGTTGCTAAGGTTGGAGACCCCTGATTTAAGGTTCAATGTAGAGAAAAGCAAAGTCCTACACTTAGGCAAGAAAAACCAAAAGTACACATATAGACTGGGCGAAACCAGGCTCAATAGCAGTAACTGTGACAGGGGATCTTGGAGTCTTTGTCAACAACCAGCTAAATAGGAGCCAGCCGTGTGCAGCAGCAGCCAAAAAAGCCAATGAAATCCAAACTTGCATTAACACAGGGATACAATCAAGATCAAGGGAGGGACTAATACCACTCTATAAAGTCTTAGTAAGACCACACCTAGAGTACTACATCCAGTTTTGGCCATCACAGTATAAAAAGATATTGAGACTCTAGAAAGAGTGCAGAGAAAAGCAACCAGGATGATTAGGGGACTGGAGACTAAAATGTATGAAAAACGGTTGCAGGAGCTGGGCCTGACTAGTCTAGTGAAGAGAAGGACCAGGGGAGATATGAAAGCAGTCTTCCAACATCTGAGGGGCTGCCACAGAGAGGAAGGGAAGTCAAGTTATTCTCCAAGGCACCCGAAGGCCAGACAAGGAATAATGGACGGAAACTGATCAATAAGAGATTTAACCTGGAAATAAGGAGAAACTTTCTGACAGGGAGAACAATCAACCCATGGAACAGAAGTTGCCTTCAGAACTTATGGGAGCACCATCACTTGAGACTTTCAAGAAGAGATTGGACTCCCATCTGTCAGAAATGATGTAGGGCCTCCTGCTTGGGCAGGGGGTTGGACTAGATGACCTACAAGGTCCCTTCCAACTCTGGTTATTTGTTAAGGGGCACGTTTTTCCCTGTGATGATTAACTACTTAAGGCTTTGTAAAAGCCGAGTCTCCAATCAAACTATAGCCACCTGCTAAATCTTCTTGCTGTGTTGTATTAATAAAGTGACTTTTGTTTTTCCAACCCCTTTGGATTTCTGCTTTTGGCTTTGCTAACAAGGAGCTCCGAACGTTACTCGTGGCAAGATTGAAGCCAATTGTTCAATGCACATGACCACTCACGAGGGAAGTCAAGCTTTTTGCAAAACGAGGGGTCATCCGGAATGCAGAAGGATTAAGTGTAAAATGTCACATAACCCAAAAAGGAGATCTCAGAGGGCCCTGGATGGTGAGGCCTGCCAAGATTGTGCAAATCCATTCACAGCCTCTGAATGGCTTCATGAGAAGCCTCCTTATTGTAAACGACAGGATCAGAAGGATTTGCTCAAAAGAGAGAGTAATGCAACCCGGCAAGGCTCAGAAGCAATTTATAGAGAGTGTTGGAGAATACAATTGTCTGAAAATATTTTCTCGGGGAAGAGGATTACAAATGGAAAGACCAAAAAAAGGAAAGAGAAAGAAAAAGAAAAAGAAGGAAGGAAGGAAAGAGGAAGGAGGAAGGAAGGAAGGAGAGAGAGAGGGAGGAAGGAAGGTTGAAGGAAGGAGGGAAGGAAGTAGAAGGAAGAAAAGGACAAAGGAGGAAGAATGGAAGGAGGAAGAAATGAGGGATGTAGAAAGAAGAAAAGGAAGGAAGTAGAAGGAAGAAAAGGAAGGAGGGAGGAAGGAAGGAAGGAAGTAGAAGGAAGGAAGAAGAAGAAAAGGAAGGAAGGAAGGAAGGAAGGAAGGAAGGAAGGAAGGAAGGAAGGAAGGAAGGAAGGAAGGAAGGAACTAGCCAGTCATCCCCAAATTTTATCCTCCCAGAAAAACATCTGTGTAATTTACAAAACTAATAATAGCCTCCTGTGAGTCAACAGGACTGATTCACGCACAAAGATGCATGAGATACTTTGTAAGATTTAATATGCTGACTTTCCTAATGAAATGCTAGTGCTAGTGGCACTGATGATGTTACCTAGTTTGGCCAATGAAACCTCTGCAAGGAAACCAGCAAGCTCAAAAAGCAGTGCCAAGGACCCTTCACTGACTTTCCTATTTGAGGTTTTAGATGGCAGGTGTTTGTGCTTGTCTAATACATAGGAATCGCCTAAATTCAAATTTTCTACCATGGCAGAGCATCTGAAAGGCAACATGGTATTTCTTCCTGTGAGCAAGGAAGAATCAGAGCCAGTTTGGTATAGTGGTTTAGGTACAGGCTTAGAAACCAGGTGTTTCCAGCCCTGCCATAGGCAGGAAAGAGATGTGTGTGACTTTCAGCCAATCCCCAGGACATGGTGAGTTCTAGTCCCGCTTTAGTCATGAAAGCTGGTTGGGTGATTTTGAACCAATCCCCAGGAGATGGTGAGTTCTAGTCCCGCCTTTGTCATGAAAGCTGACTGGGCGATTTTGAACCAATCCCCAGGACATGGTGAGTTCTAGTCCCACCTTAGTCATGAAAGCTGGCTGGGTGATTTTGAACCAATCCCCAGGACATGGTGAGTTCTAGTCCCACCTTAGTCATGAAAGCTGGTTGGGTGATTTTGAACCAATCCCCAGGAGATGGTGAGTTCTAGTCCCGCCTTAGTCATGAAAGCTGGCTGGGTGATTTTGAACCAATCCCCAGGAGATGGTGAGTTCTAGTCCCGCTTTAGTCATGAAAGCTGGCTGGGTGATTTTGAACCAATCCCCAGGAGATGGTGAGTTCTAGTCCCGCCTTAGTCATGAAAGCTGGCTGGGTGATTTTGAACCAATCCCCAGGAGATGGTGAGTTCTAGTCCCGCCTTAGTCATGAAAGCTGGCTGGGTGATTTTGAACCAATCCCCAGGAGATGGTGAGTTCTAGTCCCGCTTTAGTCATGAAAGCTGGCTGGGTGATTTTGAACCAATCCCCAGGAGATGGTGAGTTCTAGTCCCACCTTAGTCATGAAAGCTGGTTGGGTGATTTTGAACCAATCCCCAGGAGATGGTGAGTTCTAGTCCCGCCTTAGTCATGAAAGCTGGCTGGGTGATTTTGAACCAATCCCCAGGAGATGGTGAGTTCTAGTCCCGCTTTAGTCATGAAAGCTGGCTGGGTGATTTTGAACCAATCCCCAGGAGATGGTGAGTTCTAGTCCCGCCTTAGTCATGAAAGCTGGCTGGGTGATTTTGAACCAATCCCCAGGAGATGGTGAGTTCTAGTCCCGCTTTAGTCATGAAAGCTGGTTGGGTGATTTTGAACCAATCCCCAGGAGATGGTGAGTTCTAGTCCCGCCTTTGTCATGAAAGCTGACTGGGCGATTTTGAACCAATCCCCAGGACATGGTGAGTTCTAGTCCCACCTTAGTCATGAAAGCTGGCTGGGTGATTTTGAACCAATCCCCAGGACATGGTGAGTTCTAGTCCCTCCTTAGTCATGAAAGCTGGTTGGGTGATTTTGAACCAATCCCCAGGAGATGGTGAGTTCTAGTTCCGCTTTAGTCATGAAAGCTGGTTGGGTGATTTTGAACCAATCCCCAGGAGATGGTGAGTTCTAGTCCCGCCTTAGTCATGAAAGCTGGCTGGGTGATTTTGAACCAATCCCCAGGAGATGGTGAGTTCTAGTCCCACCTTAGTCATGAAAGCTGACTGGGTGATTTTGAACCAATCCCCAGGAGATGGTGAGTTCTAGTCCCACCTTAGTCATGAAAGCTGACTGGGTGATTTTGAACCAATCCCCAGGAGATGGTGAGTTCTAGTCCCACCTTAGTCATGAAAGCTGGTTGGGTGATTTTGAACCAATCCCCAGGACATGGTGAGTTCTAGTCCCGCTTTAGTCATGAAAGCTGGCTGGGTGAGTCCTCCCTTTGGCATGAAAGGTGGTTTGGGCCAATTACCCTGATCATTGGGAATGAATTTCCTTTCCATTTGATGATGTTACCTTGTTGGAAACTTCTGCAAGAAAACAACCAAGCTCAGAGACCACAAAGGACTCCACTGTCGTTGTCCTCCTCCCCCCGTACTCCTCCCTGCAAATCTTACTCCTTTCTAGCACTGATGATGTTACCTAGTCAGGTCATGAAACATCTGCAAGAAAACAACCAAGCTCAGAGAGCACAATCTCGAATCCGAGCTACAAATATTCTCTACTATTAAAATCAAGATGAGATTCAGATACAGATAATCAGAGTTGGAAGGGACCTTGTAGGTCATCAAGTCCAACCCCCCGCCCAAGCAGGAGACCCTAGACCATATCTGACAAATGGCAGTCCAATTTCTTCTTGAAAGCCTCCAGTGATGAAGCTCCCACAACTTCCGAGGGCAACTTCTGTTCCATTGGTTGATTGTTCTCCCTGTCAGAAAGTTTCTCCTTATTTCCAGGTTGAATCTCTCCTTGTTCAGTTTCCATCCATTGTTCCTTGTCTGGCCTTCAGGTGCTTTTGAAGATAGCTTGACCCCCTTCCTCCTCTCTGTGGCAGCCCCTCCAATATTGGAAGACTGCTCTCCTGTCTCCCCTGGTCCTTCTCTTCCCTAGACTAGCCAGGCCCAGTTCCTGCAACCGTTCTTGATACATTTTAGCCTCCAGTCCCCTCATCTTCCTGGTTGCTCTTCTCTGTACTTTTTCTAAAGTCTCAACCTCTTTTTTATAATGTGGTGACCAAAACTGGAGGCAGTGCTCTAGGTGTGGTCTTACTAAGGCTTTATAGAGTGGTATTAGTACTTCCCTTGATCTTGATTGTATCCCTCTGTTAATACAACAAAGATCCGGCTTGTAGGATTCTCCAGCCTGAATTTCATGTGGAGCTGTCCATGGTGCTAAGTTGGATCTCTCCATTTCTTACCCAACTTCAATATCCTTCTCCTCCTCCTCTTTCTCTTTCTCCTCCTCCTCTTCCAACTTTGATCTTCTTATTTCTCAATCAGGTTTGATAAATAGCTAGGAACTACTGGTAGTCCTCGACTTACAACAGCTCATTGAGCGACCGTTCAAAGTTACAACGCCTCCGGAAAATACGGCTCTGTTTTTCCATGCATCCCTACGGTCTCGCAATCAAAATGCAGACACTTGGCAAACTGATTCACAATTGCGATGGTCGCAGTGGTTCCCGGGGTCATGTGGTTCCCCTTTTGCAGTGAAGCAAGCCAGATTCATTTAACAGCCATACTCCTAATTTAAGAACTACAGTGATTCACTTAACAACTGTGGCAAGACAGGTTGTAACATGGGATGTGAGGCCCTAGCTCCACCCTGCCCTCCTCAATCCATTTGTTGCCTTCCTGGGCCTCAGGGAAATCTTCTGGGAGCAAAAACGACCCCCAGGAGGCTTCCCCAAGGCCCAGAAGGCCCCAAAATGGGGGGGTGATGCTGCAAAAAAAGCCACACCCACCTAGCCACGCCCACCTAGCTACGCCTTTCAGAACCGGTAGTAAAAAAAAATTGAATTCCACCACTGTTGGGGACGCCTGCTCTAAGCAAATCATCAGGCTGCAAAAACTGAGAAAGTCACATCACGTTTCTTCTAAACATTTTCTTTCCTTGTTCCTTCTCAGTCAACAGAAATCTTTCTCAGCTGGGGCAAACTGCTTCCAACCGTTAAATCTATACAGCGAGTCCTCGACTTACGACTTGTCGCTTAGGGACTTGTCGAAAGTGATGACAGACCTTCCCCAAAGGTACAGGTAGTCCTCGCCATTTATTTAGTGACCGTTCAAAGTTGCAACGGCACTGAAAAAAAAAAGGACTCGACCATCCTTCCCACTTAATGGCTGTTGCAGCGTTCCCCACGATCAGGTGAGCAAAGTTCATATTTATGATGGTTGCGGTGTCCCCTTTAGTGACCTTCTGACAAGCAAAGTCAATGGGGAAGCCAGATTCACTTAACAACCATGTGACTAACTTAACAACTGAAGCGTTTCACTTAACAACCATGGTAAGAAAGGTCATAAAGTGGGAAAAAACTCATTTAACAACTACTTGGCAATAGAAATTTGTCAAGTCAAAGACTACCTGTATTTAATGACCATATCAGGGAACAAAGGGATGAGGTTGTTAAGCACGGCAACCACATAGTCGCTTTTGTTAACAACTGTCCTGACTTGTGACCGTAATGGGCAGGTTCCATTGCAGTGGTGAGCTGAAGACTACCTGGGAACTGTTAGAGAGGAGCTATCTACATCCTCTTTCTCCCACACAAACTATCTAAACTTCACTCTCTTGTGCTCCTTTGGAATGGAGACTCTCCCTTCTGGGGAATCCAGACCACATTCCACTACACAAATGGGATGTACATCTAAATACATCGGGCCTTTCCCCATCAGCAGAGTAATTAACCCAGTGATGGTGCAGTTAAAATGTCAGGACTGTCCCCCTGCTACTTGCCAGCCATACTTTGCCATATGGCAGTCTGCCAAAACAATGGCGGGAGGGAGGGAGCGGCCGGAAGTAAAGGGAAGGTTGGGATGAGGGGAATTGAAATGACTTTTCGAACATCCCGTGAGAGCCTCTGGCCATTCCAGCATCATGGAACGGAATGTGAGACCATTCATCCCACCAAGCCAGGGATTGTTACCAAAACAATTGGTCTGAATGTAATTGGGCCCTTCAAGATAACCAAGGGAAAGGCAAGGAGAAGGGAAAAGTTAACCGGATGATTTGGGCACGAAACTTCAGATCCGGCTTTGCTACTCTGCTTTGGGCGCAAAACTTCAGATCTGGTTTTGCAACCCTGTAACCACTTGGCTTTAGTAAAGTGTACTTTCCTTAACAATGGATTCGAGAGTCTTTCTTTTCTAACTAACCAGGTTGGGACAGCTGACAGGCCGGCCACCCCCTCTTTTGCCAGCCGTTTTGGGGGACGCACGCAGCACAGAATTTTCAAAATTCCCCAAATATCCCATCTCAAGGACTTCTGATCCACCTCTCCCAGGAACATTTGGGCCTTTAATATTCTGAAAGGAATCGTCACTATTTCTATTTTGTGTGTTTTAGGTTGGATTGCAGGTCAGGTGAGCTAAATAGAATAGGGTGAGCCGTGCGTGGCCAACAGCAAGTTAAGGCAGCCAGGAACAGAAAACCAAGGGAGCAAGAAAAATGTGTATTTAAGCTTCAGAAAAGCTATATTTTATATTTGAAAATGAGGGTGTTGTCGGTATGCCAGGGACACGCAAGGCAGATCTGATGGAGGGAAGTGGGAGGCAGGCAGGCAAAGGAGGAAGGAAGGAAGTACACAATCTGGATCCTTCTTGGCAACATTGGGATAGGGCCGAAGTACCCAGAGGATTTTAAATCACAAACTGACATTTTTCTTCTTCGAAAAGCTCCTGGGACAATGTCCAGCTGGAATATTTATTTATTTGTTTGTATCCACCTTTATTATTTTTACAAAATAACTAAAGGCAGCAAACATATCCTCCTATTTTCCCACAACAACAACCCCGTGAGGTGGGTTGGGATAAGAAAGAGAGACTGGCCCAATGTCTCCCAGCTGGCTTTCATGCCTAAAGTGGGATGAGAGGCTTCCCTTTGCATAGCCTGCCAAATCAAATTTTAACCAAGGTTTATGGAATAAATCACCTTTGGTGGCTTCAAACGAACCAGATTCATTACAAAATTTGGTTTAAACATCAGAAGACCTAGGTTTATAAAATACCCTTTGGGACAAATATGCATCCATTTTTAAAAAAAAAAATAATTTAATTTAATTATTTTATCTTACCTTATTTTATTATTTTATCTTATCTTATAGGTGACTAACTTTTTTGGGCTCCTGGGCCAAAAATTGTGTGCGTTCTTGCGCTCGGGCGCTCGCGTGCCAGCACCCAGAAGGCAATGCACCTCCCACCCATGCCCCCTGCGCATTTTCGGCCTCCCAGAGGCTTGGGAAAGCCGCTGCAGCCGCTGCAGCCCCCCAAAATAGGCCCATTTCATCACTTCCTGTGACAAAACGGGCCTATTTTTGGGGCTGCAGAGGCTTTCCTCAAGCCTCTGGGAGGCCGAAAAATCAGCTGTGAGGTGCAACGCATGCGCAGTGAGGTAAGTTTGCCTGCGGTTCTCATGCCGGCACAAATGGCTCTGTGTCCCACCTGTGGTATGCATGCCATAGGTTCACCATCACGGTAATAGGAAGTCCTCGACTTAATAGTGATTCATTTTTTAGTGACCCATTCAAAGTTACAACGCCACTGGAAAAAAGTGATGTATGACCCTTTCTCACACTTATGACCACTGCAGCATCCCCATGGTCATATGATCAAAATTCAGATGTTTGGCAAACTGGCTCATATTTATGACCATTGTGGGGTCCTGGGGTCAAGTGATCCCCTTTTGTGAACTTCTGACCAGTAAATCCATAGGAAAGCCAGATTCACTTAACAACCTTGTTACTAACTTAACAACTGTGATGATTCACTTAACAACTGTGGCAAGAAAGGTCATAAAATGGGGCAAAACTCACTTAACAACTGTCTCACTTAGCAATGGAAATTTTGGGCTTAATTGTGGCCATAACTTGAGGACCACTTGAATTTTATTTTATTTATTTACAATGTTGCCCATCTCCCTGTTGAGCAATTTTGACTCACCCTGAGACGTCACTCTTTCTCTCAGCCCTTCCCGTCAATGACTAAATTTCAATTCGAATCTGTTCAGATCTAATCTACCCACTTCCTTTCATTTCTATCTCGATCCGACCCAAATTTCTTTCACTTTATATTACATTAGCTGATAACCCGGTGTTGCCCAGGTATTTGTTTATCTTAATCCTATATTAGACAGGAAAAGCCCTGATTTTGGCAACCTGGAACAAACATAATTTGTAATGTTGGATTTTCCCCCCTTAGCAGAGAGTGCCCCCTTGTGGAGTACTGTGAAACCGTTACCATGGCAACTCCACAGCACTGTACAGTAGAAGCCATTTTATGGCAGTACAGTAGAAGCCATTTGAAGGCACAATAGGCTGTATCTTGAACACACACCCTGAGGGATGTTAGGAGTGTCTTACCCCCGCAGTATTTGTTTCCAGAAATTAAGTAATCTGTGTACCAAGTTTGGTTGGAATTGCTCGAGACGTTCCAGAGCTATGCTGGAAATATACATAGATTTCAGTCTCCTGCATGCCACAGTAGATGCCCGAACTTTGCAAATCAGAGTTTAGGAGACCTGACAGAAGCAGTTTCCTCACCCACCCCCAACAGGCTGATCCAACAAAAAATAAGGCGAGATGACAACTACCTCCACGGCTCTCGCTGTCAGCAGGTTTCACCTGGATCGGCCGGGCCATCTGCAGAGAAATGGCAAAGGTTAGATGTCGCAGTGCTACAGAAAGGCAAGTGATTATTATTATTTTGGGGGGGAGGGTAATTTGTGAGAAGGATAGCAGGAGCAATTGGGGCCCGAAATAAAACACTACGGGTCAGAATTTCCAGAATAGTTCCAGGCTTCCACTGCCCCGTTGCAGGATACTCCGTTCCACACCTCCCGTCGGTTCGCTCCATTTATTGCGGCTGCCACAAAGAAGAGGGGGGCAGTGCGGGGTGTGTGTGTGTGTGTGTTAGCCTATTCTGCAGAAGCACCTGAAAGCAGAGCATGAAGCAACGGAAGGAAACCCATCAAGGAGAAATCCGACCTAGAAATAAGGAGACATTTTTTTTGAAATAATAGAATAATATTTGTAGGTTTCGATCTCGACAGTGGTTTGCTCTCTGAGGTAAATTAAGCGAAAAACTCTTTAGCTAAGGTAAAGATCAGGGCAAGACATTTTCTATTGAAGTCCTGCTTTTGGTTACTTAGCCTGGTAACAAAACTTTTGGGAACGAAATGGCAAGCTCGGGAAAGCAAACCGTTGCCAAAAATAAGGAGAAATTTCCTGACAGTGAGAAAAACTTGCCTCTAGAAGTTGTGAATGCTCCAAGACTGGAAGTTTTTAAAAAGAGCCTGGGTAACCATCTGTGTGAAATGAAAAAGTGTCTCCTGCTTGAGCAGGGGGTTGGACTAGAAGACCTCCAAGGTCCCTTCCAGCTCTGTTATTCTGTTCCTTGTTTATTTGATTGATCTCGCGCAGTACATATATATCCATTACAACCATAGACATTAAAATCCTGGCACCAAAATTAAGCCGCCACATGCAATTGTGCAACTCCACGCTGAGAAAGCTGAGTTTTGTGTACTGGTCTAGGATTATAGCAAGGAAGAATTTGATTTGATTTGAATGGAGTTTAGCATTTCCTAAGCAAACTTGTATTTTTGCAATAGCCATAAGATGTTATGCATTTACAATTCCTTCCAGGAATTCACAGGAAACCACTAGATAATTGTTGATTTGCTCATTAGTCTGGTCATTGGTAAAAGAACATCTTCCTTAACTGGGTGAAGTATCTGGCCATAGAGTCTGGATTTCACTTATCTTTCACCTTTTATGAAACTAAATTTAGAGGGAGGGAGGGAAAGAAGGAAGGAAGGAGGGAGGGAGGGAGGGAGGGAAAAGGGTAAGGGATAGGAGGAGTAAGGATGGGGAAAGAAGGAAGAAAGAGGAGGGAAAGAGAGGAAGGGGGAAGGAAAAGTGTAGTTTTGGAGGTGGAGGTGTAACATGGGGGAGGAGAAGGAAGAAAGGAGGGGAAGAGAGGAGGAGAAAGGGGGAAGAGGGGAAGAAGAAGGAAGGAAAAGTATAGGGATAGGAGGAATAACATGGGGAGAAGGAGGAGGGGAAGAGGGAAAGGAGAAACGGGGAAGGGGGAAAGAAGAAGGAAGGAAGGAAAGAAAGAAGGAAGGAAGGAAAAGTGTAGGGATAGGAGGAGTAAGGAAGGTGGGGGGAGAAGGAGGAAGGAGAAGGGGAAGAGGGGAAGGAGAAAACAAGGGAGGGAGGGAGGAAGGAAGGAAGGAAGGAAGGGCCAAAGACATTTTATTCTGACTTAATGACACAATTTAGTTCAAGGGAATAAAGAAGAGAGGACACCTTCTCCTTTGGAACAGTCATTTTACTGGAGAGAGGAGGGGGAAAAATGTTTAGCATTTAGGTACAACCCAGTAATTTGGAGGAGGCAGAATCATCTCGGCCATATTAAATTTTAAAATTTGGCAATCAGGCCACATGTGAGGAAAAGTCAAGTGGTTCGGCCCATGTGGTCATATATGTGTTTTTAAAGACAGACACGACTCTCGCTGATTCTCCCCGCTCCCTCCTTGGGGAGTTGAAAATGCAAATGATCTCGAAGCCGTAGTGCTGAAAAGTCAAGAAGTGCAAGGAAAAAGCAGGATGAGTGACAACACTGGCAGCAACCAGCCTTGGAATTGACAATGAAGCTATTGAAGTGGTTAGAGAGCTTCTTGTCTTTGAGGAACAACCAACAGGAGTGAAGGAACCGGCTGTCAAGAAACATATCACAGGCTAATACCAGATAGAGCAGCTGTGAAGGTCTTGGAATATTTGAGGGGCTCCGACAAAGGCGAGTCAAACTATTTTTCAAAGCACCAAAAAGCAAGAAACAATGGATGGAAACTAACCAAGGAGAGAAGCAACATGGAATTAAGGAGAAACTTTCTACCAGGGAGAACAATTAACCAGTGGAACAGCTGGCCTTCAGAAGTTGTGGGTGCTTCATCAATGGGAGGTTTTTAAGTAGAAACTAGACAGTGACTTGTCTGGAATGGTATAGGGTCTTCTGCTCAAGCAGGGGGGTTGGACTAGAAGGCCTCCAAGGTCCCTTCCAACTCTTATTATTCTGTCAGGGCTCCAGCATCCACCCCTGTTTAAATCATGCGTCTCTACCCACATCTCTCAGGGTTTAAAGAAAATTTATTAGGAATAAACATGCCAGTGCTATACCTGGGTAAAAGCTGACTCTGAGACACACCATTCATTTCACCTTTGACCCTGGTCTTCCCCACACCCCTTGGATGTATATTCTCCAATGAGACACATCCATAGCCTGGAGTCATCAATCATGTACTCCAGTAATACTCTTGTGCGCCAGAAGCTTCGGTCGCTTAGAAATTATCTAAGGAATGCACTACTTCCCCCGTTCTCTTTCTGCTGGCAACTCTAAAAGACCAGAGAAATATTTTTGAGTTGACAAAACAGATCAGATGCTGAGAGGCTGGGATGTGTCTGTTCCTACAATAACTGGAATGACATATAAGCTATGATAGTCCTGCTGACCATCGATGGAAGCCAACGTTGGATTTTAGAATACCAGAATAACAGAGCTGGAAGGGACCCTTGGAGATCTTCCTGCCCTGTTTAGGCAGGAAACCCTATAGTACCATTTCAGATATATGGTTGCCCAACCTCTCAAAAACCTCCACTGATGGAGCACCCGGGGATTCCCGGCACAGCTGATTGTCGGGAGGGGAAAAAAAGAAAGAAATATCTTAGGCGAACCTCAGGCGGGCGGAGTGAGCGAGCATCGGACAGGAGGGTAACCGGGTCGGGGCATGGCCAGGCAGAACTTACTACTGGTTCGGCGACCCATGCCAAATCCTTGCTACCGGTTTGCCTGATCCATTGCAAACCGGCTGAATACCACGATTGGTTCCACTGGTTAATTGTTCTCTCAGTCAGGAAATTCTTCCTTAGTTCTAAGTTGCTTCTCTCCTCGATTAGTTTTCATCCATTGCGTCTTGCTCTGCCTTCAGGGGCTTTGAAGAGGAGTTGACCTCCTCTTCTATGTGGCAGCCCCTCCCTCAAACATTGGAAACTGCTATCATGTCATTCCTAGTCTTTCTTTTTGTTAGACTACACATAGGAATAGCACTTAGACTTATATACTGCTTTATAGTGCTTTACAGCCCTCTCTAAGCAGTTTTATAGAGTCAGCAAATTGCCCCCAACAATCTGGGTCCTCATTTTACCCACCTCAGGAGGATGGAAGTCTGAGTCAACCTTGAGCCCAGTGGGATTTGAACAGCCGATAGTCAGCAGAAGGTTGACTCAGCCTTCTATCCTTCTGAGGTGGGTAAAATGAGGACCCAAATTGTTGGGGACAATATGCTGACTCTGTAAACCACTTTGAGAAGGCTGTAAAGCACTATAAAGCGGTATATAAGTCTATGTGCTATTTTAAGATGGATGGACTTCAACTCCCAGAATTCCCCAGCCAGCATACTTCAAGAGATGTGGACTTCCACTCCCAGAATGCTCTAGGCAGCATGCTTTAAGGCAAGGGTCTTCAAACTTGGCAAGTTTAAGACTTGTAGACTTCAACTCCCAGAATTCCTGAGTTAACATGACTGGAGAAGGAATTCTGGGAGTTGAAGTCCACAAGTCTTAAAGCTGTCAAATTTGAAGACCCCTGGTTTAAGGCTTGGGGCTTCAATTCCCAGAATTCCTCCAACTGGGAGAATTCTGGGAGTTAAAGTCCACCCATCTCAAAGCAGCGGAGATGGAGAAACAGTGGTTTAGGTTGTTATTATAATACAACCCTTGGAGACATCCTTAATACAGATACTCCACGATTTACAATAGTTCATTTAGTGACCGTTCAAACTTACAATGGACTTATGACTGTTTTTCACATTTATGACTATTGCAGCATCCGCATCATCATGGGATCATGATGCTTGGCAACTGACTCATATTTATGACCATTGCAGTGTCCTGGGATCACGCGATCCCCTTTTGTGACCTTCTGACAAGCAAACTCAATGGGGAAGCCAGATTCACTTAACGACCGTGTGGCTAGCTTATCGACTTCAGTGATTCACTTAACAATGGCAGCAAGAAAGGTTGTAAAATGGGCCAAAACTCACTTAGCAAATTTCTCAGTGAATCACAGAAATGTTGGGCTCAATTGTGGGCATAAGTCGAGGGCTACCTGTTACTTACGACCGTTGCCATGTCCCAAGATCATTTGTGACCTTCTGCCAAGCAACTGAGATTCGCTTAAACAATCACGTCACTAACTGAATAACTGCAGGGATTCACTTAACAAGTTTGGCAAGAAAGCTCATAAAATGTGGCAAAATTCGCTTAACAAATGTCTTGTTTAGCAATGTAAATTCTGGGCTCAGTTGCAATCGTAAATTGAGGATTATCTATAATGGCGTTTTTCTTCCAGAGAGTTAATTGAATCAGGCCACCTTTAAATCTTTGCAATCAATCAATCAAAGAAACAATCTGTTTGCAGGCTTCCCGTCTCTGTATTTTTGGGCTTTTAAAGCTTCCCCTTCTGTTTGTGGTGGCCACTTTGCACTCTTGATATACAGAAACCAACGCATTTATGTGCACTGGTCCCTGAGATGTCTGGTGTTTAATGAACTGCATCGACATCCTTAATAATGATGGCATTTTGGGCTATTATCCTCAAAGGAAAATGAAAAGAATTTTATTCAGGGACAAAATGGGGTGAGTAAGTAAGAGGGAGCTATTTAAAGAAAAAACAACTCATAACAATATTTCTGATTAGTTCTTTCTTTCCTTTTTTTTCTCTCTCTTTCCCTCCCTTTCTCTTTTCTTTCTTTCTTTCTCTCTCTGTCTCCCTCCCACTTTTCTCTCTCTCTTCCTTCTCTTTTTTTCTTTCTCCTTCTCTCCCTCCCTCTTTCTTTCTCTCTCCCTCCCTTCCTCCCTTATTCTTTCTCTTTCTTTTCTTCCTTCATTCTTTTTCTTTTTCTTTTTCTTTCTTTCTTTGTCTCTTTCCCTCCCTTCCTTCCCCTTTCTTTCTTTCTTTCTTTCTTTCTTTCTTTCTTTCTTTCTTTCTTTCTTTCCTTCCTTCCTTCCTTCCTTCCTTCCTTCCTTCCTTCCTTTTCTTTTTCTTTCTTTCTTTCTCTCTTTCCCTCCTTCCCTTCCTCTTTCTTTCTTTCTTTCTTTCTTTCTTTCTTTCTTTCTTTCTTTCTTTCTTTCTTTCTTTCTTTCTTTCTTTCCTTTCTTTCTCTCTCTCTCTCTCTTTCTTTCTTTCTTTCCTTCCTTCCATTAAGGATACAATGCATGTACCTCCTTGGTTGGAGGCAAAATGGCTCCTTTAGGCCCCCTTTCCATCCTTCCCTCGTTTCCTCAAAATTGCTGGGCTTCTCCCCGCCACCCAAAACCAAACCCACATCTCTTCCAGAAGGCCTCACTTTCTGTGTCTTCAAAACCCCAAAAAGAGAAACGGTTACCATAGCAACAGCTATGCACCACACAGGGCCTGACATTTGTGGGTTGCCGTGGCAACTGGATTTTCTCAGGGAGGGGGGAGCTTTTTTCTCTGGAGAGGGGTGTGTGTGTGTGTGTGATGGGGAGGGGGGGAAGAGTGAAAGGGGGGGGGGTCACAGACTCAGATTTGATCCAGGACAACATCAGTTTGCAAATCCCTTTCTCGGTTTGTTTTGGGTTTTGTTTTGTAATGTCTGGTTTTTGCGAATTTTTCAAATTTGCAAAGTGGTTTTTGACTGGGATGGGATGCAACGTTTACACACGTCGAATCAAACCCATCCTTGGATTGCCTTGGTGGTATGTGTGTGTGTGTGTGTGTGTGAACATTGACACGTGTGAACATTGGCGTGTCCTCCCTCAAAGGCTCGAGACTACAGATATAGTCCTCGATTTACAACAATTTGGACCAGCAGCGTTTCCATAGCTGAGCGGTGGTTAAGAAAGTCGTAGAAGACTTTGTTGGCTTTTGGGCCATGGTCACAAAGTGAATCGCTGCAGTTGTGAAACGAATTGTGAAGCCAATCCGGCTTTCCCCATTGACTTTGCTTGTTGGAAGCCGCTGGGAAGGTCACAGTTGGGGATCACGTAACCACAGGACAGGGCAACGGTCAGAAAATACATGTCGGTTGCCATGGGCCTGGCTTTTGGTCATGTGATCGTGTGGATGCTCTAACATGCTGGTTGCCAAGGGCCCAAATTTTGATCACGTGACCATGGGGATGCTGCAAGAGTCTGTTGTGGTGTGCCGGCAGCCTGTGCAGACGGAATCGGACAGTGGGGAAGAACGAAGACCAGTCCGGGAGTCTGGGGAGGACTCAGACGAGGGTCCTGCATCTAATGCAGAGATGGGGCCAGGACCATCTGGGAGTGGGGTGCTGATTCCGGAGCCTCCGGAGTCTGGCAGCATTTAGGCTGAGGAATCATGTGCGCAGAGCTGCCAGAAGGCAAGAACAGCTGAGACAAAAGGAGCAACTTGGGAGTAAGGCTGGGAGGTGATTGCCCTTCCCATAAGGGATAAAGGACAGGCAAAGGTGAAGAAACCTTTGCAGGAAGCAAAGTCGTTCTCTCTGTTCGGATTAATCCTTGAAGCTCTGTGTGGACTTTGTACTTTGGTTGGGTTTTTATCATTCATTTGGCACTTTTGTTGTTGGCAGCAATTCAAAGGAGAGAAAGGTGGGTGCTTATCTCGTGGCACGGTTTAGAACTCATTATGGGCTGGGAATGAATGTAATGGATCTTGACAGACTAGAACACTGGACCGTTTCTAACAAAATGAAATTCAGTGAAGGGAAAAGTAAAGTCCTACACTTAAGCAAGAAAAACCAAAAGGACGCATATAGACGGTGAAATAGCAGGAACTGGGAGAGGGATCTTGGAGTCTTAGTGGTCAACCAGCTAAATAGGAGCCAGCTGTGTGCAGCAGCAGCCAAAAAAGCTAATGCAATCCTAAATTGTATTAACAGAGGGATACAATCAAGATCAAGGGAGGAACTAATACCACTCTATAAAGCCTTAGTAAGACCACACCTAGAGTACTGCATTCAGTTTTGTTCCCCACACTATAAAAAAGAGGTTGAGACTCTAGAAAAAGTGCAGAGAAGAGCAACCAGGATGATTAGGGGACATATGAAGAAAGGTTGCAGGAACTGGGCTTGACTAGTTTAGAGAAGAGAAGGACCAGGGGAGACAGGATAGTCTTCCAATATTTGAGGGGCTGCCACAGGGAGGAAGAAGGGGTCAAGCTATTTTCTAAAGCCCCTGTAGGCCAGACAAGGAATAGCGGATGGAAACTGATCAAGGAGAGATTTATCCTGGAAATAAGGAGAAACTTTCTGACAGGGATAAAAATCAACCCATGGAACAGAAGTTGCCCTCTGAAGTTGTGGGAGCTTCATCCCTGGAGGCTTTCAAGAAGAGATTGGACTGCCATTTGTCAGAAATGGTGTAGGATCTTGCGCTCGGGCAGGGGGTTGGACTAGATGACCTACAAGGTCCCTTCCAACTCTGATTATCTGTTAATTCCCAGCACTGAAATAAAACAAGAGTTGTTTTAACTAAGCGTGCACTTAATTACGGTCTGAGGAAGCCTTGGTCAGAACACAGTCATCAATGCGAGGACCAGTTGCAAGTCACTTTTTCCAGGGCTATAGCAACTTCAAATAGTCACTAAATGAGTGATCGTAAGTCGAGGACCACCTGTAAAACATCTGTCACTCTTGCCCAGGGTGCAGGTGGTGGAGGGAAAACTGAAGGCCCCAAAACATACGGACATCAGGATGGATCGGGACGAGGCGTCGGCTTCGTGCTTTTGTGGAAGCCTGGATGAGAACACCGTCCTACATTATGTTAAGGAAAATCAGGATGGAGTGATTTTGAATTTTTTTTCATACTTGCTTCAGAGTAGATGGTGTAATAATCTCTCCTCTCTCTTCAATGACTCATTCATATTTTCCACAACATCCGCTCTACATTCCTTCACACCACCAGTCTGAAAGACACAACCTGGGATCACATCAGTCGTACAAAGGTAGTCCTCGGCTTACGACCTGCACCCGAGCCCAAAACTTCCGCGGCTAAGCGAGACAGGCGTTAAAATGGAGCTTTGGTCCACACTCACGATCTTTCTCGCAGTGTTTTAAGCGAATCAGTGCAGTCACTAAGTGAGTAATGTGGTTAAGTGAATCTGGCTTTCCCCCATTGACTTGGCTTGTCAGAAGTTCACAAAAGGGGATCACATGACCCCCAGAGCTCTGCAACCATCATAAATGTGAGTCGGTTGCCAAGGGTCTGAATTTTGATCACGCGACCACGGGGACGCTGCAACGGTCATAAGGGTGAAAAACGGTCATAAATCCTTTTTCAGTGCCATTGAAACTTCGAATGGTCACTAAATGAACTGTTGTTAGCCAAGACTGTATTACAAGACTTTTGAATTCAGTGAAACGACGCTTGTTTCTGCATTATTATTATTTTTTGGATACTTTCTTACTTATTTGAAGATACTACAACGAGTAAGGTAAACTAGATTACTGGGAATTAAGAGTCTCCAAAAAAAGGATTTATCTTTGCCTGTAAGTTGAGGATTACCTGTATTAGCTAAAAGGGACACGTGATAATCTATCTATATACTATAAAACTCCCAGAGTGGTCAATTCGCTGAAAATGGTACATATTAGGCAGTGGTGGGATTAAAAATTTTTTTACTACCGGTTCTGTTGGTGTGGCTTGATGGGTGTGGCTTGGCTTGGTGGGTGTGGCTTGGTGGGCATGGCCGGGGAAGGTTACTGCAAAATCCCCATTCCCTCCCTACCCCACTAACCTGCTTTCCAGCTCTGTTCTCCTGTGCAGGGCAACCAAAGGAGACCCAGACGATCAGCTGGGACTCAGGAGGCAGAGAATAAATAGGGATGGGGCCAGTCAGAGGTGGGATTTGCCGGTTCTCCGAATTACTCAAAATTTCCGCTACCGGTTCTCCAGAACTGGTCAGAACCAGGGGTGGGATTCTACTGGTTCGGACTGGTTCTATAGAACCGGTTGTCATGATTCTGCGCAGTTTGGAGAACCGGCAAATTGTGCCCCCTGGCTGGCCCTGCCCCTCTCCGCTCACCCCTCCCCTCCCTGCCCAGTCAGTTCCTATTGCGCATGTGCAACATTTCGTGCATGCCCGACATCGCTGACTGCATTCTTCCCCGTCCAGTCACTCCTTACGGTGTATCTTTTTTTTTCCCTCCCAACGATCAGCTGTTCCTATGATCGGCTGTGCTGGGATCACCCTCGCTTACTGATTGCTTCGCCCAGGAAGCTTCCCTGAGGCCCAGGAAGGCAAAAAATTGAGCGGGGGGTTCCCTTTTTTTCCTTCCTGGGCCCCATGGAAGCCTTCTGGGAGGAACCCCCCTCCAAGGAGGCTTCCCTGAGACCCAGAAGGCCCCAAAATGGTGTTTGTGCTGCAAAAAAAAGTAGAAGCCATGGCCACCCAGTCATATGACCATGCCCACCTAGCCACACCCACAGAACCAGTTGTTACAAAATTTGAATCCCGCCCCTGGTCAGAACCTGCTTAATACCTCTGATATTAGGGAAGCAAGCTATGAATCAAGGTATAGTTAGTCCTTGACTTATGACTGTTCATTTAGTGACTGTTTGAAGAGACAATGGGCTTGAAAAAAAGTGAATTTAACTGCAGTCGTTCAATTAAAGGATTAGATCGGAAGTAGAGACTTTGCTATCATTACATGCCCGGCCCTTAAAAATCTCCACAAGATTCCAGCCAGGAATCTGTTATTTTCAAAATGAGCCTTAAAATTTCACTTATTCCAAAATTCTTGGGAAAAGTATGGTATTTATAGCTGGCATTTAGCAGGTGTGAGCCTTAATTGCTGCTCCTTGCTGTTTTTTTTTTTCTTTTTCTTTTTCAGCAACATATGTTTTATTTCGCTGCTCTAATATTTTTAGATGTCCTGGGTATATTTTAGATTCCTGTTTTAATGTTTTAAGAGTTTGTAATGTTCATTTGCCACAAATAGTTTTCATATGTTCAGGGGAATTTATGGGACAGGACAATTTGGGACTGATAATTTATTTCCCTGAGAGAGGAAAGAAATCACAAATTTGGGTACTTGTGATGACCTGGAGTGAAGCACAAACATAACAAAATCCAAAATGGAAATAAATGTCCTTTAAGGCCTCCAACTTGGCCCCACTGTTCAATAATGATCCGTTGGAGGTAAAACGTACTCAAAAATAGTCTTAGAAAGAAAGCAATACAGTCCGAACTTAATGAACCGATAGAGGTGAAATAAAAAACCAAAACAAACTACAATGAAGGAATTTCCACAACGGACCAGGATAAGTAATTACCGACTTCAAGGAGATAACAAGGCACAGTCTGTTGGAAGGACGCCAACCAAGGTAACTTCAGCCCAAAATAGCACACGCTTTGCAATACTATGTTTTAACCGTCTCTCTTATATACTATTCTCCCCAGCTGCAACCAATGAGGGGGATCATGGCCGCTTCCTCTCTCGTAAGCCAAGTTGTTCCCTTCTCCGTTCCTCCCTGTGTGTCCTAGGATGAAGAGGGGATGGGCCTGGTTCTTCCTCTGACTGCCTAGCCGACTTCTGCCCTTCCCCAGCCTCCTCCACAACCTCCAGAGCCACACCTCTGCTCCCTGTCGGCTGTTCCTCCTCTCCCTCAGAGTCCAACTCTAACAGGAGCATGACAGTACTTTACCTGGAAAGAAATCACAGCTTTGAATCCCAACTTGCTGAATTTGTACCAAATAAAGGGGAAGAGATTTTTATAAAAATGCTTCTGAACTGGCAGTCCTTGACTTGATTGACCACCATGGAGCCCAACATTTCTGTCGCTAAGGGAGATGCTACGACAGTCATAAGTGTGAAAAATTGTCATAAGTCCCTGTTTTCAGTGCCGTTGTAACTTTGAACAGTCACTAAATGAACTGATGTAAGTTGGGGACTACCTGTATTTGCTTGCAAATTAGTCCTTGACTTACAACCATTTGTTTAGTGACCATTCAAAGTTACAATGGCAAAGAAAAGGTGATATATAACCAGTCCTCGCACTTACGACCAATGCAGCGTTTCCCCCATGATCACATGATCAAAATTTGGCCGCTTTGCAACTGGCATGTATTAATGACAGTGGCAGCACCCCAAGATCATGTGATTGCCATTTGTGACCGGTATATATCTTTAGCATTGAATCATTGCAGTTGTTGAGTGGTCGTTAAGTGAATCTAGTTTTTCCCATTGACTTGGCTTGTCAGAAGGTCACAAAAGGGGATCAGGTGACCCCGGGGACAGAGCAACCGTCATAAATACAGCTGGTCCTCAACTTACAACAGTTCATTTAATGACCGTTCAAAGTTACAACGGCACTGAAAAAAAATGTGACTTCTGACCGTTTTTCACACTTACGACCATTGCTGCCTCCCCCCCCATAGTCATGTGACCTACATTCAGATGCTTGGCAACTGACTCATAGTTATGACTGTCGCAGTGTCCCCGGAGGTCATGCCATCCCCTTTTGCAACTTTCTGACAAGCAAAGTCCATGGGGAAACCAGGTTAAGTTAACGGCCGTGTGACTTACTTACCAACGGCAGTGACTTGCTTAATAACTATGGCAAGAAAGGTCCTAAAATGGGGCTTATTTGGGGGAGTAGGGCTTATATTGGGTGCAAGTATAAAAATTGAGCGAGGGCTTACTTTCAGGGTAGGTCGTATTTTGAGGGAAACAGGGGTAACTTACTGACTGCAGTGATTCGCTTAACAACGATGACAAGAAAGGTTGTAAAATGGGGTAAAACTCACTTAGCAAATGTCTCAGTTAACAGCAAAAATGTTGGGCTCAATTGTGTTTGTAAGTCGAGGACTACCGGTTACTTACGACTGTTGCCATGTTCCAAGGTCCTGTGATTCCCCTTTTGTAACCTTCTGCCAAGCAATCGAGTTTCGCTTAAACAATCGCGTCACTAACTGAATAATTGCAGGGATTTACTTAAGAACTTTGGCAAGAAAGCTCATAAAATGTGGCAACATTCGCTTTAACAAGTGTCTCGCTTAGCCACGTAAATTCTGGGCTCAGTTATGGTCGTAAGTCGAGGCTTATCTGTATCTGTATGGACAAAGAAAAAGGCTGCCCAGAGTGTCTCCGGGTGTGTTGCACCTCAACCACCGAAAGAAGAATAAGAAGGTAAGGGAAACACTCCTCCCCAACCTATAGAGGAGATTCCCTGTCGCCTCTCTGCATGTGACCGTCTCCAAATTGGTCAGGCTTGGTTGGGAATAAGTCCCTACTGCTAACATAGAGGCAATTTCAGGCAGAAAACTTCTCCTGTCGTTCAACAGGGTGATTCACCTTAAACCATGACGCATGGAGACCTCTTGGGGGGTGATGGGATTCTACCAATTTCCCTACCGGTGTCATGCCTCTGTCAGAGTCTGAATCCGAGGAGGAAGCTGAACAGCTGAGAGGGAGTGGGAGAATGGCTCAGTTGGCTGTGGAGGAAACTGGGGAAGGGCAAAGCCCAGCTGGGCAGAGTAGGAGAGAGGTAGAATAAAGGAGAGGGAGTTCAGAGGAAGACCCAGGCCCACCCCCGTCTTCATCCTAGGGCATGCAGGGAGGAACGAAGAAGAGAGCAACGTGGGTTGCATGGCATACGGGGCAGGAAAGGGCCCTGATTCCCTTCATTAGCCACACCTGGGAATGAAAGTTTAAAAGAACTGAATGCTGACTGTGGCAGCCGCTGGGAGCAAACGTGACTTTATCCTTTGTTGTCTTTGCTTATCTGTGTTCCTAGCATCTTCCCAACGTCTGGAATTCTTGCTCCTGCCCTGCCAAACTAATCACCTCAGTTTGGCTTGATTGGATTTATAGTTACAGTTTGTGTTGACCATGTTTTGGACTTAATTCGATGCAGTCAAAGGCTGTTCCTGGGAGAGTTTTTTCTCCAGCCAGAAGGTAACCTGGACATTGGGGGCAAAGTTGGAGCTAACAAAGGGACTCTTATGGGTTATCGGACTGTGTTGCCTTTGTGCCATGCCCCTTTGGGTCATCACAAATGGTTCAGTAATCACACACGTTGCATTCGCGCGCGCAGCTTTCCAAGCCCCAGCTGAGGCTCTGCCACGCCAATCAGCCGAGAGGATAAAGAACAGAAAAGCGCAGGGGCTGATCCTGCGCTTTTCTCTTCTTTCTCCTGTCAACTGATCGTCAGAGCTTGGTTTGGCCGAACCAGTAGCAATTTTTACTATCGGTTTGGCTGAAGCAGGCTGAACTGGTAGCATTTTACCACTGGTCTTGGGTGACGATTAAGGATCCTCTTTTTCACCCATAGCAAGATAATATGCGTCGATAAGAGCAAAGGAGGCCTTGGGTTTTTCGAAGTTTTCCTTGCTTTTGTTTTGAAAATAAATACAGGAAGGAACACCCCGATTCCCTTGGAGGAAGAGGAACTCAAGATAGATCAAGATAACAATCCATGAAAGCATCATCACGACCAGCAGACACAACTTGAGGTCTGACTCATACAATATTTCGGAAGTCATCCCACTCAGATTTCCTATAAAATATAAAAAAAAAGTGGGTTTGACTCACTGTACAGCAGGGGTCTCCAACCTTGGCTCCTGGAAGCCTGGCGGACTTCAACTCCCAGAGTTCCACAGCCAGCTGGCTGTGGAATTCTGGGAGTTGAAGTCCGCCAGGCTTCCAGGAGCCAAGGTTGGAGACCCCTGCTGTACAGGGATGGGTGATTCTAAAACTAAAAGGAGGAAACTGATAACTTAAAAGGAAGAAAATGAGCGTGAGGGTCGTGGAAGTTACTAAAGTTACTCAGACTTGGTAACTTGAATGGGGACTGGGGAATTCTGGGAGTTGAAGTCCACAGATAGAACATCATCAGAGTTGGGAGGGATCTTAGAGGCCTTCTAGCCCAGCCCCTTGCTCAAGCAGGAAACCCTGTACTATTTCAGACATATGACTGTCCAATCTCTTCTTAAAAACTTCCAGTGTTGGAGAATTCACAACTTCTGGAGGCAAGTTGTTCCACTGATTAATTGTTCTAACTGTCAGGAAATTTCTCCTTCGTTCTAGGTTGCTTCTCTCCTTCATTAATTTCCATCCATTGCTTCTTGGGTCAAGATTCCAGCAATCGCTCCAATTAAATCATGATTCTCGAGCCAAACTTCAAAAACACTTCAAAAGATTTATTAGAGGCGACATACTGGCACTGCCCTGTATGAAGCCAACTATGGCACACGTCATTTACAGTCCCCTGTGACCCTGCTCCTCCCCTCTCCTGTGGGTGTGTCATCAATCATATTCTTCAACTGAGCACATTCACTGGCTGGGTGTCGTCAATCACGTTCTCCAATTAAATATATTCACCGGCAAAAGCTCTGGTAGTTTAGTTACAATCTTTTAAAGAGAAGAGTGTGGAATATACTTTCGCTTTCCAATTGCTGCAACGCCTCTTCCAGATTTCCTTCCTCCACCCCCACCCCCCATTTTTTAAAAATGGCAACTAATAAAACAGGCCTAGCAAGGTTTTATGAGTTGACATCTTGTTCTTGCCTTCTGGTGCTTTGGAGCATAGCTTGACTCCCTCTTCTTTGGGGCAGCCCCTCAAATATCGGAACACTGCTATCGTGTCATCCCTTAGTCCTATTCATTAAACTAGACATTCCCAATCCCTCCAACCATTGTTTATCATTTCATCTCCAGTCCCTTAATCATCTTGGTTGATCTTCTTTGCACTCCTTCTGGAGCAGGGATGTCGAACTAAATTTCATTGAGGGCTGCATCAGGGTTGTGTTTGACCTTGTGGGGGCGCATGGTGGTCAACATCACTCGTGTTGGGAGAACCAGTGGTGGCCCGAGCACTCTGACCGCAAAAACAGGCTCCCAAGCTCTGTTTTTGGCTGCAAAGGCCTCCCGCAGCTTTCTCTAGCTCCGTTTTCACTGGCAGAGGCACCGTGGGCCAGTCCTTTGCTGTTTCCAGAGCAACCCCCTGAGTCAGATCTAAGCACCCCGTGGGCCTGCAGGCTTTGAGCTTGACACCCCTTGTTCTGACGCAAGCCTCGTTCAAATCAAACAAACACAAAACATAGATGAAAACAAAACCCTTTTTAATTCGTCTCTGTCAATTCTGTGCATTCGCAGGGTCCCAAGGGTCATTCAAAACTAATGGTCCCAGGTAACAGCAAGCCCTGTCAAGGTTGTGGCAAGGCTGCCAAGAACACAAGATTAAGTGCAAGGAAATATTTAAGCAGAGATTAACACTAAGATTAAGAGCAAGAATCAAACAGCACTACAATCAAAGAACTACCAACTCAGACAAAACAATAAACAATCAAAGAATCACCAAAACACTCCCACCAACATTGTCAGGGAAAGCCACGGATATAAAAAAGAGAGCCAGCCCCATTCTCTTCTAGCACTGATGATGTTACCTAGTGGGGTAATGAAACGTCTGCAAGAAAGCAACCAAGCTCAGTATGGTATATTTTTTCAGCACCAGAAAAATAGTTTTCCCTCCCAATAGCAATATTTTCCCTGCTGGCTTGGGAATTCTGGGAGTTAAGGTATAAGCCAAGCTTGAGAAATGCTGCCCAGGGATAGGATTCAGCCTGTTTGGACCAGTTCGGGCAATCCAGATGTTCAATTTACATCTGGTTCGCCAAAGCAGTAGTTGAACCGACTGGCTGGCCCCGCTCACCCTGCCCTGCCCCTCCCAGCAGTCTCTATGCGGCCCATTTTCAGTGCACAGAAGTCCACGCGGAGGCTCTGGGAAGGCAAAAAAATGGGCCTTCTGAAAAATGGGCCCACTTCTGGCTTCCGGTGGGCCTCCGGACCCCAGGGGAGGCCATTTTCACCCTCCCAGAGGCCCAAGGGAAATATCCGGACTCTGGGGATGGTGAAAAATAGACCCCCCAGAAGTTCCAGTAGGTCACGCCCACCCAGCAATGGGGCAGCGATTTTTAAATCCCACTCCTGATGCTGCCCTATAGTTTCCTAGTTTTACCAACCCTCTATATCAGTGGTGGAATTCAAAAAAAATCTACTACCGGTTCTGTGGGTGGGGCTTGGTGGGCATGGCAGGAGAAGATTACTGCAAAATCCCCATTCCCTCCTCACCCCACTAGCCTGCTTTCCAGCTCTGTTCTCCTATGCAGGGCAACCAAAGAAGACCCAGCCCATCAGTTGAGACTCAATGGGAGGTGGAGAAGAGATGGGGTTGGCGGGGCCAGTCAGAAGTCGTATTTGCCGGTTCTCCAAACTACTCAGAATTTCCGCTACCGGGTCTCCAGAACTGGTCAGAACCTGCTGAAGGCCACTTCTGCTTTATATGTCTTTCCACATTTACAATCAGGATAGAACTCTTGAAAAAAAAAATTACCTTTGGGACACCTTTGGGACCAGGATGACTGAAAATATTCATAGACAATCTGGATAGAACTGCCATAGATTTAATTCACGCAGTCCTTTACCTTATTCCCCGAAGCCACCATTTCCTGGCTTTGCCAGACACACGTAATGTACAGGGACTGATTAGACTGCAGGGGTCTCCAACCTTGGCTCCTGGAAGCCTGGCGGACTTCAACTCCCAGAGTTCCACAGCCAGCAAAGCTGGCTGTGGAATTCTGGGAGTTGAAGTCCACCAGGCTTCCAGGGGCCAAGGTTGGAGACCCCTGGATTAGAGCAAGCGTGGCTCAACACTCGTAATTACGAGAAGGATCTTGGAATCCTAGTGGACAATCACTTAAATATGAGCCAGCAGCATGCAGCAGTAGCTTAAAAAGCCAACACAATCCTAGGTTGCATTAACAGAAGAATAGAATCAAGCTCACACGAAGTATTAGCAACACTGTGTAAAGCCTTAGTAAGTAGTAACACTTGGAATCCTGCATCCAGCTTTGGCCACCATATAAAAAAGATGTCAAGACTCCAGAAAGAGTGTCAGAGAAGAGCAACAAAGATGATTAGGGAGCTGGAGGCTAAAACACATGAAGAACGGTTGTCGGAATTGGGTATGTTTAGTCTAGTCAAAAGAAGGACCAGGGGTGACATGATAGCAATATTCCAATATTTGAAGGGGGCTGCCACAAAGAAGAGGAAGTCAAGTTATGTCTCCAAAGCACCAGAAGGCAAGGAGGAGTGGGTTGGACTTAAGGAGTGGGTTGGGCTAGAAGACCTCCAAGGTCTCTTTCAGCTGTGTCATTCTGTAAATTCTACTGTACGGTGCAATATTAATGCAATATCAGGGGTTTTCAATTCAATTGTATAGAATGTGAAGGGTGTGTGTTTGTGTTTTATTTTTATAGTTATAATGTACACTGAAGGTTGCATTTAATTTCGTTATACGAGGGGAAATAAAGTAAACTAAACTAAACTAAATCACCGTAAACCCCAAAACACGAACCTGGGTTGGTTTAACATCCCCGTCTGAATGCTTCTGCTGGGTTTGCAACCAATGAACCTATTGGGGGAAATGCAATTGATCGCAGAGATATGTTTTCACTTGTAAGGATTTGGCTTGTTGGCTTGTTGTGCCGATTGCAAATGGCAGTCGTGTAATTGCAGGAAGCTGCATCTGTCATAAATGTGCAACAGTTACCAAGCATCTGAATTACGGTCACATGAACTGCGGGGAAAGCTTTGACTGCCATAACTGCAAGGACCTGTCATAAGTCACATTTCCCAGCACCGTCGTTACTTCAAATGCTCCTTAAGCAAATGGTCCTAAGTTGTTGAGGATTACCTGTTCGTACCTGTAGCTGTGTGAGCCTGCTATTGTGCATGAAGGTAAGAGCACAGGGTGGGATTCTACCGGTTCAGACCATTTTGGGCGAATCGGATTTTAAAGTTACGAGCTGGTTTGCCGAACTGGTATTTCAACTGACCGGCTGGCCCCTCCCATCCCTGGAGTCTCCACATGGCCCATCTTCGATGGAGGTAAGTGCAGGGTCTGCGTGAAGGCTCTGGGAGGGGGAAAAATGGGCCTTCTGGAAGTCCAGAAACGGGTCTGTTTCCGGCTTCTGGTGGGCCACCAGAGGCCGGGGGAGGCCATTTTCTCCCTCCTGGAGGCCCGGGGGAAGCCAGAAACAGGAAGTTCCGGTAGGGGCCCCCTCCCCCATGTATAGGTAGCAACCGGGCAGCGAACCGGTTGCTGGGATTTTTTAATTCCACCCCTCACATATGAGATACTATACCACAAAATGTAACACACACACACACACCTTCCATGTGCTAGCTGGGACAATATTGCAAGGCTATATACTTACAACTTGCCTTTTATTCTGTCAAATTCCAGAACATTCATGATGTGAATGATTTGCTTCCTGGTTACATAAAAGGGACTCTACCCAATACAGACAAAAACACTGTAAAAAAAAAACAGCCACCATGCCTCAAGGCTCACACAAGCACTATTACAAAACGCATGTTTGCTTCGCATCTGCAGATGGCATGGTCTCTTCTGACACCATATGGGTGATGCTAGGGGGGAAAAAAATTGGACGTGCGTGGGTTGCTTTAACACCTGGTCAAAGCTATAACAACACCCCAAGTATAAAACACAGAGTGTGTATAGCAAACAACATAAATGCTGCCTGCTATGTCTGTCATCTATCCATTTTGCCTGCCTGCCTTATCTATCCATCCTTCCGTCCACTTAACTGTCTTATCTATCAATGATTTATGCATCCATTCTTCCATCCATCTACTTATCTACTTTATTTATCCATCCTCCATCCACTTACCTACCCATCTATCGGTCTCTCCACCCACCCACCCACCCATCTGTCTCCTCATCTGCCCATCCATCCATCCATCCATCCATCCATCCATCCATCCATTCATCTGCCTAGCTGCCCATCCATCCATCCATCTGCTAGCTGTCGATCCATCCATCGATCCATCCATCCATCCATCCATCGACTTAGCTACCTTATCCATCTATGCATCCATCAACCAATCTCTCAATCCATCAGTCCATCCATCCATCCATCCATCCATCCATTCATCATCCATCCATCAACTGATCTCTCCATCCCTCAGTCCACCCGTCTCTCCATCCATCCATCCATCCATCCATCCATCCATCCATCCATCCATCCATCCATCCATCCATTTGCCTAGCTGTCCATCCATCCATCCATCCATCTGCCTAGGTGTCCATCCATCCATCGACTTACCTACCTTATCCATCAATCCATCATCCATCCATTGACTTACCTATCTTATCTATCAATCCATCCACCCATCCATGCATTTGTCTCTCAATCCATCAGTCCATACATCCATCCGTCCATCTATCCAATTTACAGACCAACCCAATCCCTACATATCTGGCCAGCTTACAGGATGCAACAATAAAACTTTGCCAAACACTGGAATCTATCAACCAGGCGAACATGGTAGAACATGGTGCGACCGATCCGATTTCATGGCCTTGTTTTTGCAGCAGTCATTAAGTGAAGCAATAGTTTGCTATGGTCAAAGTTTTGGTGAAAACCGGAAATATGAGCCACTTTTTTTTGTTGGCAAACCCATCATAAACCGCAATCGGGTGTCCACAGGACACTGCAAACAGCCATACACGCAGCCAGCAAGCGCCTGAAATTTGGTCACATGACCATGGGAGAAGGGCACTGACCCTCAGGACTTTGAATCCAGATCGTTAGGAAGGTAGGTCTGTCATCACTTTGAACGGTTGCTAAGTAACCTGTTGTCAGTCGAGGATCACCTGTGCTGCCTTCAGCCACACGCACACACCCCAGGACTATGACAACAGGCTGCAATCTTCCTGCTATTTTTGTAGTACCTCCAGCAAGCAACACGCAGCGCATAAGCCAAGGCAGCGTCCCCATCCTATGGGGTCCAAAGGCACATGAGCAATGCATACAAAGACGCAGCCCTCCAGTTCTGTGTTTTGAATGGTACTCAGACAGAGCATACAACAGGGGATGACATGCCAGATGAGGCACACCCTGTAACATCTTGCACCCACTTGTATTCAGCTGTTCTCGGCAGCACGTCGAGCCACGACACCGAGGGACATTCGTCAAACTTTTGGACAGCCAAACAAAGTGGAGGACGAGACAAAAAATTTTGGGGAAACTGAAACGGATCTTCGCACACACAAAGACACACAAACGCACACGCCGTCACCCAGGTTGGGAGGGAAACGCACAGTGCTGTGTTGCCATGAGAACGGCGGTGTGAATCCAGGACTGCGCGGAGGCCGAGTGGAGAACGCTGGCATCTTCCCTCCCTCCTTCCTTCCCTTCCTCCCTTCTTTCCTTCAACAAGAAAGAACATTTAATTAGCAGAGCCTAAATCATTCCCAAATTATGGTAATTGAGCCAGAGAAGAGGGGGTTTGAAATCCAGTTTCCTTGCTTGTGTTCAGTGGGAAAACTGGGAACCTGACACCCAAAGAGCTGTACGTGCAAGATAGTTTCTGCCTTTTGGAAAAGGTAAACGACCCTAACTTTTGTGGAGCGGTTGTGGTATAATTTGGGAGGGGTCTCTCTTGGCTCCCAGGGACTTGAAGGGATTGTCCAAGTGGCTTGCTTTTTGCCCGCAAAAATAGCTCAGCTGCTTCCTTTAGGGATGTTTTTTTTTTGCCTTATCTTAATTTAGCTCTCAGATTGGGCTTGCCTAGTGGTCTCCTTTCCTCCCCATCTACTGACCTGTCCTGACACTGCTCAGCTTTTGGGAGATCAGGGAAGGCTGATTAGGCCCTTGAAGTGAAACCTCCCCAAAGTCAATCTTGTGATTGCATGGAGAGAGGTGAGACAGTGTTTTTAGACGTCGTTGCCTGGGGGCCTTCTTCTAATACAGGGGGTCCTCAACGCACAAACACAATTGAGCCTAACATGTGTGTTTCTTTAGGGCCGTTTCTTTGGTGAACCTACGCCACGCATGCCGGAAGTGGCACGCAGAGCCATTTGCCCCTGGCACGTGAGAGGTCGGCCAGAAGAGCCCGATTTGCACATGCACGCACAACCGCCACCGGACAGCTGATTGTCGGGTATCTGACACACATGTGCAGGGGGCAGAAGGGGGTGTGTGTGCGCGTGGGAGATGTGTGCACATGTGCAGAGATGCGCTGTGCACAAGGGGGAATTGTTTTTCCTTCCTTCCTTTCTCCTTTCTCTCTTAATTAATTTTTTAGATTCACTGAAGATGGCGTCTTCTTCTTCTTTTTCTTCTTCTCCTTCTATTTCCTCCATCTGTTGTTGTGTTTGCTGATAAATAGCAAGCGCCATTTCTAAAGAAAGGAAAGCTTCTTTCACAGCGTCCTTACTTTCTTGATATTCCTTTCTAAGTTCATCATCAGATAAAGCCATTCTTTGTTCTTCTTAGAGCAACCAAAATGTTTCAAAAGTTAAAACAATTCCTCAAAGTCCCAGAGACATCAATCAGTCCAAACAAAGCACAAAGTTCTCACTTTCTCTTCCTGGGGTGGTATCAGTAAAAGGGAAAAGAAAAAAAGCCCAATCTGTATTTTACTGCCTTGTTGCAATCAATTTCTAGTCTCAAGATCTTCAAGGCATCTCCTCCAGCAAAAACTTCATATATTTTTTTTGTCCTCTCCCTTCCCACTTATAACAAGAAGCCAAGTTTTTACCTTTTATAGGAAACAACAGGTTTCTCAATGGCCATTTGTTGATTCCACAGGGAAGGAGAGTAAACTTTCCTTTCAGCACCTCAATTTTGCCGCTTGAAATCCTCCTCTGGGAACAAAGTATTTTTCAAAAAGTCATAGTTCTCAGGATTAAACGCCTCTTAAAGTCCTGGATCCGCCAAAAAACTTTCTCTTGTAAACTTTCTCCCCTCTTCCTCCTGCTCAGTCTTACCCAGCTGCCGGCTTCTTTGTGGCGGCCATTGCAGACTGCCGCTTGACCGCCTTGAGAAAAGGGGGTTTTGCCAGCTGGGGAGGGGGTCTGCAACACCCCCAAACCCCTCACCAGCTCCCCCCTATATTTGGCTGCCTCTGCAAGGCAGCCTTAGCCTCCAAACCCGTCTGGATCGGAGGCACCAAAACGGCTAGCGCGGCAGGGATCGCACAGGATTGCGGAACTCTGCCGCTGGCGAAGCCGACAAACCGGAAGTTTTTCAAGGGGGGATTGTTTTCGCATGCGCAGGCGTCATAGGGGAGCCCAGCACGCGTTGCTTTCTGGGTGCTGGCACGCAATCGGCACGGGAGCTGAAAAAGGTTAGCCACCATTGCTTTAGGGGAGCTTTTATGTTGCTAAGCGAGTTTCCCCCCATTTTTCGACCTTTCTTGCCACCGTTGTTAAGTGAATCACCGCAGCTGTTAAGTTAGTCACCTGGTTGTTAAGTGAATCAGGCTTCCCCGTGGACTTGGCTTGGCAGAAGGTTGCAAAAAGGATTTGCATGAGCCCAGCCCACTGCAACCTTCACAAATATGAGTCAGTTGCCAAGCATCTAAAATCTGGATCACATGACCCTGGGGATGTTGCAACAGTCCCATGTGTGAAAAAAAAAAGTTCCTTTTTTCCCAGTGCCGTCGTAACGTCAAATGGTCACTAAATGAATGATTGTAAGTCAGCGGCAACTAGCGTGTCCTGAACCCACTCAACTTTTGGAGATCAGCTATTTTTATTTTTATTTTTTCTTATACGTATCCACGTATTCATAACTATGTTTTTACTGAAAGCTATTATCTTGTAAGCAATTGACAAATCAAATAAAATAAAATAATAAATTAGGACTGGCAAGGCTGGAAAAAATAAAATAAAACGAGAGAGGTTGGCAGCGATGAGGGAGGAAAGGGAGACGAGAGATGGAATTTGGGTGCAGGAATTTTTTTTTTAAAAAAAATAGGGTGAATATGACTGAAGAGGTTGAGACAAAAGTGTTGTGAGAAGGGCCTTTGGATCATAACAGAATAACAGAGTTGGAAGGGACCTTGGAGGCCTTCTAGTCCAACCCCTGCTCAGGCAGGAGAGCCTATATCAATGATGGCTAACCTTTTTGTCGCACCCATAATGCGATATGTGTGAGACACACCCACCCACCCACAGTCTCCCCCTCCGCCCCCCCCGTTCATGTGCATGCAACCCTCCCACACCCGGTTTTAGGCGTGAGGCAGCGCAGCCATTTTTACTCCCAGGAGGCTGCAGAGAGGCCTACTAGGCCCAAAAAGGGGAGTGTGAGGGGGCACCACTCCTGTACTTCCCCTGCCCCCTCCCTGCATACACATGCATATGCATCTTCCACAGGGGTGCGTTCAATTTTTTTGGGGTGTAGCTTAGGTAGGTGTGGCTTGGTGGTCATGTTTCTGGGTGAACATGGCTTGGTGGTCATGTTATTGTCTGGGTGTGGCCAACTCAACATCACTCACATCGAGTCACGCATCTCCTCGCTGGGCCTCTCGTGACTGTGGGGATGCTGCAACAGTCGTAAGTGTGAAAAAGGGTCATAAGTCCCTTTTTTCAGTGCCATTGTAACTTTGAATGGTCACTCCACACAAACATAGGACCAGTAAAGGAGGGGGGAAAAAACTCCAGAGAAGTTCCTAAGACAGGAAGTCTAGTCCTGCCAAGAATGTAAAAAGGGTTAAACGGAGAGGCGGTTTCTGTAAGCAACACCAGAATGTTTCCTTCCTACCTTCCTTACAGGATTAGGCCAGTAATTTCTTCTAACAACCGGTTCTCCAAACTGCTTAGAGTGTTAACAACTGGTTCTTACCAAATAGGTGCGAACTGGTAGAATCCCACCCCTGATCTTTCCCGTGCACCCCGTCCCCCGCATATGCACGGCAGAGAACCAAACATGAGCTGGCTGGTGGAAGGCGTGTGCACATGCGTGGTGGAGTTGAGCTGGGGCGATGACTTGCGTGCCCCAGGCAAGGCTCTGCATGCCACCTGTGGCACGCTTGCCATAGGTTCTCCATCAGGGCCCTATACCATATCGGACTAGTGGCTCCTCAGAATCTTATCTCACCATTCAATCACAAGCTTGACTTTTGGGAGATTTAAGTTCTGGTGACTGACAGGTCCTAATAGCTTTAGCTGAACTCAAAAAGCTGACTAGTGTTCAGGACAGGTTAGTTGCTTACAGACAGGAGGCCACCAGGTCAGCCAAATCCTATGCAGGTAGTCCTTGGAGCATGCACAATTTCTGGAGGCAAGTTGTTCCACTGATTAATTATTCCAACCACCAGGAAATTCCTCCTCAGTTCTAAGTTGCTTCTCTCCTAGGTGAGCCGCCTTTTCTTTGTTGGCAGCCTCTCAAATATTAGAATACTGGCTATCCTGTCACCCCTGGTCCTTCTTTTCATTAAATGAGACATGCCCAATTCCTGCAACTATTCTTTATAGAAAACCTCCAAGGTCCCTTCTAGCTCCATTCTGATCAAATCTTAGATCCAGCTCACGTAGGAGAGCCGATTTCAAATTCCTTAGGACTGTCACAAAGTGGGCAATATATATAATGTAATGTAATGTAATGTAATGTAATGTAATGTAATGTAATGTTATGTTATGTTATGTTATGTTATGTTATGTTATGTTATGTTATGTTATGTTATGTTATATACATATACATATACATATACATATACATATACATATACATATACATATACATATACATATACATATACATATACATATACATATACATATACATATACATATACCGTGTTTCTCACATAATAAGGCCGGGCCTTATTTTTTTTTTTGAGCCCCGAAAAAACGGCTAGGCCGTCTTTTCGGGGGCTGACTTAATTCCCACCCTTGCATCCTCGCCACCAGCCGCTCCTAACGGGTGATCATGGCGAAGCGCGGAGAGCTCCCTACTCCCACCTTTGCTGCAGACACCTTTGGCACCCGCCGCTGTTGCTTTCCCTTCTGCCCATTCTGCCGGCACGTTTGGAGCTGCCACTTCCGTGTTTGGAGTGCCGCCGCCATTTGAAGCTCCAAACAGCGGCAGTGCTCCAAACGCGGAAGTGGCAGCTCCAAACATGACGGCGGGCGATCTTTTTATTTTGGTCCACGCAAAGTTCAGAGAGAGTAAGAGAGGGAGACTGCGATGCCTCCATCCTAGATGGCAACTTCACTAGTGGATCACAACCTGGCTGGAAGCCCGAATCGGCGGGAAACGATGGTGATCTTTTTGGAGCGAGAGGAAAGGGAGATAAGAGTTGCGAGGCGTAATTTGCAGGAGGAAGTGGGTATATCCCATGGCAGGGAGCCCAAGGAAGGCAACAGAGAGCGTTCCGTAGCTCCGGAAGCAGCCTAGAGACGCGCCCGGGAAGAGGCGCAGATGCTGCCTTGTAGTCCCCAAGCCAACTGCATGCGCCACCTTAAGTTATGTGCGCTCTGCGCTTTGGGCATCTCCATGTGATCGTGACCCTCTCCTTTCTACCTGGCGCCCTTGCTGCTTTCTGGTTCTTTAGCAAGGCATTGCGGTCTCCCTCTCATGCTTGCTCTGAACTTCACATGGACCAAAATAAAAAGATTGCCCACCGTCATGTTTGGAGCTTCCGTATTTGGAGCTTCCGCCGCCGTTTGGAGCTCCAAACGGCGGCAGTGCTCCAAAGGCGAAGCCGGTTGCTAAAGAGCCAGAAAGCAGCAAGGGCGCCAGGTGGAAAGGACAGGGTCGCGATCACACGGAGATGCCCAAAGCGCGGAGCGCACATAACTAAAGCCGGCACACGCAGTTGGCTTGGGGACTACAAGGCAGCATCTGCGCCTCTTCCCGGGTGCTAGGCTGCTTCCGGAGCTACGGGACACTCTCCGTTGCCTACCGGCCCTTCTTCCTTGGGCTCCCTGCTGTGGGGTACACCCACTTCCTCCTGCAAATTATGCCTCGCAACTCCTCTCTCCCTTTCCTCTAGTTCCAAAAAGATCACCATCGTTTCCCGCCGATTCGGGCTTCCAGACATGTTGTGATCCACTAGTGAGGTTGCCATCTTGGATGGAGGCATCGCAGTCTCCCTCTCTTGCTTGCTCTGAGCTTCACGTGGACCAAAATAAAAAGATCGCCCGCCGTCATGTTTGGAGCTGCCACTTCCGCGTTTGGAGCACTGCTGCTGTTTGGAGCCCCAAATGGCGGTGGCACTCCAAACACGGAAGCGGCAACTCCAAACATGCCAGCGGAATGGGCAGAAGGGAAAGCAACAGCGGTGGGTGCCAAAGGTGTCTGCAGCAAAGGTGGGAGTAGGGAGCTCTCCACGCTTCGCTATGATCATCCGTTAGGAGCAGCTGGTGGCGAGGAATAGCTGCCCGTGGGGCGCTCCTAACGGCAAGTCCCCCTGCCCTTCCCCCTTATTTTGCATGTTTTAAAATAGGCCTAAATTTGGGGGGAGGGGCTTAATTTGATTTTATGCCAAAAAAACATGCTGGGCCTTCCTATTGGTGGAGGCCATATTGTTGGAGAAACACGGTACATACACATATACATATGCATATGCATATACAGACACAAACAGGTGGCTGCTAGCGGTTCGCCCTGGTTCGAGCGAATCGGTTGTTAATTTTATGGGCCGGTTTACCGAACCAGCAAATACCACCTCTTGCTGGCCTTGCCCAATCTGCCCCTCCCCTCTGGGAGTCCCCATGCAGCCCATTTTGGATCCCAGGTAAGCGCAGGGCCCACGTGGAGGCTCGGGGAGGGCAAAAAAATGGGCCTCCAGAGCCCGGCGAGGCCATTTTTGCCCTCCCAGAGGTTCCAGGAAAGCCACCCAGGCCAGGGTGGGTGGTGCAGGAGTCTGTTTAGGCCACTCCCAGCATGGCCACGCCATCCAGAAAATGGGCAGAGAACCAGTTGCTACATTTTTTGAAGCCCACCCCTGTGTGTGTGTGTGTGTGTGTTGTGCATATACACACGCATACATACACACACATACACACATACAGCCCTGGAAGACAGGCACAGAGGGACTGTAAGAGACAGATAGCAGATTTGGGCTGAACATTATGAGAGAACTCTTTGTGAGTTAGAGCAGTGGCCCCCAACCTTTTTTGTACCACAGCCCGGTACAAAATGTACAAAATGATCCACGGACCAGTACCAGCATCAGCACGCACAACCAAGGCAAGGCAAACCGAGCGACCGGCCAGCCAGCCGTCCCCCACTTCTCCCTGTCACCTTCAACTCCTCCTTTGTACCTTCTCACAGTCGATGGGCTTTTCGGGCTCTTTCTTAATCTCCTCCTGAGTAACGCGAGACTCCACCGCCATCGGGACGGCTCTTCGTTCGAAGCCACCCCGCCCCCCTTCAACGAAACTAAGGCGCGAGGATTCCTTCAGCACCCAAACCCCACTTTCCAACCAACGACCGACAAGCTCACCCGGAAGCACTTTCTCAAGCGCCATCGAAACAAGATGGCGGCGCCCAAGCAAAATAGGCGCCCCGGTACAAAATGATCCATGGACCGGTACTGGTCTGGGATCCGGTGGTTGGGGACCACTAAGTTAGAGCAATTTGATAGAAGAACCAACAATCAAGAGGGGAATTGATTTACGGCTAATCCTCGACTTACAGCCATTCATTTAGTGACCATTTGAAGTTACAAAGGCACTGAAGAAAGTGACTTAGGACCGATTTTCACACTTACGATCGTTGCCGCATCCCCATGGTCACGGGATCAAAATTTGGGTGCTTGGCAACCTCCTCGTATTTATGACGGTGGCAGGGTCCAGCGGTTACATGATCCCCTTTTGCAACCTTCCAACCATTTAAGTCCATGGGGAAACCAGATTCACTTAACAACCATGTTGCTAACTGAAGAACGGCAGTGATTCATCTTAACCACTGTGGCAAGGAAGGTTGCAAAATGGGACAAAATTCACTTAACCATTGTCTGGCCTAGCGAACAGAAATTTTGGCCATCAATTGTGGGGCCATAAGTTGGGAACTACCTGTACAGAGGAGCCTGATGTGATGACCTAGGGTGGGATACAAAAACAACACAGTCACAAAAACAGGTGAAGCCCCTTTTATTCCTTCACTTTGCTTCCAAGCTCCAAATATCCTTGACTGGAGACAAAAAAAACTCCCCCACAAGCAGTTACGAAAAGGAGGAAATGCCTTTTATACTAAAAATACCTATAAATTATAAAGAGTAAAAACAACACAAATCACACTGAAGCAATTAAGGGAACCAGGCAAGATAAAGGCTTGAAGACATCCAGAGATATTGGAACACACACTGGGAATGACGCCAAACTCAGAGAGGAATGAGAGAGTAGAGATATTTCCATGCTTTGTTTCCAGCACTGGCCCATACGGATGTCCATCCTTTTAACCAGTTCTCACAGCTGCTGACCATGAAGAGGATCAAGGCCCTTTCCTCCCCCATAGACCACACCATTCACATTTCTCCCTTATCCCTATGATGGAGAGGGGATGGGCCTGGGTCTTCCTCTGACTGCCCAGCTGGCCTCTACCCTTCCCCAGCCTCCTCCACAACCTCCGGAGCCACACTTCTACTCCCTGTCGGCTGTTCCTCCTCTCCCTCCAAGTCAGTCTTCAACGGGGCAGGACACCTGAGCATTTCTACGCACAGGACTTTGAGAGAAGATGCACCCACACACAAATGCGGAGATTTTATTTTTAAAACCACAGAACGTGGATCTGACATTTTCCGTTTCCCTTCGAGCCCCCACAAGTGGCATCTCTCTGTCAAGCAGCCCTGATTCTACCCCCGCCCCCCGCAAATATAAGAGAATGAAGCCAGCAAGAAAATATTTTGAAATAGTGAAGGTGAAAGGTTAATGGCCCTCTTCCTTTGTCTGTTCTACCTTAAGAAATAGCTGTAGAAGCAACTGAACTTTAGAAGGGGAAAAAATAATAATCCCTTTTTGATTTTTCTGTGTGAAAGGGAAGGATAAGCAACCCGCTGCTTTAAGAATTACCTTTCCCAGATTGGATCCTTGCCAGGTGTCCCATCAGCTTTGGCTATCTCAGTTACAAACAGAGCTCCAGTTAGAAACTCAGCTGGGACTGGAATCTGCCATTGAGCCAATCGGTGATTAAGCGAGATGCCGACCTGACTGCTTCACTCAACAACTGCAATCCAGGCTCCACCAATTGCAGTCATTGAAACAATTGCATGGGTTGTTAAGGGGAGCTCGGGGGGGGGGTGCTTTGGGGATGAGGGAGTCCCTTGGCTGAACTCCTTCTGTTGGGGTGCAGAAACAGAGTTTAAGATCTGCTCGCAACAGAATACCCTACATCACCAAGCTTGAAATTTTGGGCTTGGACAACCTTGAACTATGCCGCCTACAGTTGGACCTAAGCATAGTACACAAAATTATCTGCTACAACGTCCTACCCGTCAATGACTACTTCAGCTTCAACCGCAACAATACAAGAGCACAGAACAGATACAAACTCAATGGAAGCCTCTCCAAACTTGATTGCAGAAAGTACAACTTCAGCAACAGAGTGGTCAATGCCTGGAATGCACTACCTGACTCTGTTGTGTCATCCTCTAACCCCCCACTCCTTTAACCTCAAACTATCCACTATTGACCTCACCCCTTTCCTAAGAGGTCTGTAAGGGGTGTGCATAAGTGCACCATTGTGCCTACTGTTCCTGTCCTATTGTCCCCATTTATCTGTGCCTACTTCCTGTATTCTTACTCATGTTTATACTTATACCTATTATCTTGTAAGTGATCAACAAATCAAATAAATAAATAAAATAAAATAAATCATGCTTCCCATCCCAGCACGGCCAGAAGGCTTCAAGTAGCTTCAGAGCTCACTGGTGTGTTCAAAGCTGCTCCAGGCTAAGAGCCTTTGCGGACTACAAAGCTCACATAAATTGTTCCACTTCTTTTTATGCTGTTCTGCGGCTTTGTACCATTTCTGCATGAGCCAGGAAAAGGGCAGTGAAAATATCTTCAGACCCCTCACATAAACTTTGTCAGAATATATTCATGAATTGGAATAGAGCATGGTAACAAGGTCAGCCAATGAATAGGCATAGCAACTAAATCAGCCAATGAGGACAGTTTGGAAACTGAAACTAGAAGTAGCCTAGGCGTGGCTCTTTATTAAGCTCTGCAGCTCTGCAGCTATGTTGAGCTCTGAGTCCGTCTATTGAAATGAAACTGCTTCTTTCCTCCGCTGTGTATAATCCTTGCCTGCTGAACTACAGTGAAACGTCTGTTTCTGAGCTCCTGAGTTGCTAACTGAAGTTACTTGCAACATGTTTGTGTCTGAGTTTGCTCCATGTTGAAGAAAAACTATAACTGGCTTGTAAAATCTACTTATTACGTTTATAAAGAGGTTAAATGAAGCATCAGCCATCTGTGTTTATTTTTCTGGTGCTGAATTAACGCTGCAAAACTCTGAACAAACTTGGGCATAAACTGTTTCAACTTCTTCCCTCCAGACGATGCTACAGGACATTGCACGCCAAAACAAACAGACACAAAGACAATTCCCCCTTCTCCCCCTCCCCCATGCTACCACTCTGCTAAACAATTAATTCCCACAAGACTTGTCTTATGCCCTGGGATGTCAAACCACCTAGTACTTGGGTGTCAAATTGGATTTGTTCAATGCCGGATCAGCATTGTTGTAGTTCTCCGTTGGCCGGCTAGGGGAAGGGTCTGTGGGGAATGGTGGGGGGAGATGGGATGGATGCCTCCTGCAGCACTTTACTAGCCAAAACAGGACATTGGGGAGGGAGGCTCACATGCAAGCACTCTGCTGGCCGAAAATGGGCCTCCTCAGGCCCCCGTGCAGCCCATTTTCGGCTGGCAGAGTGCTGCTGGAGGCCTTGGAGGTTGAAAACGGGCCATGTGGGGGGCCCCGCATGGGCCATTTTTCAGCCCATTTCCAGCCCGTTTTTCGGCCTGTTTTCAACGGCAGAAGCACTGCAGGCCAGTCTTTTGATATTCCCAGGCCGGCTCCAAGGACCGGATTTAAGCATCTTGAGTTTTGACACCCTGACCTAGTAGGAGCTGCATTTCTATTACGGAGGTGGATTCAGCAGGTTCGGACCAGTTCTGGAGAAGCGGTAGTGGAATTTTTGAGTAGTTTGGAGAACCAGCAAATCCCACCTCTGACTGGCCCTGCCAACCCCATCTCTTCTCTGCCTCCCATTGAGTCCCAGCTGATCGGCTGGCTCCTCTTTGGTTGCCCTGCACAGGAGAACGGAGCTGGAAAGCAGGTGAGTGGGTTGGGGAAGGAAGGGGGATTTTGCAGTATCCTTCCCTGCTACACCCACCAAGCCATGCCACACCCACCAAGGCATGCCCACAGAATGGAAATTTGGGGCTGAATTGCGGTCATAACCCGAGGACTCCCTATACTCAATTTACAGTAAAGCAGAGAAAGCAAGTCAACAGCATTGCTTGCAAGCAGAATTATTCCAAAGGCCACAAATTCAGCTTTTGCAAAGTGGATGCTTTTAAAGTATTTCCACGTTGCTGTGTTTTTTTTTTTTTAAAATATTATTGTTGTTGTCAGAGGTGATAACAGGATAGAACAAACTGGATATTCATGGAAATATTTAATAACGAAGCATCTTGAGATCCAGGAACCAGGTTGTCTCTCTACTCTCAAAACTGTTCAGAGGAGAAGGGAGCCTGGATCTCCACCAGGATCCGAGAAACCGTCACGCAGTGTGAAAATGTATGTGTGTGTGTGTGTGTGTGTGTGTATACGTATGTGTTTGTGTGCCACAGCTTTCAGCGAAAGTGTGGAAGAAAAATGGTGTCAGAATTGCTTTTCCTCCAGACAAAAGGACCACAGTAGCATTGACCGAAATACGAACGCGATCCTAGGCTGCCTTAACAGAGGGATAGAATCAAGATCACATGAAGTGTTAATACCATTTTATAAGGCCTTGGTAAGGCCACCCTTGGAATCCTGCATTCAGTTTTGGTCGCCACGATGTAAAAAAAGATGTTGAGACTCTAGAAAGAGCGCAGAGAACAGCAACAAAGAGGATGAGGGGACTGGAGGTTAAAACATATGAAGAACGGTTACAGGAACTGGGTAATGTTCTAGTTTGATGAAAAGAAGGACTAGGGGAGACATGAGAGCAGTCTTCATGTATCTCAGGGGCTGCCCCAAAGAAGAGGGAGTCAAGCTCTTCTCCAAAGCCCCTGAAGGCAGGACAAGAAGCAATAAGGATGGAAACTAATCAAGGAGACAGAAGCAACGTAGAACTAAGGAGGAATTTCCTGACTGAGAGAACAATTAACCAGTGGAATAGTTTGCCTTCAGAAATTGTGAGTGCTCCATCACTGGAGATTTTTAAGAAGAGATTGGACAACTATTTGCCTGGAATGGTATAGTGCTTAAACAGAGGGTTGGACCAGAAGACCTCCAAAGTCCCTTCCAACTCTATTATTCTGTTAAATGGTCAGCTCCTCCCTTTTACAAAAGAAACAGCTCTCTTCCCCTCCCCCCCTAAAAAAATAGGAATAGCAAGAATTATTTGCCTGAGTATACAGGTAGTCTTCGATTTATGACCACAATGGAGACCAGAATTTCTGTTGCAAAGCAAGACTGTTGTCAAGTGAGTTTTGCCTCATTTTAGGACCTTTCTTGACTCTGTTATTAAGTGAATCTCTGCGGCTGTTAAATTAATAGTGCTGTTGTTAAGTGAATCCCTGCAGTTATTTATGTCAGGAACACGGTTGTTAAGCGAATCTGGCTTCCCCATTGACTTTGCTTGTTGGAAGGTCACAAAAGGGAATCGTGTGACCTACCACTGTCATAAATATGAGCGTGTTGCCAAGGGTCTGCATTTTGATCACATGACTGTGGGTCGTTAAGTGTGAAAAACAGCATAAGCGAGGCTCACTTTTAAAATGCTCTTGTAACTTTGAACAGTCATTAAATGAACGGTTCTAAGTAGAGGACAACCTGTAAAACAAAAGCATGAAGAGGCTTGACTCCTAAAAGGAAGTGTCTCAAACCTAAAAAATTGGGGACAGACTAAAACCAAAATGATGTTATTAAAATTGAGCTGATTTCAGTAAGTGACAACAACCTAGGCCTGTGATGGTGAACCTATGATCTGTTCCAGAGGTGGCATGCAGAGCCCTCTCGCTGGGCACGCGCGACATCGCCAGCTGTGTCGTGTCCGAAAAGAAGGCTCTGAGGCAGTGACTATCAGTAACAGCTCTTTTATTGAAGACGTGAACACCCCCTCTTGGTAGGGTCTTTCACGTGGTGTAATCACGCAGGTAGGCGGGGCTACGTCGGGTCCTAGTTGACCTGCGCAGCTCATTCTTCTGTTGTAACTCGGCCGGAGCGGTCATCTTTTTGGCTGCTCCTGGCTCTGTGGGTACCGGCTGGATGGTCGGGCCGGTGCTCTCGCCGTGGCTCCCGCCTGGGCCTACCGGGTCGGTTGAGTCACGGATTTTGCCGCTCCCGCTTGGCTTTTCCGAGTCGGTAGAGTTGGCTGGACGGCTCCTCTCCGGATGGGATTCGCGGAGGCAGCGATCTGGTGAGTCTTTACTTTTTTTCTGCGTTTCTTTTGTCGGGTCTTCCCTCCCCCCTTGGTTCGTGTCTTGGGGGTTGAGGTTAGTTATTGCCCGTGACCGGAGTTGGTCGATGTGTCGCTTCCAGGCTCGCCCATCGACGGTTTGGAGCCGGTACGACCGTGGGCCTGTGGTTTGTGTTATGACGGCTGGGATCCATAGGGGTTCCCCTGTCATATTTTTAGCGTAAACCCAGTCGCCCGGTTGAAAAGTCCGGTACCTGGAGCTTGAGTCCGGGGGTCGCTCCGGGTTATATGTGGGGTGTAGACGATCGAGTGGTGACCGCAGCTTCCTGCCCATCAGGAGCTCTGCAGGGCTTTTGTTTGTTGTGGTGTTAGGTGTGATGTGTTGTATGAAAAGTAGTTTATTAATTTTTTCGTTGATCTCCCCGTGGTCCATTTTCCGGAGGGTCTTTTTTGTAAATTGGACCATCCGTTCCGCCCTACCGTTCGCCGCCGGATGCGCCGGTGCTGTCAATGCGTGGCGGATACCTTTCTCAGCCAGGAAGCGTTCAAATTCGATTGATGTGAATTGGGGCCCGTTGTCTGAGACAACTACGTCTGGGAGGCCATGTGTCGAGAATAGTTTACAAAGTTCTTTAATGACAGCCTCCGTGGTGGTGGATTTCATGTCAGCCACCTCTAACCAGTTCGAGTATGCATCTACTGTGATTAAAAAAGTGTGTCCATTTGTGGGGCCAGCAAAATCTAAATGGATTCTGGACCAGGGTCCCCGTGGTATTTCCCAGTCCCGGGTGGGTGCTGCGGGTGGGCTGGATCTGGTTTCTTGGCACCGGTGGCACCTTGCAACCCATGTTTCAATTTGCTTATCCATCCCTGGCCACCAAGCGTAACTCCTGGCCAGGGCTTTTGTCCTGACGATGCCAGGATGCCCCTCATGTAACATTTCCAGAACTCTGCTTTGTAATTTGCACGGAATTACCACCCGATCTCCCCACAGGATGCAACCCCTTAACAGAGACAGTTCAGTCTGGCGCTGCCGGAATTTCTTAAAAGTCTCGTCAATGTCCTTTTCCGGCCAACCTTTCTCTAACCAATGCAAGACTTTCGCCAATTGTCTGTCCCTACTGGTTTCCCTGGCAATATCGGATGCGGTTATGGGCAGGCTTTCTATGCTCAGGGTGTTAGTTGTAGGAGCGGGGTCAGGTTCAGAGTCCGGCAAGGGCGAGCGGCTCAAAGCGTCCGCGTGTGAAATTTTCTTTCCTGGCTTGTGGAACAGTTCGTAGTTGTAGGCTGCCAGGAATTCAGACCACCTAGTCATGCGTGGTGACAAGATGTTTGGTGTGGCCCGATCCCCGGCGAGGATGCCCAGCAGTGGCTTATGGTCGGTGACTATCTTGAATGGGCGGCCGTACAGGTACTCATGGAAACGCTTGACGGCGGCAACTATAGCCAAAGCTTCTTTGTCCAGCTGGCTATAGTTCCGTTCTGGTTTTGTTAGCGTTCTGGAAAAAAATGCAATAGGCGCTTCTCTCTGGTCTGGGAGGGTATGGCTGAGGACAGCGCCGACGCCGTAGGGCGATGCGTCGCAAGTGACAGCTAAGGGTAAAGTCTCACTGAACTGTATTAGGACGGCGTCGGAGGTGAGGAGGTCTTTGGTTCTCTGAAAGGCGGCTTGTTCTCGTTTCCCCCAAGTCCATGCTGCCCTCTTGTCTAGGAGTCTATGCAAAGGCTCCGCCACCGTTGCCTTCTGAGGTAGGAAGACATTATAAAAATTTAGTAAACCTAGGAATGCTTGTAGTTCTGTTTTGGACCTCGGGGTGGGGGCTTCCTTGATGGCTTTAACTTTTTTAGTTGTAGGGTGGATGCCCTGTCTGTCTAGGAGGTAACCCAGAAATTCTATTTGCTGCGTACACAGTTGGCATTTTTCGCGTTTGACTTTAAGTCCTGTCTCTTTAAATTTTGTCAAGACTTGTCTTAAACGGTTCTCTAATTCGGCTTCGTTTGGCGCCGCGATTAACACGTCATCGAAATAGGGCACCACCCCCTTGATGCCCTGTAGTAAACGTTCCATTAGACTTTGAAAAATGCCTGGTGCCACGCTGACTCCGAATTGGAGTCTGTTGCACTTGAAGGCCCCCCGGTGTGTCACGATTGTTTGGGCTTCTGCCGTTTCTTCGTCCACAGGCAGTTGCTGGTATGCCTGGGCGAGGTCAAGCTTGGCAAAAATTTTTCCCCCTCCCAATGAGTGCAGTAAGTGTTGCACTATGGGCACTGGGTAGGCGCTTTGCTGTAGCGCGCTATTTAGGGTGGCCTTATAGTCCCCGCAAATCCTCACGGACCCGTCTGGCTTTACTGGGGTCACTATAGGGGTCTCCCATCTGGCGTGATCTATAGGTGTTAATACCCCTTGCTTGACGAGTTTGTTGATTTGTTCGTCAATTTTTGGTTTTAACGCAAAGGGTACCCTCCTAGGTTTAAGTCGCTTGGGGGAAACCCATGGGTCTAAGTCAAAGGAAATAGGGGGCCCCTTGTACTTGCCCAATCCTCCATCGAAGACCTCCTGGAACTCCTGGACTAACCGCTGTTCCCAGGCTTCCATGGAGACTTGGTTGACACCTGTCAATGCGATGTTCAGTGGGGCGAACCATTGCAGGCCAAGCAAGCTCGGGCGGTCACGATCGACTATCGTGAGTGGAAGTTGTTCGGTTTGGCCTTTGTAGGTTATGCTAAAGTTTTTGGTGCCCACCACTGGCACGCGATTACCCTGATAGTCCCTTATGATGATTTTCTGGGCGGGTACATTTTCCTTCTGCAGGGTGGGCACTAGTTTTTTTTATTTCGCGCCATGCAATCATGGAAAGGTAGGACCCGGAGTCCACTTCCATCTTGCAAGGCCGGCCTTCGATGTAGACTTCAACGTATATCTTTCTGGCGCCGTCGGAGATGGCATGGCCGATTGTCACCGTCTGGTGGGTTTCTTCTTTCCGCCGACCGTCGCCGCTTCTCTGGGATCTTTGCTTCTGGTCCCATCTGCCTGCTGGCTGGCGCTCTCTGGTTCTTGGCGGGCTCTCTCTCCTTCTATCCTGCTGCTCCCATTTTGGCGGGCTGCGGGTCTACTTTTGGCGGCAAACTCGGGCGATGTGGCCCCTTCGGTCACAATGCCTGCAGACCGCGTCAAAGAAACGGCATTCAGACCTGGGGTGGTCGCCGCCGCACCCTGCGCAGTTGGTCCTCGACCTACGACTGTTTTGGCTTCGCTGGTTTCCGCGACCCGCCTGCACGCGATGTGTGTCCTCCTCATCGTCTGAAATGCTGGAGGCTGACTGGTAACCGCCGTAGTGTGCGGCCGCTTCGATTCTTGCATCGGCCGACCTTGCGGGGTTGTTGTTGTTCGCGCCTTTTGCCTCGGCTCTCCGCATGGTGTCTGCTGACGTGCGGGTTGCTTCTGCGGCTGCGGCTGCGGTGATGGCATCGGCGAGGCTGATGTCGCCTTTGGCCATAAGTCGGCTCTGGAGTGTCGGATCCCAAAGTCCTAGCACGAAACGGTCTCTTATGAGACTGTTCAATCCCTCAAACTCACAGAGCCCGCCTAGGCGCCTTAATTCAGCGACGAAGTCGCTCAGTTTCTCGTCCGGTCTTTGACATCTCCGGTAAAATTCGTTCCGCCGAATTAGGATGGGGACCTCGGGGGCGTAGTGGCGCTTTAGTATGGGTTCGAGGACGTCCCAATCCATGGCAGTCGCGTCTGCCGGTTTGGCCAATGCCTTGGCCATCTGGAAAACCTCTGGTCCACAATGCGTCAGGAACACGGCGCGTTTTAGCGGGCCCGGGGCGTCCTTCATGCCGGCACACTCTAAATACATCCGGAATCTGTCTGAGTAGGACTCCCAGTCCTCGGCGGCGGGGTTGAAGGGGGCGGGCGGTGCTATTTTCGCCATTTCGTTGTCGCAAGTTCGTCTATGGACACGGGGTTCGGTTCAGGGGCGAGATCCCACCTTCGTCGCCAGTGTCGTGTCCGAAAAGAAGGCTCTGAGGCAGTGACTATCAGTAACAGCTCTTTTATTGAAGACGTGAACCGAACCGGCAAAAGAGAAAAAGCCTCCGGCTTTTATACTCTTTTGCCGCGGCGGCCGCGGCCAATGGCAGCGATTCAAGTCTCCCGCTCTTGGTTTCAGCCAATCGCGGGAGACTTCAATCGGGCCAATCGGCGCGGCTCGCCTGGCCAATTAGAAATCCCTGCGCCTTAGCCAATCAAGGCGCAGGGATTTCGAGCAGTCCATTTTTAGTACATAACAAGCTGCTCCTCTGGTTTATGGCCTGCACATGCAAGCTGGTCAACTGGTCTTTGCGGGCGCCAGAGCGCTGGAAAACAGCCAAAGAAATGGCCAAAAACCAGGACGTTTTTGGGGACGTCTTCCGGGCCGTTTTAGGGTGTTTTCAGGTCATTTTCTGGGCCATTTTAGGGCATATTCAGGATGTTTTTTGGACTGAAAAATGGCCCAATAATGTCCTGAAAATACCCCCAAAACAGCCTGAAAATGGCCAAAAATGGCCAAAGAACAGGACATTTTTCAGGACATTTCCAGGCTGCTTTTCAGGCTGTTTTAGGCCATTTTCTAGGCTGTTTTCAGGCCATTTTCTGGGCCACTTTAGGCTGCTTTTGGGGGCCATTTTAGGTTGTTTTCAGGCTATTTTTCAGGCTGAAAACGGCCCCAAAATGGCCTGAAAATGGCCCCAAAAGCAGGTTGTTTTTCGGGCAATTTTCAGGCCAAAAACAGCCTGAAAATGTCCTGAAAACAGCACCAAAAAACAGGCATGCACGCACTGGCCAGCTGGTCTTCAGGTTTCCAGCGTTCCGGGATCCACACAGGCATGAACATGCATGCGCCTCCCAGTTTGAGCACTCGGTGCCGAAAAGGTTTGCTATCGCTGGCCTAGGCCATGGGTCCCCAACCCCTAGGCCGCGGCCCGTGACTAGGCCGCAGCCTATTCAGAATTGGGCCACATGAGTGGCTGGCTGGAGCATGTGTGTGTGCACACAGCTCAAATTGTGTGCAGTGAGCAGCAGGCTGGTGGGCACTTGCACACACTGGCCCACCTTTTGTGCAAGTCGAGCTGCGTACCCCTGTACCCTGGTCCGCCACTCACGCTTATGTGGCCCAGTTTCTCTCCCCTCCCCAAGACGGGCCACACCAAGCCACAAAGATTGGGGATTGCTGGCCTAGACTACAGCCTTATGATCTCCGAGTGGTCTCCCATCTAAATAACTGGTCCAGCTTAGCTTTCTGAGCTCAGCTAAATGTGTCACCTGCTGAAGCTGTATTTGTGTTAAATATTACAATTGGAGTGGGGGGTGGGGAAGAATGGAGCAGTTCTTAGAAACATATTAATCATTTGAGCAAAGGTTCCAAAAATAAAGTTTGCTAAGTCCTTAATTTTCATTGATTTAATCTGCTTTTTTACAGCATTTTGCTTGTCCCAAAGGCAGCCTCTGCCATTTAGTATTTATGAAAAAGTACAGAGAAGAGCAACCAGGATGATTAGGGGACTGGAGAGTAAAACATATGATGAACGGTTGCAGGAACTGGGCTTGGCCAGTTTAGGGAAGAGAAGGACCAGGGGAGATAGGATAGCAGCCTTCCAATATTTGAGGGGCTGCCACAAAGAGGAGGAAGGGGCCAAGCTATTCTCCAAGGCACCCAAAGGCCAGAGAAGGAATAATGGATGAAAACTGAACAAGGAGAGATTCAACCTGGAAATAAGGAGAAACTTTCTGACAGTGGGAACAATCAACCCATGGAACAGAAGTTGTCCTCGGAAGTTGTGGGAGCTTCATCACTGGAGGCTTTCAAGAAGAGACTGGACTGCCATCTGTCAAAAATGTTGTAGGGTCTCCTACTTGGGCGGGGGTTGGACTAGATGACCAAAAAGGTCCCTTCCAACTCTGTTAATCTGTACCTGTATCTGTTTCTTTCCTGTTATCTGCTGAAAAAAAGTAATTTCCATCTCTGTGTTCAAAGATTACAAACAATGATACTGGTAGTCCTTGACTTACAACAGTCTGTTTAATGCCCATTCAAAGTTACAACAGCCGTAAAAAAAGAGGCTTATGACCGTTTCTCACACATCTACCTGTAAAAAATTTCCAGACCCACCAAAGGAAAGGGGATGTGGAAAGCATATCAGAAGCGACCCTCCCTAGTTTTCCAGAATTTGAAAAGAAAAAAGAAAAATCTCACACCTTTGCAAGATTCTTGCCACAAAAATAAAGCTATCCAGATAGTCCTCAACTTACAACAGTTCGTTTAATGACTGAAGTTACAATGGCACTGGAAAAAATTGACTTTTTAACCATTTTTCAAACTGACAACCATCGCAATGTTCCACACCATCACACGATCAAAATTCATACACTTGGCAATTGACTCATAGTTATGATGGTTGCAGCATCCCGGGGTCAAGTGATCCCCTTTAGCGACCTTCTGAGAAGCCAAGTCAGTGGGGAAGCCAAATTCACTTCACAACTGTGTGACTAGCTTAACAACTGCAGTAATTCGTTTTGCGACTGTGGCAAGAAAGGTCGTAAAATGGGACAAAGCTCACTTAACAACTGTCTCGGTTAGCAATGGAGATTTTGGGCTCCATTGTGGTCATAATTCGAGGACTAACTGTATTATATTTACCTGTGAATGAATGAATGAATACATGAATACATAAATCAACATGAACAACATTTCTTCTAAGGTCTGCTGTTGAAACTGAACTAAAATTTGGGGTGCTGGAGTTCATTGGCGAAGGTTTGGACACCGAAAAATCAGATTGGACACCGAAAAACCAGATTTTTCTGCAACGATTCACTTAACAACTGTGGCAAGATAGGTCGTAAAATGGGACAAAACTCACTTGATTAGCAATGGAAATTTTGGGCTCCATTGTGGCCGTAACTTGAGGACCACCTGCATTATATTTAGCTGTGAGTGGGGAATAAAAAAATAGATGGACAGACAGACAGACAGATAAATAAATTTAAAAAAACCAAACGTGAACAAAATTTCTTCTAAGCTCTGCCATTCAAACTGAACTAAAATTCAGGGTACTTGTAAAAATGGAATTTATCAGCGAAGGTTTGAACACTGAAAAACCAGATATTTTGAGATGGCTCTTGCCCTCCTATTTCAAATAAAAGAAATGTAAAAGTACCTTGATGTGAAATTTGTCTGGACAATCTCACAGGGCTAACGACAATGGAGGAAAAAAAAACAGGAATCCCAGGAATATTCATCTGTTTTTCTCACCACATTTTGGACACAAGACGCAAAACCGAAATTGTTCTGAGATGAATGGGTCCCGCCTCTGCAAAATGGTCGAGTTCCCACACTTACCCCTGGAAGCGTCTTCTGTTCATGCAAGGCAGTCTGAGCTTTGATAGCGGAGTCTCGGGCGCAGTAGGTCAGGAAAGCGCACCCTGAAACGGAAGCAGAAGAAACATCAAACGCGTCGTCTCGTCTGTGCGCAGAAAGCATTTAACCCAGTGGTGGGATTTAATTTTTTTTGTACTCCTGGTTCTGTGGGCATGGCTTGGTGGATATACTGCAAAATCTCCATTCCCTCTCCACCCCACTAACCTGCTTTCCAGCTCTGTTCTCCTGTGCAGGGCAACCAAAGGAGACCCAGCTGATCAACTGAGACTCAATGGGAGGCAGAGAAGAGATGGGGGCAGGGTCAATCAGATGGGATTTGCCAGTTCTCCAAAACTACTCAAAATGTCCGCTACCGGTTCTCCAGAACTGGTCGGAAACTGCTGAATAGCACCTCTGATTTAACCACTTCGTAAGACCCCCACCTGGAATCCTGCAGCCTGTTTGGGTCACCACACTACCAAAAAAGAAAAAAAGGACATATCTGAACCTGGGATGCTGAAAACAGCAGTAAATGTAGACCAGCTACCAAGCATCCAAATGTTGACCACAACACTGTGAGGATGAAGCGATGGTCATAAGTGTGAGGACTGGCCGCTAGTCCCTTTTTTCCGTGCTGTTGTAACTTTGAACGGTCGTTAAATGAATGGTTGTTAAGTCAAGGACTGTACGTCACACACCACGTCATAAGCACCATGTCATAAACATGGAGGAATCACGTAAAGTTATTAGTACTGCTTTATAAAACCTTAGTAAGGCCACACCTGGAATTCTGCATCCAGTTTTGGTCACCACAGGACAAAAAAGATGTTGGAAAAAGTGCAAAGAAGAACAACTAAGAGAATTAAAGGCCTGGAGACTAAAACATATGAAGAACGGTTGAGGAAATGGGTAGGTCTAGTTTGATGAAAAGAAGGACTAGGGGAGACATGAGAGCAGTCTTCATGTATCTCAGGGGCTGCCCCAAAGAAGAGGGAGTCAAGCTATTCTGCAAAGCCCCTGAAGGCAGGACAAGAAGCAATAAGGATGGAAACTGATCCAGGAGAGAAGCAACGTAGAACTAAGGAGGAATTTCCTGACTGAGAGAACAATTAACCAGTGGAACTGCTTGCCACCAGGAGTTGTGGGTGCTTCATCACTGGAGATTTTAAGAAGAGACTGAACCAGAGATGGTGTTCAGCAGGTTCTGACCAGTTCTGGAGAACCGTTAGTGGAAATTTGGAGTAGTTCGGAGAACCAGCAAATACCACCTCTGTCTGGCCCTGCCCCCATCTCTTCTCTGCCTCTCATTGAGTCCCAGCTGATGGGTTGGGTCTTCTTTGGTTGCCCTGCACAGGAGAACAGAGCTGGAAAGCAGGTTAGTGATGTAGGGAGGGAATGGGATTTTGCAATAACCTTCCCCCAGGAATGGGGTGGGAATGGAGATTTTATGATATCCTTCCCCTGCTATGGCCACTAAACCACGTCTACCAAGCCACGCCCACAGAAGCGGTCGTAAAAAAAAAATTGAATCCCACCACAGGACTGAACCATTACTTGTCTGAAAGGGGCTTCCTACTTAAGCAGGAGATGGGACTACAGGAACTCCAAAGCCCCTTCCAGCTCTATTCTGAACCTTGGAAGGGAGTCTATTCTGAACCTTGGAAGGGAGTCTGGGGCCCTGTGTTTAATCTAGCCCAGGAGAATCTACTCACCTCCTACACTGTAAACAATCACCTTAACAAACATCAGGAGGATTAACCCTTTCTCAACTGAGTTTATAGGTGGTTCTTGATATACAACATTTGTTTAGTGACAGCTCAAAGTTAGAACAGTTCAAAGTAACAGTTTAAAGTTAGAATGGCACTGAAAAATGTGATTTATGACCAATTAAGAACGATTTATGATCCATGCATTTTATTATTTACACTGAGAGCTTCAGCACCAGAGACAAATTCCGTGTATGTCCAATTACAATTGGCCAATAAAGAATTCTATTCTATTCTATTCTTTCCTTATTCCTTATTCCTTATTCCTTATTATTCCTTATTCCCTATTCTATTCTATTCGATTCTTTCCTTATTCCTTATTCCTTATTCCTTATTCCTTATTCCTTATTCCTTATTCCTTATTCCTTATTATTCCTTATTCCCTATTCTATTCGATTCGATTCTTTCCTTATTCCTTATTCCTTATTCCTTATTCCTTATTCCTTATTCCTTATTATTCCTTATTCCCTATTCTATTCGATTCGATTCTTTCCTTATTCCTTATTCCCTGTTTTATTCTATTCTATTCTATTCTATTCTTTCCTTTTTCCTTATTCCTTATTCCCTATTCTATTCTATTCTATTCTTTCCTTATTCCTTATTCTATTCCATATTCCATTCTTCCATTCTTCCACTTATAACCACTGCAGCATCCCCATCATCACATAACCAAAATTCAGAAGCTGGAAAACTGGCCTGCATTTATGACGGTTGCAGAGTCCTGGGGTCTCTTTTTGCCATCTTCTGACAGGTAAATTCTATGGGGAAGCCAGATCCACTTAACAACCATCTTACTATCTCAACATCCGCAGCGGCTCACTTAACAACTCTCGCCAGAAAGGTCTTAAAATGGGCCAAAACTTGCTTCACAACCGTCTCTCTTAGCGTCAGAAATTTGGGGCTCGATTGTGGACGTCAGTCAAGGACTACCTTGACATTCATACGCCTGGCCCTCTGATTGAACTCTCTTTATTCATCGTTCCCTTGGGCCTTTCTGGTTCAAGTTCACCAGTTGATCCTTTTAACCACAAGTAAGGCTGCTTTCATTTGAAATCCCCAGAGCCTTACACTGCAAATGGCTCACCAACCTTTCAGCTCTCAGGGACCACTAAATTCATAATTTTAAATCCAGCGGACCACTAATACGATCTGCCAAATGACCAGCTGGGTGGTGTGGGTCGGCAGTCATGTGACTGGGTGGCAGAGGTGCTATTCAACAGGTTCTGACCAGTTCTGGGGAACCAGTAGCATGTCAGGATTCCGGCAGTTACCCCCTCCATTTAAATCATGAGTCTTGAGCCAGACTTCCAAAACTTCCAAAGGATTTATTGGGAGTTAACATGTCCGGCATTGCCTGGGTATAGCCGACTCTGAGACACATATAATTCACTGTCACCTTTGACCCTGGTTTCCCCACCTCCCCCGGTGTATCATAATTCATATTCTCCAATGAGAGACATCCATAGCCAACAGTTATCAATCATGTTCTCAGTCAGATATTTGCGGCGGCAGGAACTTCAGTCACCTAGTTACTATCTTTGAAAAACTATTTATGGAATGCACTTTCGATTTCCAAGCTGCCGCACTGCTCTTTCAAACCCCTTTCCCCCCCTCCCTTTCTGTTGGCAACTCTAAATAGACCATAGAAATATTTTATGAATTGATGTGGTAGTTTGGAGAACCGGCCAATCCCACCTCTGACTGGCCCCACCAATCCCATCTCTTCTCTGCCTCCCATTGAGTCCCAGCTGATCGTCTGGGTCTCCTTTGGTTGCCCTGCACAGGAGAACGGAGCTGGAAAGCAGGTTAGTGGGGTGGGGAGGGAATGGAGATTTTGCAGTATCCTTCCCACGCCACGCCCACAGAACAAGTAGTAAAAATTTTTTGATTCCCACCACTGGTTTGTACATGTTAAGGATCTGTCATACGTCACTCTTCCATGTTGTTGTAACTTTGAGCGGTCACTAAATGAATGGTAAATCAAGGAATACTTGGAAATATCCCCCTCCCTCAAAAAAATAGACCAAACCATCTTATATAGGCCAGCAAAGGCACACACAACCAGCCCACAAACCACAAAAGATTGACAACAGAATAGAAAAAGAAAATAAAACTGATGGCAGGAAGTTGGCCTGTCAAAGAAAGATGTCCACCCCCACACCAGTGAGAAGCACTGATGTATTAAGACAACATTTTGTTGCAGACCTCAGTTGTTACTATCAAGGTGTGTGGATTTCTGGGAATGGAAGTGCACAGATGCTGGATGGGGAATTCTGGGAGTTGAAGTCCATAGAACCTGACTAGGAAATTCTGGGATTTCACATCCACAAATATTGCCTGGAGAATTCTGGGAGTTGAAGTTCATAGAACCTGACTAGGAAATTCTGGGATTTCAAATGCACAAATGTAGGATGGGGAATTCTGGGAGTTGAAGTCCACAGGTACTGGCTGGGGCATTCTGGGATTTCAAATTCACAAATGTTTGGCTGGGCCATTTTGGGGGTTGAAGTCCAAAGATGCTGGCTGGGGAATTCTGGGAGTTGAAGTCCACAGAGGCTCAGTGATTTGAAATCACAGACCTTGTGATTTCAAATCCTGGCTGGGGCATTCTCAGAGGTCAAGGCCACCATGCTGGCTAGAGAGCATTCTGGGAGTTGAAGTCCACCCATCTTAAAGTTGCTGAGGTGGAGAAACACTTTTCCAGAGCACCAAATCGGCCTTGTCTGATTGCCCGAAAGCTAAGTAGGATCAGGCCTGGTGAATGTGCGGATGGGCGAGGGCTCCTTGCTGCTTCTCTCTTCCCCCTCCAGTTTCCTGAACAGGGACAATTTTCAGGCAGTCGAAACGGAACCCACACTTGTGTGTGTTTGCCTCTTGTTCTACGTGTTCGTTTGGCACCATCTGTGAAAAATGCAACCTACACACCAGCTGGAGAGAGAGTGAAAAAATGAAAGGGGTGGGGGAGAGAAGAAATGACCGAGATTTTTGGATGGGGACGGCGAAGAACAGATCGTTCTATGAAGTTCGGTTAAGTTCCACCACAGGAGAACAGTTGGCGAGGTGTCCTGCGAGGTCAAAAAAGTCAAAATGGCGGACACAGCCATTCTGCTGAAGCCCTGGATTGTCTGCCCAGGGCTCCAATGGGATGGCTGCAGCTGCCATTTTGACTTTTTTGACCTCCCCTCTGTAGAGGCTGTGGCAATTAAAAGGGCACATTCGCAAATAACTATAGGTAGTCCTCGACTTACAACTACAACCGAGCCCAAAATTTCTGTTGCTAAGCAAGACGGATGTTTTGCCGGAGTTTAGGGCATTTTTGCTACATTAAGTGAATCACTGGATAAGCAAACCCCAGGATGCCTCAACCATCACAAATCCAGGCAATCCTTGACTTACAACAGTTCACTTAGTGATTGTTCAAAGCGACAACGGCACTGAAAAGTGACTTATGACCATTTTCCAGACTTATGACCATTGCAGCATCCCCATGGTCACATGATCAATATTCAGATGCTTGGCGACTGACTCATACTTATGACCGTTGCAGTGTCCCGGGGTCACACAATCCCCTTTTGCGACCTTCTGAGAAGCAAAGTCAACAGGGAAGCCAGGTTCACTTAACAATCAGGTGATTCACTTAACAACTGAAAGGGACTCACTTAACAACTGTGGTAAGAAAGGTCATAAAATTCACTTAACAAAAGTCTTGCTTAGAAACCAAAAATTTGGGCTCAGTTGTGGTCATAAGACAAGGATTACCTGCACATAATTCAGAATTTTTGTGGCGGATGATGATGGTTGCTGAGAAATGACTCAGAAACTGTGCATTTGAACGATTGCGGGATTAAATGGATGCTACACCAGAAAGTAGGAATAGCAATGCAGCCATGGGAGTTGCAATGAAAGAAAAACATATTAAATTTATGCTGAATGTCACCCTTCAACAGAATGGCTTCAAGCTGTTTTATCGCTGGGATATCACCCCAGTCTTAATTCCTAAAATAGATAAAAGTTTTCTCTAAAAATTGTTGGAAATGTAACAAGCAGCTTAGGTCCTTTTATATATACCCTGTTTCCCCCAAAATACGACCTACCCTGAAAATAAGTCCTAGTTTGATTTTTACACATGTGCCCAATATAAGTCAGACAGGTTGCCTGATTAGAAACCAGGATGGCTGTGAGTTCGAGTCCTGCCCTAGACACAAAGCCAGCTGGGTGATTTTTAGGCCAGTCGCATCTCTTCCATTACTAGGAAAGTGAGGGAGATGGGTGGTTAATACGTTTGACAAGAAAGAAAGAAAGAAAGAAAGAAAGAAAGAAAGAAAGAAAGAAAGAAAGAAAGAAAGAAAGAAAGAAAGAAAGAAAGAAAAGAGGGAGGGAGGAAAAAACAAATAGGGATGAAGGAAGAAAAGAAAGAAGAAAGAGAGAAAGAAAGAAAAGGGAGAAACGATAAATAAATAAATAAATAAATAAATAAATAAATAAATAGGGAGGAAAAGGAAGGAAGGAAAGAAAATGACAGAAAGAAAGAAAAAGAAAGAAAGAGGGGGGATAAATAAATTAATAAATAGGGGTGAAGGAAGGAAGGAGGGAAGGAAGGGAGTAAGAGAAAGAAAAAGAAAAAGAAAGAAAAGAGAAAGGATAAATTAATTAATTAATTAATAGGGAGAAAGGGGGGAGGGAGGGAGAAAGAATTAATTAATTAATTTGCTTTATGGCAAATTTCTGGGGAAAAAATGGAATAAATTGGGGAATTTGTTCCCCCTGGATCTATATAGCCCCTTGCTGGATCTGGTCCATTTTCAATTTTGATCTCTCTTTTCCTGTTTTTTTCTTCTTCTTCTTCTACACACTAAATAAAGTCCTGTTGTATTCAGTTGGGAGGAGAAGCCATTGAGTTTGACACCCCTTTCTCCTCTGCAAAATTTCCTTCCACTATTCTGCTGGGTTGGGAAGAATTCAAAGAAAATTGTGAATTGCAGACAGGAATTCTACAGAGGAGAAATTACTCATGATTTCAGCTCTGCAAGTGCGTGTGTAGTCACACACACAAGTCTGCAGAATTTGCAAGGCAAAACCAGCCCACCTGCCACGTATTTTGGCACTTCCCAGCTGTTCAACCCACTCTTGGGGAATTTATTGTACCCAACTGGGACTTCTGAATATGAGTGTGGATGAAACCAGGATGGTGGGCCAAAATTAGGATTTGAAGTGTCAGGGAGAAGGTGGCAAAACTAACAGCTGCAATCCCGACTTCCAAAGCCAGAAATAGTTTTCCTGTCCCTCCCAAACCAAATAATTAACTCTTTTCGAAGTCAGGGTATAAAATGAGCTTGCGGAACTCCTTGCCACAGGATGCAGGGATAGTCAAACCGTGTGCATTTCTTTAGGTATCAAGTCCAACTACATTTATTAAATTTCTGCACCGCCCATCTCACCAAGGTGACACTGGGAGGTTTGCAACCTCGTAATAAAAGCATATCATAAAAGCATAAATGGTAAAAAAAAACCCAATTAAAAATGACTAAAAACTTACAAGGAAAAAATAAAAATCAAGTTAACCATGATTGTTGGTTAGTGTAGTTTACTGGCTGAAAATGCTTACGCTTAACCAAACACCATGTCTGTATCCATATAACATACTAGCCCCATACCCGTGCTTCGCTACGAAACTATGTAGTCGGGCTTAGTTTTTCAGGAAGAAAATAAGGGGGGTGGAATTCTGCCTCTGCCTACCAGCATCCATCAGTATTCATCTGGCTAGCGTCCTGTCAGTGTTTGAGAAAGTTGAGGGCTGTTTGGAAAATGAAACAGTATTTGCTGTGTGAGCAAGAAGGAGACAGCAAGGAGCCTGGGCGTGGCTTAGCTCAAATGTTCTGTACTAAAGCTGCTTGGTGCTCTGAAACGGAACCTCCTCTCCTCTGCTTGTGTTTTGCATTTGGACCAGATTTCTTTTCAGGTGGGGAGGGGGAGTAGAACTCCTTAGCATCAGAGCATGTTAATAATAATCATATAGGAAATCCTAATGCTCTGGTGGTCATTTCGAAAAATCCTTTCTTAGTGAGCATCTAAAAGCCAAGAGGAACAGATGTGCCAAATGTCAAGTTTGTAGGCTTTAGGATTCTGGAGATTTTGTGACGATGCGTAAGTGGCATTTCGCTTTTATATCTATAGATTTAAGGCACCAGGCTAGAAAGTGGGAGGCTATGAATTCTAGTCCCATTTTAACCATGAAAGCCAATTGGGTTTCTGAGCCAATCCCTGGCTGATTGTGAGTTCTTCATGAAAACCACCTAGGTAACTTTTGGCCAATAACCTGACTGAGTTCACACCAGATACTTAAGCCTACCACACCCAGGTAAACAAAACACCATGGCTTGTGTCAATACAACATGCTTAACTCAGCAAACATCTTGAGGTTTAATAAGAAAGCAAGAGACAGTTTAGTGGTTAAGGCACCAGGCTAGAAAGAGGGAGACAGAGTGAAAGGAGGAAGGTTTATGTTGGATATGTTTGGCAGCTTGATTATTTGTAAAAATACTGAAGGACTGATACAAATAGATACATATTTTTTCTGATGGTGCTTTAAAACACTTCTACAAAACACACAACTTTAAAAGTAAACTAATGAAAAAATGGATCTCATTTTCCCTGTTTGGGCCCTTTTACCATTTCAGCATCTGACCTGGGCTGCTCTTTACATGTTTTGAAGATATATTTTAATAATAATCCTCTTTAGCATTTATTTATTTGTTTGTGTCATCTTCAACTTTTGGTCACCACGTTACAAAAAAGATGTTGAGACGTTGAGGAAAAGAATGTGCAGAGAAGACCAGCTAAGATGCTAAAATTTGTCAGAAGTGGTGCAGGGTCTCCTGCTTGGGCGGGGGAGGGACTAGATGACCTAAAAGGTCCCTTCCAACTCTGATTATCTGTAATCTGATTAAAGGCCTGGCAACTGAAACAAATGAAGAATGGTTGCAGGATCTGGGTTGGCTAGTCTAGAGAAAAGGACAGTGGGTAGCAGTCTTCCAGTATTTGAGAGGCTGCCCCAAAGAAGAAGGGGTCAAATTATTTTACAAAACAGGCAAGATAAAAAAAAACAACAGATGGAAACTAATCAAAGAGTTAAGGAGAAATTTACTAACAGTGAGAACAATTAATCAATAGAACAGAAGTTGTCTTCAGAAGTTGTGGGTGTTCCATCACTGGGGTATTCCATTCCATTCCATTCCATTCCAGTCTAGTCTAGTCTAGTCTAGTCTAGTCCTATTCTAGTCCTATTCTACTCTATTCTATTCTTATTCTATTCTATATTCCATTTTTCATTTTCCATTCCTATTCTATTCTACTCTATTCTATATTCCATTTTTTACTCTATTCTATATTCCTTTTTCCATTCCATTCCATTCCATTCCATTCCATTCCATTCCATTCTATTCTATTCTATTCTATTCTATATTCCATTTTCCATTCCTATTCTATTCTACTCTACTCTATTCTATATTCCATTTTCTATTCTATTCTATATTCCTTTTCCATTCCATTCCATTCCGTTCCGTTCCGTTCCATTCCATTCCATTCCATTCCATTCCATTCCATTCCATTCCATTCCATAACATTCTATTCTATTCTATTCTATTCTATTCTATTCTATTCTATTCTATTCTATTCTATTCTAGTCTAGTCTAGTCTAGTCTAGTCTAGTCCTATTCTATTCTATTCTATTCTATTCTATTCTAGTCTAGTCCTATTCTATTCTATTCTATTCTATTCTATTCTATTCTATTCTATTCCACTCCACTCCTTATTCCTTATTTCTATTATACTATTTCTATTCTTCACTGCCCAACACTTGATATTCAATGGGTTCACTTTCTGATTAATGACTAGCAGCACCTTTTAGCAATTCAGGGCGACCAACCTGCTGCAGGTGAGGAGTTGGCCAGAAGGCCATCTTCAGGTGCCCCATCACTGGAGAATTTCAAGAAAAGTTTGGACATTCTTTTGTCCAGTATAGTGTATGGGCAGGGGGTTGGCTTTAGGGGTGAGTTCCAGATGTTGAAGTGATTCTTTGGTGCCACCCCCAATATCTGGAACTTAAGGCTTGCTTTATATGATTCAGAAGGGAGCGAACAGCCCTCATAACTTGAAGCCAGTGAGAGTCCTCTTTTTGCGACTTTCTTGCCTGCTTTTTTAAAATTCCTCTCTTTCTGTCCAAAAGAACCTGAGACTTAGTCACATGCATCATGTGTGCATATATAAGTGCGTGCATCATCCAGACATGTCTAGGGATACACAGGCAATTCAGTGCAGTGGGATGGCTGTTCATCCCATTGACTCTTAAGACAGTGACAGCGAACACGCATGTCAAAGGTGACACACATGGCATTTGGGTTGACATACCAGCATTCACCAACACGCCACAACACGTGCAGGTCGTCCTTGGACTTGCAACCATCACTGAGCCCCAAATTTCCGAGCGAGACAGTTGCTAAGTGAGTTTTGCCCCATTTTACGACCTTTCTTGCTACAGTCGTTAAGTGAATAACTGCATTAAGTTAGTAACACGGTTGTTAAGTGGAACCTGGCTTCCCCATTGTCAGAAGGTCACAAGTAGGGATCATAAATGTGAGTCAGTTTCCAAGCACTTGAATTTTGATCACGTGACTGTGATATGAAAAACAGTCGTAAGTCACTTTTTCAGTGCTGTTCTAACTTCAAACAGTCAGTAAATGAACTGTTGTAAGTCGAGGTCTACCTGTATTCTTCAAAGACACCTGTATTTGCAGGATTTTCAAAGGCTGTGTGAGAATGGGGTGTGCCTTCACTCTGAACGTGAGTTTGTTTTACTTGTAATTCACTGGACTTTGTATTATATAATACAAAGCATCGCTCATGATTAGATTGTGTTTTTGTAAAATAAGTGAAAATATAAAGAACTGTTCCTCTTCGGTTTGTGTGTTGGTGACACACCAACAGAATCAAGTTAGGCATTTTCCTAATTTATTTTTTTTTGACAAGCCAAACTCAAAAGGTTTATCATCATTGCCTTCAAGCCTGAATCTCCCTTTTTTTTCTTCTTAAAGCTAATTTTAAAAAAAATAACACCTGTACTTAGCTCAGACCAACTAGGTGAAGTTACCAAAGATATGTTTCCCAAATTTTTTGTTTGTTTCTTTAATGTAATTTTTTTTAATGCAACCATGTTCCCTCTGCTTTCACAGACCTTCCAGTTTCTTTGTAATTTTTATTGTTGTTGTTGTTGTTATTATTATTATTATTATTGTTATTCTTATTGTTATTATTATTACCTTTAAAAACACATTGAAATACAGGGGAGAGTTGGAAAGGAGAGGCCCGCAGGCTGGGAAAAAAAAAGCATAAAATGAGACAGGTTGGCAGCAGTGATGGAAGAAAGGGAGATGAGAGATGGAGTTTGGGTGCAGGAATTAAAAAAAAAAAATAGGGTGAAGATGACCGAAATGATTGAGATAAAAGTGTTGTGAGAAGGACCTCTGGATCATAACAGAATAATAGAGTTGGAAGGGACCTTGGAGGTCTTCTAGTCCAACTCTTTGCTCAAGCAAAAAAAAAAGCAAAACCCTAGAACATTTCAAACAAATGGCTGTCCAATGTCTTGCTAGAAACTTCCACGGATGGATCACCCACAACCTCTGAAGGCAAGTCACCTCACCAGTTAATTGTTCTCATTGTTGGGAAATTTGGACCTTTCCGTGATTAGTTTCCATCTGCTTTGGAGAATAAATTGACCGTTCTTCTCTGTGGTAGCCCCTTAAATATTGGAAGACTGCTAAAGCCCTTCTCTTCCTTAGACTAGACATACCGAATTCCTGCCACGATTCCTCCTTCGTTCTAGGAATTGCTTCTCTCCTTGATCATTCGGCCATTGCTTCTTGTCTGGCCTTCAGGTGCTTTGGATAACAGGCTGACTCTCCCTCTCTTCTTTATAAACCTCCACAAGGGAATTGGTTATGGGGTGAGAAAGAAGGAAGGCCAAGTCATAGGAGATCCAGGGCCTTCTCTCCCATCATTTTTTCATTTGCAAAGGAGTAGAATCCAGCTGATAACCAGACACAGGGCTTTTCCAGCTTCTTAAAATCATGGTTGGGGGAAAAAAAAAAAATAGAGTGTCAGGCCTGTGGAGACCAGGGTGTGTGTGTGTGTGTGTGTAGGTGTGAGTGGCCTTGGACTCTGACCATGTCAGGCCGCACCCCAAGAGCTGACCATGGGGGGGGGGGGATGGAATTTAAATCTGAAATAAAATGGCTGGAAAGAAAAAGTGGCCGTTGTTTGGTTGCAGGAAAAGCGGATGGGACATCTTTGGATAACAGCTGGACAGAGGGCAAAAAAAACAAAAAACAAAATGGGAAGGAGGGAAGATGTGTGTTTGTGTGTGTGTGTGTGTGTGAGAGAGAGAGAGAGAGAGAGAGAGATAACGTGTGTGTGTGTGTATGCACAGACGTGTGCTGAGCGCAAGCCGGGTGTCCAGAATGAAAAGAATGAAAGATCGGGAGGAGGAATCAAGAGGAGATGAGAACTGAGAAAGGGAGGGGGACAAAAAGAGAAAAAAAAAGGAAGGCAGGAAACCCTACTGAAAAGGGGGATGAGATTCGGGGGGGGGGGGGGCAGAGAGCACCAGGAGGCGGAGAATGCCTGGTCTCCCCCTCCTCCTCCTCCTCCTCCTCCTCCTCCGCCCTCAATTGTCTGGGACTACAGTTCCCATCCTGATATGGGACTTGTAGTCCATCCCGTTTCAATGGGACCGAGGCCGGGGTGGAAAGGCAGGGAATGCAGGCGGAAGAGGAGGAGAGGGGCGGCCTGGGAAGGAGGGGAGGACGAAAGAGGTGGAGGGGAGGAGAGGAAGGAGGGCCGCTGTCGCCCTACCTTTGTGCATGCCCGTGTAGCGGTCCTTGAGCACGGTGAGCTCGTAGATCTGGCCGAACTGTTCGAAGAGGGGCTTGAGGTCCCTCTCCTCCAGGTTGCGGGGGATCTGGCCCACGAACAGCTTGATGGCATCCAGATCCTTCATGCCCTCCGGGTCGGCGGCGCCGCTGCTGCTCATGGGGGAGGCGCGGGGCGGCTGCTGCTGGGGCTGCGCCTGCCGCCTGGGCTCGCTGGCCGGCAGTCTGGCCATGCCCCGGGTCCCGACGCGGGCGGGCGGGCGGGCGCCCCACGGGAGGAGGAGGAGGAGGCGGAGGAGGAGGAGGAGGAGGATGCGGGCGGCGCGGTGTCGGGAGCTGCGGGCGGCGACCAGAGATGCAGCGGGAGGCGAAGTGGCGCTCGCAGCATCAGGACCACAAAAGGCGGACCGCTCCGCAGCGACGCCGCCTGGACGGACGCGGAACTGCAACGCGCCGCCGCGCGAGAAATGGGAAGAGGGTGCGGGGAGGGGGGAGGAAGGGGGGGGAGAGAAAAAGAGGGCACCGGGAGAGGGGGAAGGGGAAGGGGGGCTTCCCCGGGGCCGCGGGAAAAGCAGCCGCTCCCGCCACGTCCCCGCGACCGGCCGGGCTTGGCTCGGGGGTTGCGGAGGTTCTTGAGAGCCCGGAGGATGGGAGGTGGGAGGGAGAGACAGCTGCTCTCGTGGATCGGCAGCGACTGAAAGATAAAACACAGAGGGGGGCACCTTTGGGGGTGACTCCAAACACTTCCGGGTAGTAAAATGAGAGAGAGAGAGAGAGAGAAAGAAAGGGAGGGAGGGAGGGAAGGAGAGGGAGAAAGATGGAGAACCAGGGAGAGGGAGGGGGAGGGAGGGACAGAGGGGAGGAGGGAGGGAGGGAGGGACAGAGAGGGAGGGAGGGAGGGAATGAGGGAGGGAGGGAGCGAGGGGAAGGAAGGAGAGGGAGAGAGATGGAGAACCAGGGAGGGGGAGGGGGAGGGAGGGACAGAGAGGGAGGGATGGAGGGAGGGACAGAGAGGGAGGGAGGGAGGGAGGGAGAGAGGGGAGGGAAGGAGAGGTAGAGAGATGGAGAGATGGAGAGGGGCCAGGGAGAGAGAGGGAAGGAGGGAGAGAGAGGGGGAGGGAGGGACAGAGAGGGAGGGAGGGGGGAAGGAGGGAGGGAGAGAGGGGAGGGAAGGAGAGGGAGAGAGGGGAGGGAAGGAGAGAGATGGAGAACCAGAGAGGGGGAGGGAGGGAGGGAGGGACAGCGAGGGAAGGAGGGAGGGGAGGAGGGAGGGGAGGGAAGGAGAGGGAGAGAGATGGAGAGGGGCCAGGGAGAGAGAGGGAAGGAGGGAGAGAGAGGGGGAGGGAGGGAGGGACAGAAGGGAGGGGGGGAAGGAGGGAGGGAGAGAGGGGAGGGAAGGAGAGGGAGAGAGATGGAGAACCAGGGAGAAGGGGAGGGAGGGAGGGAGGGACAGCGAGGGAGAGAGGGAAGGAGGGAGGGTGGGAGAGAGGGAAGGGAAGGAGAGGGAGAGAGATGGAGAGGGGCCAGGGAGAGAGGGGGAAAGAGGGACAGAGAGGGAAGGAGGGAGGGAGGGAGGTGGAGGGAAGGTGGAGGGAGAGTGGGAGGGAGGGAGAAAGAGAGAATCATTGCAAGGAGATGCGGGATATTTAAACCAAGCTTCCTCTAGCAGAAACCTTGGACCCCAAAATCCTCCCCGAGATGCAGAAAAGATCTTTGGAATAAAAAAGGTGAAAATCCGGGTTCAAAGGATAACTCAGGAATGACTTGCTGGGAGCAAAAACAGAGGAATCCCATGCTTGGAATCAAGAGGAAGAGAATTTAAATTACAGTTTAATCTTTCCTTTACTTCAATCTAGGGGAAGACCCCATTTGGAAAATTGGGTGTTCATCAAAAGGGTGTTTTAATAATGAGGTGGATGAGAAAGAGGGAGGGAGGAAGGAAGAAAAGGGAGGAAGAAAGGGTGAGGGAGGGAGGGAGGTGGGGAGGGAGGGAAAAAATGGGAGGGAGGAAAAGAAAGGAAGGAAGAAGAAGAAAGAGGAAAAGGAAGGAAGAAGAAAATGGGAAAGAGGTAGGGAAGGAGGAAGGAAGGCAGGGATAAGGGGAAAAGGAAGGAAGGAACAAACAAACAAAATGGGAGAGAGGAAGGAACGAAATGGGAAGGACGGAGGGAGGGAGAGAGGAAGGAAGAGGTAGAAAGAGGGAAATGCAGGCAGGAGAGAGAGAGAGAAAAGAAAAGTGATACAGGGACTGAGCAGGCTCCAGCATTTGGGGTTTCACACATGAAAGCCCCCTACCCTCTTCTAGCATTTCATTTCATTACTCAGCCGGGTTACAGGGGATGGATTTGTGGTCTTGGTCTTGGGGAGGCACCCCAGATCATTCTATCTGATCTCTACACTGTGGCACCCCAAGCCAACACCTGAGTTTGGGGCCAGCTGCTCCCAAAACCTGCGAAAATAGCAGAGATCACACGCAAAGGGTTTTTCTCCCTCTTTCGCCCTGGGGGAGCCTAAAGTCATCCTTTGAAAAATTCCACACCCAGCGAAGAAGTTTTTTGTTTTTTCCACACCCAACAAAGGGTGTGAAAGGGTGAGGTTTGCAGCTGTGACTTTTCAGGGCCCAGTGCTGCCCCCTTTGCTGTTGAACCTCTAGTAGGAGGCCACTGGCTGGGATTGTGGTCCATCCGTTGTGAGTCAGCCACCTTGGGGATACCCAGCTGTGTATCTGAACACTGGGTTGACTAGGGGATGCTCTTATAAAGTCTTCTCTGCGTAGGGCTGGGTCATAATGTGGAAAAGACCAACTGGTCTTTGGGGGTTTGGGGGCTACCCAGATCTTCAGATGCCCCCCCCCCACTTTAGACTTGAACAGTTGCAATGCCGCCTTGGGGACCGATGCGTAATTTGGGGAACACTTTGGATCCAAGGAGCAGGTGGCAACTGTGGCCAGGGAGTTCTTTGCACAAATCGGTTCAGAGCCAGTTTTGCTTTAGTGCCGGCCTAGAAAACAGGTGAAAGAGAGTTCTAGTTCTACTTCAGGCATGAAAGCCAGTGGGCTGACTTTTGGGCCAGTCACAGGAGACAGTGAATTTAAGTTCCGCCTTAGCCATGAAAGATGATTGGGTAACTCCAGTCCAGTCACCAGGAGGCAGAGAGTTCTAGTTCTACCTTAGGCATGAAAGCCAATGGGGTGACTTTTGGACCAGTCACAGGAGACAGTGAATTTAAGTTCCGCCTTAGCCATGAAAGATGATTGGGTAACTCCAGTCCAGTCACCAGGAGACAGAGAGTTCTAGTTCTACCTTAGCCTTGAAAGCCAGTTGGGTGACTTTGGGGCCAGTCACAGGAGACAGTGAATTTAAGTTCCGCCTTAGCCATGAAAGATGGTTGGGTAACTCTAGGGCAGGGGTGTCAAACTCAGGGCCTCCATGTCGGATCCAGCCTTCAGGATGCTTAAATCTGGCCCACAGGGCCGGCCTGGAAATATGAAAATACCGGCTTGTGGTGCCTCTGTCCCAGTGGTGGGATTCAACTGGTTCGCACCAGTTCAGAAAAACTGCTTGTTAACTTGCTGAGCATTTTGGTGAACTGGTTGTTGTAAGAAATCATTTGGGCGGAGAACCAGTTGTTAAATTATTTGAATCCCATCACTGCTCTGGCAGCTAAAACAGGCTGCGTGTGGGGCACCCATGCCTTGTTTTCACCATCCATGGTCTCCTGCAGCACTCTGCCAGCAGAAAATAGGCCCCAAAACAGCCTGAAAGTGGCCTGAAAATGGGCCAACAAAAACAAGCTGAAAACGCCCTGAAAAACAGGCCAAAAACAGGGCTGAAAATGGCCGCCAGAGTGTTGCAGGAGGCCATGGAGGGTGAAAACGAGGCACAGGGAGGCCACGTGCAGTTCCCCCCATGCCCCTCGAAGAAATCCAGTTCGACATCCCTGCTCTAGGCCAATCACTAGGAGATGGCGAGTTCTAGTTCGGCCTTAGGCATAAAAGCCAGCAAGGTGACTTTAGGCCAATCACTAGGAGACTGGGAGTTCTAGTCCCGCTTTAGGCACAAAAGCCAGTTGGATTATTTTGGACAAGTTCTTTCCTCTCAACCCAACCCACCTCACAGGGTTGTTGTTGTTGTGGGGATAATAGGAGGAGGAAAGAATATATTCACCACGTTGAATTTTTTTATAATAATGATACAGGCAGAAAAATAAAATAAAATAATGTAATAAAATAGCTTCTGCAATTCAGATGTTACTGAGCTGCTTTTATGGTTCGTTGGCAGCAGGTGCAGACGGCTGAGGTCTCGCAGAGCGAGGACTCAGATGAGGGGCCTGTGTGTGATGCAGGGATGGGGCCAGGACCATCAGGGGGTTGAACGCTGCCTTCAGAGATTGTGGAGGCTGGCAGCAGTGAGGAAGAGGCCCCCGAGGAGCCTGTATCCAGTGCACCTGCGCACAGCGCTGCTCGAAGGAAAGAGCAGCTGCAGCAGCATGGGTGACTCAGGAGTAAGGCTGCAAGGTGATGGCCCCTCCCTGAGAAGATAAAAGCCAGCTGAGAAACCGGAGTTCTTTGCAGGAAGCAAAGAAGTTTTTGCACTCAAGCCTTGTGGACGTTCGGAATATCTTGGTTGGTGTTTGGAGATTCTTTGGGTTTGAAATATTTCTTGGCAACTTTATCTAGTGTTCTTGGCAGCCTTGGACCACCTTGGCAAGACTCGTTCTTATCAAAGATAATTAATTTGAAACAGCCTTTTAACCATGAAGGAACAGAATTCTTAAAGAATCATTAAAAGGTTTCACTGTTACCTCTGTTTCATGTTTGTTTCCTTGGAACAAGGTTTGAGTCAGAAAAGCTGTGTGTTCTAGGGACATAATTATGCATGCACAGGTAGCCCTCAACTTACAACCACAATTAAGGCCAAAATTTCCATTGCTAAGCAAGACAGTTGTTAAGTGACTACAACCCCCCCCCCAAACACAATTTTAAGAGTGTTTCTTGCCACAAAATCACACCATTTAAGTAAGAAACATGCTTGTTAAGCAAATTTGGCTTCCTCATTGTTTTGGCTTGTCAGAAGGTCGCAAAAGGGAACCCCCCCCCCCCCAGGACACTGCAACCATCATAAATATGAGTCAGTTACCAATCGACTGAGTCGCTTTTTTTCCAGTGCCATTGTAACTTTGAATGATGGAGAAACCAGTGGTTGTAAGTCAAGGACTAACTGTATAATGGGAAGCGTGGGGAGACAAAGGGAGAAATTATAATCCTATGTTCTTCTTAGGAGCAGGGTGTGCATTTTTGCAGAAAAGCCATTTTTCTTTCTCTCTCTTAGCACGTACAGTTTGCGGGAAACGGCTGCTATTTATTTAATGTTATTAAACAGCCAATAAATTAGCACAAAAAAATACAAATATATGCTACATAACAAAGGTAATACCTGAATATTCAACACTCGGACAGAATTGAAATCCCAAAATAGGTATGGTGCCAAATTTGTTTTCACCCAGCAATAGGAAAATTGCACTCCCAAGCATTTTGAAGGTGTTGTAATAAGGATGGTGTCAGGATTCCAGCAATCACCCTAAATAAATCATGATTCTCGAACTAAACTTCAAAAAACTTCAAAGGATTGATTAGAGGCGACATACTGGCACTGCCCTGTATGAAGCCAACTATGGCATATGTAATTTACAGTCCCCTGTGGCCCTGTTTCCCCCCTGGGTGTGTCATCAATCAGATTTTCCAATTGAGCCCCTTCACAGACTGGGTGTCATCAATCACATTCTCCAATTAAATATACTTGCGGGCAAAAGCTCTGGTAGTTTGGTTACAATCTTTTAAAGAGAAGAGTTGGAATGTACTTTTGCTTCCAAACTACTGCACTGCTCTTCCATATTTCCTTCTTCTCCCCTCCCTTTTTCATGGCAACTACTAAAACAGGCATAGGAATATTTCCTGAGTTGACAGATGCACTGGGGAAATACAGGCAGTCCTCGACTTACAACAGTTCATTTAGTGACCATTCAAAGTTATAACGGTACTGAAAAAAGCAACTTAGGACCAGTTTTTGGTTTTTGGTTTGTTTTGCAGCATCCGCATAATCATGTGATCAAAATTCGGACGCTTAGCAACAGGTTCATACTTATGACAGTTTGCAGACTGTCCTGGAATCACGTGATCTCCTTTTGGGACCTTTGGATGAGCAGTCAATGGGGGGGGGGGAAGCCAGATTCACTTAACGACCGTGTTATTAATTTAACAGCTGCAGCGGTTCACTTAACAAACGTGCCCCCAACGGTTGTAAAATGGGACAAAACACAATGCATTCTCACAACATAAATGTTCAGCTCCAATTGTTGGTCGTAAGTCAAGGACCACCTGCATTTATAACCAAGATTACACTGCTTGTTAGCCACAGGTTAAAAGAATTAATAGGCAATCCTCTTCTTACAGAGGCAATCGGGACCAGAGTTTTCATTATTAAGCATGTTTTAAATACATCATGTATTTAAATACATTTTAAATACATACATCAACCTTTTTGGTCCAACTGTTAGGCAAACCCCTGCAGCTGTTCAGTGAATCCCACGGTCATTAAGAGAATCCAGCTTCCTCCAGGCTCAATAGCAGGAACTGTGAGAGGGATCTTGGAGTCTTAGTGGACAACCTGCTAAATAGGAGCCAGCTGTGTGCAACAGCAGCCAAAAAAGCTAGTGCAATCCTAAATTGCATTAACAGAGGGATACAATCAAGATCAAGGGAGGAACTAACACCACTCTATAAAGCCTTAGTAAGGCCACACTTGGAATACTGCATCCGGTTTTGGTCACCACACTATAAAAAAGATGTTGAGACTCGTACAGAGAAAAGTAACCAGGATGATTAAGGGACTGCAGACTAAGGCATATGAAGAACGGTTGCAGGAACTGGGCCTGGCTAGTCTAGGGAAGAGAAGGACCAGGGGAGACAGGAGAGCAATTTTCCATTATTTGAGGGGCTGCCACAGAGAGGAGGAAGGGGTCAAGCTATTTTGCAAAGCACCCGAAGGCCAGACAAGGAATAATGGATGGAAACTGGACAAGGAGAGATTCAACTTGGAAATAAGGAGAAACTTTCTGACAGGGAGAACAATCAACCAATGGAACAGAAGTTGCCCTCGGAAGTTGTGGGAGCGCCATCACTTGAGACTTTCAAGAAGAGACTGGGCTGCCATTTGTCAGAAATGGTGTAGGGTCTCCCGCTTGAGCGGGGGAGGGGGGTTAGACTAGATGACCTACAAGGTCCCTTCCAACTCTGATTATGTTATCCCCGTTCACTTTGCTTGTCAGGCACTGGCTGGGGGAGATTGCAAATGGCAATCACATGATGCTGTGACTGTCATAAATTCATGTCGGTTGTTAGGGACCTAGATTTTTGACCAAGTAACTGTGGAGATGCTATGATGGTTGTAAGTGCGAGGACTGGTTGTTAAGTCATCTTTTTTCAGTGCCACGGTAACTTGGAATGGCTGCTGAATGAACGTGGATTGTAAGCCAAGGATTACTGGTATGCTTCTGTCCTTCATACAGGAAGCCCTCAACTTACAACCACAACTGAGCCCAAAATTTATGCTGCTAAGTGAGTCTTGCTCCATTTTAGGGCCAGATTTTCTCACCAGATTTGTTAAGTGAATCACTGCAGTTCTTAGTCACTTGGTTGTTAAGTGAATCTGGCTTCTCCATTGACTTTGCTTGTTAGAAGTTTGGCAAAGGGGATCATGTGATCCTGGGACACTGTAATGGTCATAACTTATGAGTCAGTTGCCCAGCATCCAAACGTAAATCACATGACTACGGGGATACTGGAATGGTCATAAGTGTGAAAAATGGTCACGTCATCTTTTTTCAGTGCTGTTGTAACTTCAAACAGTCACTAAATGAGCTAAATAAAAGTCAAAATGTACCTGTTTCCCAACTTTAACAGCTTGATGTGTGGACTTCAATCCCCAGAATTCCCCAGCCAGTTGGCTGGGGAATTCTGGGAGTTGAAGTCCATACACCAGCAAGTTTCCAAGACTGGGAAACATGGAGCTAAAGGCATTTGATTGAGCAAAATAGTGACTGAACAATCCCTTCAGGTGTTATAAGCCACAATTCATAGTTGATCCTGCAACAACACACTTCATTTAGGATTCTTTGGTGAAACCAAGTTATTCCCCAAAAACCTGTTTTTGTTCTACGATCTCTTTCCATGAAATCAATCCTTTTCTTCCATGTCCTATGCATGCTAGGCACCTCACTAACAGAAGGGAAATAAGTGTTTCCTTTACCTTTGTGTACAAATTGTAATAGTTGGGAGAGAACACCTTGAGGTCATCAAGACCAACGGCTGAAAAACCCATATTAAACCATCCCTGAGAGAAGGCTCATTCTGATTGGCAGACACCCCTCATCTCTCTGGATCATAGGTCCCAGTTCTCTTCTTGTGCCTTTGGGCCAGTCACTTTCTCTACTTAGCTCAGCCCACGTCACAGGGTTGTTGTTGTGGGGAAAATAGGAGGAAGGAACGAACTTTGGGTGTGTTCACCATCTTGAATATATAAAAGCAAAATGCCCCTCACGCATCATCACGAAATCTCCAGAACCATAAAGCCTACAAACTTGACATTTGCCACGTATGTTCCTCTTGGCTTCTAGGTACTCACTAAGAAAGGATTTTTTCTAAATGACCATCAGAGCATTTAGAGCATTTCCTGTATTATTATTATTATTAACACGCTCTGATGCTAAGAAGTTTTACTTCCCCTCCCCACCTGAAAAGAAATCTGTTCCAAATGCAAAACACAAGCAGAGGAGAGGAGGTTCAGTTTCAGGGCACCAAGCAACTTTAGTACAGACCAGTTCAACTAAGCCACTGCCTCCTTCTTGCGGACACAGCAAACACTCTTTCAGTTTCCAAACAGCCCTCAACTCTCTCACACATTGACAGGACGCTAGCCAAATGAATGCAGATGGATGCTGGTAGGCAGAGGCACAATTCCCCCAACTTCTTTTCCTCCCCCAAAACTAAGCCTGACCACATAGTTTCACAGCGAAGCAACTGAATGAATAAATAAATGTCAAAATCAGGCAAGCTCACAGATATTAGGGTGTTGTTGTTTTTTTTGTAATCGTTTTAATTTACATGTGCACATTTTTTTTTTAAAAAAAAAAACCAACCACGTCCCCTTTCAAGTTCTCTTGACAGGCAGGCGTGGGGCCCTCCCCACCCCAGACTCCTGACCCTCCCCACCAACCCCCAGCTTAGAATTATGGCACATGTTGTTTCTCAAACAGCAGCAACAAGTTGATGGGGGGAAAAAAGTCATTTTTATCCGGGAGAAGGTTTCCATCTGTAGTGGGTAGAAATCGTGTCCAGAGGTTTGATCAGATCTTGTTTGGAGTCGAGTCTCTCTGCAGTTTCCGTGCCAGGGAAAACAGGGGAGGAGCTTTTGCAGAAATGCCAGGATGGGAGAGAAAGAGTGTGGCTGTTGGGGTGGTGGGTTTTTTGTTTGTGTTTTATTGGTTTACCATCTCGAGCTTTTGCGTCCTGGCAAGGAGAGAGGAGGAGCAGGATCCAACGGAGGAAGAAACGACACCAGGAGAAGATTTCTGGGCTTTTCTGCTTTCATTGCTGTTTGGATTTCCGAGAGACCCTTTGGACCAGCTTGTAAAGGAGGCCGAAATGCTAAAAAAAAAAAAACCAAAAAAAAAAGACAGAATGAGTAAGCACCCGACGTAGGGAATGTTTAAAAAAAAAAAAAAAAAACTTGGCAAGGTTAAGACATATGAGACTTCAACTCCCAGAATTCCCCCAGGGCCATGTGTGAAGCAAAATCAGGAATTGCTGATGCACCAAAGCATGAGAGATTATAAAAAGAAAGTTTACGTCTTGTCAATGTGGGATCAGCATCTAGATTTTATTTTTTTTTCTTCATTACATTGGTACCTTGGTACTCGACCGCTTCAAAACGCAACAAATTTGGGTATTTTTTAAATTTAAAATGTCGTCCCAATAACCAGCCTTTGTTTAGTACTCAAAATGTTGCTGTCGGAAGAGGGGGGTCAGCTGTGACGGAAGGACAGGAAGTCAGCCATGCTGGGAAGGTCATTGACAATGGAAAAGAAACAGAGAAAGGCAACTGGACTTTCTGGTTCTTCTTTAAAGACATTTCGCTTCTCATCCAAGAAGCTTCTTCAGCTCTGACTGGGTGGTGGTGAATGGAAGGATTTATAATCCTTGCAGACACAGCTGGTCATTTGCATCCTTGTTAAGAGAGTTGTTGAGGCCACTTGTCAAAACTGAACAGGCTTCTCTCAACCGAGGGGGAAGGATACGACATCATCGATCTCCAGTCTACAACACAGTCCTTTCCACAGTCCCACGAAGGCTCCGCACCCATTTGCACCACTCAGGTGGCCCTGAGGACACAAGTAAACCTCCAGGTGGCCTCAACATCTCTCTCAAAGAACGCAAATGACCAGCTGTCTTCAAGGAGCAAATCCTCCCATCTTCCCATCATCCAGTCAGAGCTGAAGAAGCTTCTTGGGTGAGAAGCAAAATGTCGTCAAAGAGAAAAAACAAGAAAGTCCAGTAGCTTCTTGAAAAAAAAAAAAAAAAGCACCTTTGGGAGAACAAACAGAAAGTTCTTCCTGGCTGAAACAATGGGTTACGTAGTTAACCACACGGTTTATTTGGGACTCGTCCTTTTTAGTATCCATCGCACCTCCCAGAACCAATTCACGCCAAGTACCGAGGTACCAATGCATAGGTTGATGTGTGTCATCTTCACGCATTCTTGTGTTCGATTCAAGGAATATTAGGAAGAAGAGAGTATTAAATATTTATTAAATTTAATAAAGCAGACCTCTGGACCAGCTTGTAAGGGGGGCTGGGATGCTAAAAAGACAAGAGGAACGGAGAAAGCAGAGCCCTACCTAAGTTGGGTACGGGGTTTCTTCAAACTTGGCTACTTTCAGCTGATTGGTAACTGGAGTCAAACAAAATGCTACAGCAAGATTTTATTTAATTGTACTTATATGTCAAATTTAGAAGCAGCTCATTGCGCTTGCAAAGCACCTGAAGATTGTCTTTAGCCTCAGGTAACAGCGCGACACATAACCCACGGAAACATCCTCGGACAATGCTGGCTCCCTTAGGCTAAGAAATGGAGATGAACACCGCTTCCTAGTCGGACATCACTGGATAAGGGAAACCTTTTATCTTTTTAGTCTAATCCAGCAGGGCTCATTCCTACATTCATCCCTTTATTTCATGCAGCCAAAATGGCCGCAGCAAACCACCGTGTGAGGGCACTCACCTGGACAGCGATGTATGCCACGCCAAGGTAGGCTGCTATGCAGAGAGCCAGGAGCAGGTCGAAGATGGCTGGCTTGACCCTGAAAGACACAAGCCACGTTCTCACACCCAGTCAGCTGCTTGTTTGTACGTCTGCCTCTCGAAGACCTATCCCCTCTTCGGGCGTGCTACCATCCCCAAAAGAAAGGTCCAACTTTGAGGGTGGTGAGCCAAACCAGAATCACTGACAGTTGGGCAGCATACGAGTTTAATAACATCTACTCTGTTTCCCTGAAAATACGACCTACCCTGAAAATAAGTCCTAGCTTTATTTTTACACGTGCGTCCAATACAAGCCCCTACCCCCACCCCCAAATAAGCCCTAATGAACATCCCATGCACTCCAGAGTGGACAGGTAAAAATTAAGCTAGGGTGGGGATGGGGGTGTGTGGAGCTGCCCTACTACTTATCTTTGGACAGCTGTAGCCAGGCCTCGCACACCCTGACACTTGCCTTTTCTTCTGCAGCCATCAAGGCTTTCTTGAAGGCCGCTGGAGCTGATAACAAAGCTCTGGATCGATCCAGAACTCTGTTCTTGGCTGCAGAGGCCTTCAGGAAAGCTTTGCCGACCTTGCTGGCCAAAGAAGAAATTCCTGAAGGCCTCTGACAGAGAAAAGGAGGCCAGAGGCGACACGCACAAATGAGGTTAGTCAGTAACATTCCCAGAAAATAAGACCCGGTGCCTTTTTTTGATGACCAAAAAATATGACAGGGTCTTATTTTGGGGGAAACACGGTATAGACTTCTAAAACTCTCCTGTCTGTTTATCTCTTTGTAACCTCCAGTTAGCCCGTATGGTGCGTTTATGCAGGGGCAAGTTTTGAATTAAGACTGCCTCAAACCTGCTCACTTAAAAGAATGTGCTTTTTATGCCCCGAGTCTTAAAGGAACGACCCAGGGCCAGTCAAACTCCAAAATACATTTTTATTGTTGTTCCACACTTACCTATACGCGTTCATTACTTGCTTCAGCTGGTCATAGAAAACAAATTCAGGATCCCTGCATATATATAAAAAAGGAAATATCCAGAAGGTTGAAAAGAGCTTTTTTAAAGGTCGGATTGAAAACCCAGGGACGACCTTATACCACAGGGGTCTCCAAACTTGGCAACTTTAAGACTTGTGAACTTCAATTCCCAGAAGTCTCCAGCCAGCATAGAGTTAAAAGTCCACAAGTCTTAAAGTTGCCAAGTTTGGAGACCTCTGTTATACCATGTGAAAACAACACGCCTAGCCCAGAAGTCAGACAGGTATTCCTTGACTTACAACCATTTATTTAATTGGCCGTTCAAAAATTACAACGGGACTGAAAAAAAGTGATTTAGGACAAGTTTTCCACTGCAGCATGCAGGGCCCTTGGTGCTCTCTTGAGCTCGGCGGTTTTCTTGCGGATATCTCATTGCCAAACTAGGCAACATCATCGGGGCTAAATAAAGAGGGGGGCAACAAGTGGCCAGCTGAACACCTGGGAGCCCCATCACCCTCCTCACCGCTTGTCTGCCTTCACATAATGCTGCTTGACGTCTTTCAGGTAGCGGCTCAGGTAGTACTCCAGGGTGTTGATGAACGTGCTGTCTTTGTCCACCAGCTGGGCAGCCCTCGGTTGACTGCTCAGCCAGTCCATCACCGACTCCATCTGCTCCTGCTGAATCTGCTTAATCAGGGAAGAGGGAAAGAGGAAGTCGGCCAGTTTTGCAGGTGAAAACCCCCAAACATCCTTCTTTCTCTCTTTCCCCCTCCCTCCTCACTCTCTCTCTCTCTCTCTCTCTCTCTCTCTCTCTCACACACACACACAGAGCTCTGTGGCCAGGAGCTTACCATATGTTCAGTGAAGATTTGGAGGTCAGCAGGCACGCCCTAGTGAGGAAAGGAAGAGAAAAAAAAAAGAGTTGGATGAAAATCTTGGGGTTTTTTTTTTAGGACTCAACTGTCCACAACCTCCATTATCACCGCAAAGCTGAAAGACTAGATAGCTTCCCGTGCGACTCCTGGGCTCCGTTATCGAAGGCCTGTCAACCCACTGGAGAAATTTCTCATGTGGGCTCTCTGCTCAGTCCTTGGCATTTGTGGGCAAGAGTGTGCCTTCAACCAGGTGGTCTTGGATTGTGTAGGGCAGCGTTCCTCAAACTTTCCAGCTTTGTGGAATGGTGAGGCGGGAAGAAGGGGTAGTTCCGGGCGAGCAGGCGCACGCAGCTCAATTTGCACAAGCAGTCCGCGCGCACGTCACTTAAAAAAATGGAACTGCGTGCAGGCAGATCACTTGTGCAAAAGTGGAGCTGCGTGCACACTTGCCTGTCACTTCCGTGGCCTGCTTCCGAACGGCTGCGGCTCAGTACTGGGCCGCAGTCTGGGGGTTGGGGGCCCCTGGTGTGGAACCCACCAGTATTGAGTCTCTGATGATCAGAGCTGGGTGGGTGGGACACAACATCGGAATGAATGCTTTGCTAATGGCTCTGTAGCAAGGGTGAGCAATTGGATGACCTGTGGACTTCAACTCCCAGAATTCCTGAGCCAGCCCTGCTGGGAGTTGATGTCCGGAGGCTGTAAAGTTGCTGGAACGGCCTACTCCTCTTCTATAGTGTTCTGGAATCTGGAAAGAGACCTTGAGACGGATCACCACGACTTAGTAATAGCACTTGGGACTTAAGCACCACTTCCCGGTGCTTTACAGCTCTCTCCAAGCAAGAAAGAGACGTGTCTGAACTGATGGAAGATATTTTTATTGTCATTTTACCTCATACAATGAAATTAAATATCATCTTCAGTGTACATTATGACTATGAAAATAAAACACAAACACACATCCTTCACATTCCATACACTGAATTGAAAACCCTGATATTGCATTCATATTGCACTATAGAATTCAATAGAGTTACTGCCCTGGGATAGAAGCTATTTTTCAGCCTATTTGTCCTTGCTTTTATTGTACCGCCTGCCAGATGGTAATAATTCAAAGAAAAAAACAAAAAACAAAAAACGGGTGCCCAGGATGAGATGGATCTTTGAGAATGTTTTGAACTTTCTTAAGGCAGCAGGAGCTATAAAGCTCTTCCAAAGAGGGGAGAGAGCAACCCATGATCTTCTGGGCAATGACATTAACCCTCTGGAGTGAATTTTAAATAAAGCTGCTCTCTTCCACAGGTCTGGTGAAGTGAACTGTTGCTCACAGAAGCCGATGCCTTTTAATAAAGGAGCTTCTGGCCGGGGCAGAAAAAGGCTCTGCTCCGGAGTCCCCACCCGACAAAATTCCTTGGCTGATGGGGTCTGCAGTAGGCCCTTCCTGCCATCATGTGGGGCAGGCCATTCCCATTGGAGAAAGACAGTTCCACAGATATCCTGGACCCGCTGCCGTGAAACAGTGGTCCTCAACCTTTGGGGCACCAGGGACTGGTGCCGTGGAGAGAGGTTTTTCTGTGGAGCAGAGGAGGGGCTGGTTTCATATGCCGCCTGCATCCTCCGGATGGGGTTCCATTTTTTATTTTTTTTGGTGTAGCCTGGTTTCTGAAATGCTATGGCCCAAAGCCAGTCACAGACCGGGGGTTCAAGACAGAATTTTGCAAGATTCAAAGTACATTCCCCCCCCCCCATCTTTACATCCTAAGAAACTAGGTAGGGTCCCTTCTGAGATGCTTCTCATGGCCCTTTTCCTTTTGTGGGCTTCGCTGATTCTTATCTGACTGTTGCCTAGTCCAGGGGTCAGCAACCCGCAGCTCTGGAGCTGCATGTGGCTCTTTCATCCCTCTGCTGCGGCTCCTTATCACTCAAAAGTATGTGTCACAACCGCCAATGGCCACACAATTTATGGAGCTTTTCGACCCCAGTAGGCCAACCATGGATAAATCCAAGAAAAGAAAAGTTTCAGAAGAAAACAGAATGTTTAATTCAACTACATATGCTCGTTTTGTGGCCGCTCAGGAAAGAGTCAAGTACGGGAAGGGTTTTTGTGGCTCCCGGAAACAGGTCCAAATGGCTCTTTGAGTGTTTTACGGTTGCTAACCCCTGGCCTAGTCTGTGGTTCTCCCCCTGGCTCCCAAGGACTGTCAAGGGAAATCAGAAGATCCATAGAGGTTTATTGCAAGCATTTAAGCTCGCTACAAGAATCTGAACTGCTAAGGGTATCAAGGCCGACTCATAACGCAGCTCTACTCATGATTTAACAATAGAAAGGAAGGGAGTGGGAGGAGAATGCTTGGAATGTATTGGGAGCTGGGAGGGAGGTGGGGAATTTTTTGCGAGCCATTTGCATCCTGAGAAGATCCTAATTCTTCCAGGCCATGCGATGGGAACCTTCGGAAGGCGCAGACTGTTTTCCCAGAATAGAAGAGAATGTTAGGGATAACATTGTTTTACCCTAACTGGTTTAGGTAAAATAATAACTAAGTAATCATAGTTTGTAAGTTAAAGTGTCTGCAACTTTAACTGTGGGATAGTAATTAAGGGAGTGGTTGTGAAAGCACTTTAAAAGAAGCAAGACTGCAGCTTGCTCTCTCTCTGGCTTTGATGATCCCTGATTACTGCTTGGAATCAAGACTGCATTGCTCGAACGGGAGAGATAAACAAAGGACTGATTTGTAAGTGAACTGACATAGGATATTCTACATGGACTTTGCTAACTGAATATCCCTGAATGGACTGACTAAATGACACATGACTGACTATTGGACTGTTATTTTGACTATGCTATGAACTCATAATGGAATAAACTATATTTTGATAGCACAAGCGTATCTGTTATTTTTACTGTATGTTAATAAACATACAGGCTTAGCTCACTCATTTATCTGTGTGCCTATCTGACTAACGCTGCACATTCTGTTTAGCTTGTCTCCCTAACCCTGGTTGGGGAAACCAGGCTTAACAGAGAAGGTATTGGATTGGTGGGCAATGGACAAAGGGTGGCCCCAACTGGGAAAAAAAGGGGAAATTAACTATGCTGTTTTTCTCTAGCTTCGCTTCTTCTGTGCCCGTATGGATCTATCGTAATGTTATGTACATAATGTCCCATACAAAATGCTGCATATGCCAATGGGACAGTTGACAAACGGTTGAAACAAATTGGCGGGAGATAAGAGTCAGTGGAATTTAAGGAGGGCTGGACAGTATTAAGTATCTGGGGGTGCAGATAACTTAATAATCTGAACTGGTCTCTTCATACATCATCCTTGTGCATTTCCCGCATCACATGAGGAGAGCACACCTTCCTCCTTCTGTCCTGACCACTTTTTACAGCGGCACAATGGAGAGAGTTTTTAACAAACTGCATCACTATTTGGTTTGGTGGCTGCAGTGTCTCAGGTAGAAAGTCCCTACAGAGAGTAGTGAGGACAGTGGAGAAGATTATAGGAAAGCCACTTCAAGATGCTGCTTATATAGGCACTATGTGTTAAGAGCTCAAAGCTTTGTTGGAAACCCCACACACCCACTTCACAGTCTGTTTCTGTTGCTCCCCTCTGGGAGGAGGTTCCTAAGTATTTGTATCTGGACTTCCAGATTCTGTAAAGGCTTTGTTCCCTAGCCCATCCGTTTGGAAAACGCGCAAGATTCATTTCTCTCACCATGTAGCAATCGCAAGAGCCCTTAAGACTTATATACCACTTTACAGTTCTTTACAACCCTCTCTAAGCAGTTTGTAGAGTCAGCCTCTTGCCCCCAACAATCTGGGTCCTCATTTTACCCATCTTGGAAGGCTGAGTCAATCTTGAGCCTGGTGGGATTTGAACTGTCAAATTACAGGCAGCCAGCAGGCAGCAGAAGTAGCCTGCAGTACTGCCCTCTAACCACTGCGCCCCCGTGGCTCATACACATGTATATATCTGGACTAGACTGTGTTGCTTCTGTGTCATATAATACAGGGGTCCCCAACCACCGGGCCCCGGACCGGTACCAGTCCGTGGATCATTTTGTACCAGGCCGCAAAGAATGAATAATCGTGAAACTGGTCCCTGGTACAAAAAGGGTTGGGGACCACTGATATAATATATGCGGATACAGGCATAATTTTGTATTTATTTATTTATCTATTTATTTTGTCATGCTTATGTAGTGTATATTAGAGATGGAACCCCTTTGAGAGATGCAGGGAACGTAATTTCATTTTAATGTATGCCGATCAGTGTACATTCAAAATGACAATAAAGTTATCCTAAGTCTAACTTAGATCTCTTGTGGGCACGAAGGGACTCAAGACTGATGTTGCCTTTGGCCCCTCCCTCAGGCTCAGCCTGCTCACCTCCTACAAGGCCATTCCCACAGACCAACCCCCTCTGATTTGTGAGCGGCAAAGCGAGCGGTGCAGCACGCTAGGCTGAGCAATTCCACCCTCTGCAGGTGTTTTTTTCCAGCAGCCATTTCACCCTCCCTAAGAAAAAGGTCTCTCACCTTCTCTGTTAAGTTGTAGACCACCCTTGTCAGAGCTTCGACAATGATCCGGGTGTTGCGGGTTAGGATGTGGAGGTTTACCCGTGGCCTGCAAGAGGGGAAACAGCAGCCACCTCAGAATTAGGTCAGAAATGCTGAGCTGAGGCTTATGAAACTGTGGCGCTTGGCATAGGCCCATAGCCTACACGCCATCGATCCCAATGTCAGGCGACCAGATCAACCTTTGGGAAGTTAGCCCACAAAATGACCTGTACAATGTGTCTGCCTTGAAAACTGTTCGTGAGAGGTACTAGGCACTGGTGGGATGCTGCCGGTTCTAGTGATCCGGTAGTGCCGGTCAGCAGTTGGCCCCGCCCTTTCCTGTCCTGCATTTCCTTTGTTGGTAGCTCAGCCGTGTCTCAGCTGTTTTACTCACCAGTGCCGACAATACGTTTTTTTCATGCTTAAAATTCCCCGTTTTACAACGCCCCGCACGTGGTAATCAAATATTTTCTACTAAATACCACAGAACCGGTAGTAAAATATTTTGAATTCCACCACTGATACTGGGGAACCTGGAGGGAAGGCTGATGTAGCAATTCTTTAAAGCAGCCATCTCTTTTTTTTTTGTCCCCAACTGGGATTGTCCTTTCAAAGCACGAGCAAACCTAATGCTCCGCAGTTAAAGGTGGGCGTGGCCATGTGACTGGGTGGGTGTGGCTTTTTTTGCAGCACCCCCTTTTTTTTTGGAAACTGAGCATGGGGGGGGGAGGAATAGGACACCCCTGTGCTCTGTTTTGGGCCTCAGGGGAGCCTCCTGGGCGAAGCAATAAGTAAGCGAGGGCGATCCCAGCACAGCTGATCATAGGAACAGCTGATCGTTGGGAGGAAAAAAAAAAAAAAGGAAAAATTTAAGGAGTGACTGGGCAGGGAAGAATGCAGTAAACGATGTCAGGCGTGTGCGTGATGTTCTGCATACCCAATAAAGACTGACTGGGCGGGGAAGGGAGGGGTGGACAGAGAGGGGTGGGGCCAGCCAGGGACACAATTTGCCGGTTCTCCAAACTGTGCGGAATTCCCGGTCTGAACCGATAGAATCCCACCCCTGCTTTGGGAGTGAGGCAGCATGGAGGCTCTTCTCATTTTCCCCAACCTCCCATCTTGGAGAGACGAAAGATGACAGAGGGAAAAAGGCAACCAAACCTTGGGACCTTTTCTGCCTGACGTGCCTCAAGGGGAGAGGGGGGGGGAGGGAGGGAGGGAGGGAGGGAGAGAGAGAGAGAGAGAAAGAAAGAGAAAGAGAGAGAGAAAGAGAGAGGGAGGGAGAGAGAGAGAGAGAGAGGGAGAGAGAGAGAGAGAAAGAGAAAGAGAGAGAAAGAGAGAGGGAGAGAAAGAGAGAGAGAAAGAGAGAGAGAGAGAGAGAGGGAGAGAAAGAGAGAGAGAGAGGGAGAGAGAGAGAGAGGGAGAGGGAGAGAAAGAGAAAGAGAGAGAGAGGGAGAGAGAGAGGGAGAGAGAGAAAGAGAGAGAGAAAGAGAGGGAGAGGGAGAGAGAGAGAGAGAGAGAGAAAGGGAGAGAGAGAGGGAGAGAGAGAGAGAGAGAGGGAGAGAACTTCTCAGACAAGAGGGGGCAGGGCAAAGGTCTTCCCACCCATCCCCTCTGGTCAGCCCATTGGTCCATGCAGCGCCTCCTCACCCAGCAGCTGACCTGACGTCCATGATGCTGTTGCGCAGGCCATCGCGGTGGCTCTCCAGGTGAGAAACTGTGAAGGCCGGGAGGCGACGGATGGCAAAGCGTTCGTGCTCCCAGGCCAGCATGTCTTCGGCCAGGTTGATCTTCTTGTGCACCATGGAGAACCTCACCTCTGGGAAATGGTGGGCAATGACCTGGAGAAGAAACAGAAGGGACACAACCACGTCAGGAGAGGAAGCAGTGCATGTCCCACTGTTCTGCCCGAGGAACTACAATCAATCAGAATAGTGCTGGAAGGGACCCCGGAGGTCCTCTAGTCCAGCCCCCTGCTCAAACGGGAGGCCCATTATCGTTTTAGACAAATGGCTGTCCAGTCTCTTCTTTTTTTTTTTTTTTGAAAAAGTTTTTATTAATTTTCTACAAACAAACAAGACAAACAAAACATAAAAACATCAACTCTTATATGTACATCCAGTGTGTCAGTTGGTTCATCATTTTTGTGCATTCATTCTGTAGTCTCAATTACAATTATGTTATATAACAACTCATATTGTCAATCCAAACTTATATATCCTAATATCACTAAAAAAAGAAGTTTTTGACTATATTTTTAATCATTCATGCTTAATGAGCTAACAATACTTTAAACCAGTTTACTCTATAACAAATCATCTAGTCATATCAAATCAATCCTAAAAAATCCTTTATAAATATAATAGCAAATAGCAAAAAAATAACAAAATAAAGATATTCCTTACTATCTAGCATTCTAAATATTCTATTATCGTATTTTATCATCTAGCCATTTATAAAAAAGATCCCAAATTTCATAAAATTGTTTATCCTCTTGCTCTCTAATTTCAAATGTCAATCTGCTCATCTCAGCACATTCCAATATTTTCTTAATAATTTCTTCCTGTAATGGTATTTTCTCATTCTTCCAATTTTTAGCAAATACAATCCTGGCCGCTGTTAATACATTTACAATCAGGTATTTCAAATCTTTACTATATATATCAGGTAAAATTCCCAATAAGAAGATCTCTGGTTTCAAATCTATATGTTTCTTTGTCATTTTTTCCAACCACATGCGAATTATAGTCCAATATTTTCTAGCATCCTCACAAGTCCACCACATATGGTAATACGAGCCGGGTATCTGATGACATTTCCAGCATTTTTCAGATTTGTTCTTAAACATTCTTGCTATTCTTGTCGGAGGAAAGTGCCACCTGTAAAACATCTTATACAAGTTTTCTTTATATGCTGTTGACATTGTCATTTTATAATTTTGAGACCACAATTTCTGCCATTTCTCTAAATCAATCCCATATCCAAAATTCTTCCCCCAAACAATCATAGTTTCTTTGACTTGTTCTTCCTCTAATTTCATTCCCAGTAAATAACCATATAGTTTTTTAATCACCTTCTCATCAGTACCCATTAAGATCTTATCTAAATCAGTCTGTTTATCATAAAATCCCTCCGTTTTAGAATCTTCATCATACCTTGAATGTATTTGTGCATATGAAAACCAATTCATCCTTATACCTTGTTCCTCTAAGTTTTGGATCGATTTAAGTTCACCCTTTTCATCCAAAAGTTCCCCATATCTAACTGTTTGTTCCTTCTTGTAGATTATAGGATAGGAAAATGCTTCAATGGTCGATAACCAAACTGGAATTTTCAAATAACATTGTCTTTTTATCTTCTCCCAATTTAACCACAAAGACTCCCGTACATAATGTCTTCTAAAATAACCCTGTGTTTTAGTTCCCTTATACCATAAAAAAGCATGCCAACCCAACAGCAAGTCATGCCCTTCTAATGTCAACAACCTATGTTTCCTTAATGTTATCCATTCTTTGACCCACATCAAACTTGCAGCTTGATAATATAATTCCCAATTAGGCAGACCAAAACCTCCTCTAATTCTAGCATCTTGCAAAAGCTTTAGCTTTATTCTCGCTTTTTTACCTTGCCATATAAACTTCAACATAATTTTATTTAAATCTTCAAAATAGTCTTTTCCAAGCCTAATTGGTATTGTTTGAAACAAAAACAAAATTCTAGGTAAGATATTCATCTTAATTGTTGAAATTCTCCCTATTAATGACAATTGCAAGTTTTCCCACTTCTTCAAATCTGTAGTTATCTGTTGTTTAAGTTTAATATAATTATTCTCCTTTAATGTGCTACATCTTGTTGTCAAATATATCCCCAGATACTTAACCTTATTTGTAACTTGAATTTTCAAAAGATCTGCCAATTCTTCTCTCTGTCTCAATAGCATATTCTTTGTCAAGATCTTTGTTTTGTCTTTATTTATTTTCAAACCAGCCACCTCTCCATATGCCTCTATCCTTTCCAGTAACTTTGGAGCTGTTTCTAGCGGATCTTCCAAAATAAAAGCTAAGTCATCAGCAAAAGCTTGTAGCTTAAATTCTTCCTTCTTAATTTTCATTCCTTTTATGCTTTTATCATCCCTAATATTTCTATTCAACACTTCCAAGGTCAACACAAATAGCAAAGGAGATAGGGGGCATCCTTGTCTTGTGCCTTTCCTTATATTAATAAAATCTGTAAGTTCCCCCTCCATCATTATCCTTGCTGTCTGTTTATTATATATAGCTTCTATTGCTTGAATAAATTTTTTAGCGAAACCCATCTGCTCCAATAATAATAACATAAATCTCCAGTTCACGTTGTCAAATGCTTTTTGAGCATCTAGGAATATCAAAGCCATTTGCTTTTCAGGATGAGCCTCATAGTATTCCAAAGTGTCCAAGATTACTCTCATATTGTCTCTAATTTGTCTCTTTGGCAGAAATCCATTTTGATCTGAGTGAATAAAATTATTTAAATATTTTTTAAGTCTTTCTGCTAAGATTGAAGCAAAGATTTTATAGTCTGCATTCAATAAAGAAATAGGTCTATAATTCTTAATTTGCAATGGGTCAGTCTCTTCCTTTGGTATGAGTGTAATATAAGCCTCTGACCATGTTTTAGGTATCATCTTTTTTAACATAACTTCATTCATAACTTCTAACAATGGGATGCTCAATAATTCTTGAAATGTTTTATAAAATTCTACTGGAAGCCCATCTGGACCCGGAGCTTTCCCATTATTTTGTCTCTTAAATGCTTCATTTAGTTCCATCATTGTTATATTGCTTTCTAGCATTTCTTCAGTCTCTTTAGGTATCTTTGGTAAATTAGCTTCCTGTAAATACTGTTTGACTTTTTCTTCATCAATATTCTCTTGTTTATATAATTGCCCATAAAAATCTCGAATAATTTCTTTTTTCTCCTTATTCCCATAACAAACTTGGCCTTGTTCATCTATTAACTTCAATATTTTTCTTGATTCCTTCTCTTTTCTCAATTTAAATGCTAGCCATCTACCTGGTTTATTTGCATCTTCAAAATAATTCTGTTTAGAGTTTCTAATTTTCTGTGCCAGTTCTTCTTTCTCTATTAATTCCATTTTATGTTTGATTACATCCAGCTTCAATTTAATATCCTTTTTCTGTGGCATTTTCTGTAATTCTTTTTCAAGAATTTTATACTCATCTTCCAAGGCCTTAGAAGCTTGCCTTTTCCTAATATTCTTTTTTCTTGTATAATCTATTATCAAACCTCTAGCGTATGCCTTCATTGTATCCCACACATTTTGCGTTGAAGTATCTTCTTTTTTATTTTCTCTGAAGAAAAAAGCCAATTCCTTCTCCATCCATTGTGTAAAATCTTTCTCCTTTAAAATAGTATTATTTAATGTCCATCTCGATCTTTTTTTTTGTCCCTTCCATTTAATTGTCATTGGGCTATGATCTGCCCAAGTACTTGTTTCAATATTTGTTTCTTTAATATTAGATATTAGTTCTGTTGAGATCCAAATCATATCTAATCTGGACCATGATAAATGTCTATTTGAATAAAAAGTATATTGTTTAGCTTTAACATTTCTCTCTCTCCAAATATCTTTTAAAGTTAATTCATCTGTCATTTTAAAAAAGGACCTTGGGAGAGCCTTTCTATTTTGCTTTGTTGTTGTTGCTATATAGTCCAGTTTATTGTCCACAATTCCATTAAAATCTCCCATCATAATTATATTAACATAGTCCAGTCCAATTATTTTCATGTGTAGCTTTTTATAAGTCTCTTCTTAAAAGCCTCCAGTGATGGAGCAGCCACAACATCTGAAGGCGAGGAGTTCCACTGGTTAATTGTCCTCCCTATTAGAAAATTTCTCCTTAATTCCAGGTTGCTTCTCTCCTTGATTAGTTTCCATCCTTATTGCTTCTTGTCCTGCCTTCAGGGGCTTTGGAAATTAAGCTGACCCCCTCCACTTTGTGGCAGCCCCTCAAATATTGGAATACTGCTATCATGTCACCCCAGTCCCTTTTTTTTAGACAAGCCAAACTCAAATTCCTGCAACCCGTTTTTCATATGTTTTAGTCTCCAGGCCTTTAATCAAGATTAAGTTGCTCTCCTTTGTACTTCTTCCCAAAGTCCCAATACCCTTTTTTGTAATGCGGATGCAGCATTCCACGTCTGGCTTGACAAAGCGGTACTAATACTTCACGTGCTTTTGATTCGATGCCTCGGTTTATACAACCAAGGATTGTGTTTGCTTTCTGGCTATCGCCGCACGCTGCAGAGTCTTTGATGCTGCCTGAGATTGGTTGTTTGCTTGCAGACATTTCATTACCCAACTATCCCAAAGGTGCTTTTTTCCAAAAGGCAACTGGACTTTTTAAAGTTGTTGTTTTTTAAAAAAAGCGTTTCGCTTCTCAAATCCAAGAAGCTTTCTTCAGTTCTAACTGACTGGTGGGGAATGGAAGAATTGAATCCTGAGGAAGCTTCTTGGATGAGAAGCGAAATGTTTTCATGGGATGGGGGGAAACCCCAAGAAAATGTGGACACAGCACCTTTGGGATAACCATGACCTGGATCAGGGGTCTCCAACCTTGGCTCCTGGAAGCCTGGCGGACTTCAACTCCCAGAGTTCCACAGCCAGCAAAGCTGGCTGTGGAATTCTGGGAGTTGAAGTCCGCCAGGCTTCCAGGAGCCAAGGTTGGAGACCCCTGACCTGGATGGTTGTGAATCACCACAGACATTACTTAACTAGATAACATCATCAGTGTGAGGGTTTGCTCCATTTTTATACAGTAGCTTGCCCTGCCAATGTTGTTGGTGTGTGTGTGTGTGTGTGTGTGTGTGTGGTTTTTTTCCTTTGGTAGTTCCTTGATTGGAATATTGTTTTCTCTTCATTTGTCTGGCGTTGATCTCTGTTTATCTGGGTGTTGGCTTTTGGAGAGAATTCTGGTCTTTTTGTTTCCTTCTTCGCTTCTTTATGTTCTCTTTTCAACGGGGTGCGAATATTCCCCTTCCTTCTTTCCACAAATCTAGCACTGATAGAGTTACCAGGTTTGGTAATGAAACATCTAAAGCAGGGGTCTCCAACCTTGGCTCCTGGAAGCCTGGCGGACTTCAACTCCCAGAGTTCCACAGCCAGCAAAGCTGGCTGTGGAATTCTGGGAGTTGAAGTCCGCCAGGCTTCCAGGAGCCAAGGTTGGAGACCCCTGATCTAAAGGAAAACAACCAAGCTTGCAGACCACACCCAGGGCCCCACACTTCAACTCTTGAGCTACACATTTATTTTCTCTTCTATCAAGAGCTTTACATCCATTCTTCTTGAAGCAGTCAGTAGAGGGAGCTATTGCTCTGGGCATGACAGGTAAGTCTTTGACTTGTGACCGGTTGCTTAGCAAGCATTCAAAGTTATGAACCCTCCAAAAAAGTACTTATAACCCAGAAGTTCCAAAGGGCACCCAAACAGTCAGAGGATTGCATTTTGGTTGCTGGGCAACTAAACAGCTATGTCCCATAGTCACGTGACTGAAATTTATGACATTTTTTTGGGCAAGAAACTGGCATTTATTTCCGAGTTTCAACAAAAATACCTTAACCACCGCATTTGCTTAATGACTCTGGATTCACTTTATAACGATGGCGTTTTGTTTGCAGCCAAAAAAAAAAAAAAAGCCATATAAAATTGAGTTGGCTACATCATGACCTGCTTTATACATGCTCCATTAGGGACATAAGGCGAGGACTACCTATATCATGCTGGCAATGAAGAGATCTGCCTCACTCTATTGTTTGCTACCATGCTTTCCTTGAAAATAAGACCCTGTCTTATTTATTTTTTTTGCCACCAAAAAAGGCACCAGGTCTTATTTTGGGGGGACATCATCCACTGACTAACCTCACTTGTGTGTGTCGCCCCCGGCCTCCTTTTCGCTGTCACAGGCCTTCAGGAACTCCTTCTTCTGCGGACGGCAAGCCTTTCCTAAAGGCCGCTGCAGCCGATAACAGAGTTCAGGATCGATCCAGAGCTTTGTTATCAGCTCCAGAGGCCTTCAGAAAAGCCTTGCCAGCTGCAGAAGAAACGGGCCGTAAGGCAGGGGTCAAGGTGTGCCAGGCCTGGCTGCAACTGTCCAAAGGTAAATAGTAGGGCAGCCCCACACACCCCCATCTCCACCTTAGCTTAATTTTTACCTGTCCACTCTGGAGTGGGTGGGGTCTTAATTAGGGATTGGGGGGGGAGGGGCTTATATTGGGTGCACGCGTTAAAATCAAGCCAGAACTTACTTCCAGGGTAGATTGTATTTTTGGAGAAAACAGGATAGCTTCCCAGAGGAGAAGGGGAAGAGAAATCCAACTACCCAGGCTGGGGAAGGAGGCAGCTATTACCCCAGCCCTCACCCCAAAGGCATCCCATTTCCCCTTTACCTGTTCCAGCTCCTTCAGAAAGGTGTGCTGGAGGGTCCCTTCTTTGGGAGGCTTTGAGACGTGTAGGTGAAGACTGTTGCCTCTACCCAGCGTGTCCAGGCAGAGGACAAATGCCACATTATCTTGCAGCAGACTGAAATCTGGAATGAGAAAAAGCTACAGAGTTACAGGCAGCCCTTGACCTAGTTCACTTCGTGACTGTTTGAAGTCACAACAGTACCCGAAAAAAAGGGACTTAACCATTTTTCACCCCGAGGACCGCTGATCGCATGCTCAAAATTCAGACACTTGTGTAACAGTTCCAGAACCTTCCCTTGTAGTTTTTCCGGGATGACCACCCTATCCCCCCATAGTATGCACCCTTTTAGTAACGAGAGTTCCGTTTGCCGGTTCCGGAATGTCCTGAAAGTCTCGTCGTTGTCCTTTTCCAGCCACCCTTTCTCTACCCAATGCAACACCCGCGCCAGACGTTTGTCTTTATTAGTCTCTCGGGCAATGTCTGACGCGGTTATGGGCAGGTTGGGTAGAGTCTCTATGCTGAGGGTGGTCGTCGTGGGTGCTGGGTCGGTGTCTGGTTCGGGTAACAGTGAGCGGCTTAAGGCATCCGCATGGGAGATGGTCTTACCGGGTCGGTGTGTGAGCCCGTAGTTGTAGGCGGCCAGGAATTCGGACCACCTTGTCATTCTGGGAGACAGAATGTTCGGGGTGGCCCTGTTCCCTGCGAGTATTCCCAGCAGCGGTTTGTGGTCGGTGATGATGGTAAACATCCGGCAACTGACTCAACATTTATGATGTTTGCAGTGTCCCTGGGGTCATGTGATCCTCTTTTGCAATCTTCTGACAAGCAAAGTCAATGGGGAAGCCGGTTTCACTTAACAACCATGTTACTCACTTACCAACTGCAGTGAATCACTCAACAACTGCAGCCAGAAAGGTCATAAAATGGGGGCAAAATTAACTTCAACAAATGTATCACTTAGCCACAGAAATTTTGTACTCAATTGTGGTCGTAAGTCAAGGACTACCTGTATCACCACTAAGAAATAGGGCCCTGCACACAGTTGGGGCCTCAAGTCTGGGCACAGAGGCAGGTCTTTAAGGTCTTGTGAAACGCACGCAGGATCAAGACCATCGTGATTTCAGCAGGAAGAATGTTCCAGAAAGCGAGATTTACAGCAGAGAGGGCGCATCTCAGCCCCATCAACCTGTGCTCCTTAACCAATGAGATCTAAATCATGCCCACCCTGTCTAACTGGATGAACAGGTAGAAACAATGGGGGAGAAAGACAGTCCCAAGCCATAAAGGGCTTTACAACCCTTTAAAACAAGGGTAAGTTTAAGATTTGTGGATTTCAACTCCCAGAATTCCTGAGCTAACTTGACTGGAGGAGGAATTCTGGGAGTTGAAGTCCACAAGTCTTAAAGCTGTCAAGTTTGAAAACCTCTGGTCTAGCATAGGGTCTTCAACATCGGCCATTTTAAGACTTGTAGACTTCAACTCCCAGAATTCCTGAGCTAACCTGACTGGAGGAGGAATTCTGGGAGTTGAAGTCCACAAGTCTTAAAGCTGTCAAGTTTGAAAACCTCTGGTCTAGCATAGGGTCTTCAACATCGGCCATTTTAAGACTTGTAGACTTCAACTCCCAGAATTCCTGAGCTAACCTGACTGGAGGAGGAATTCTGGGAGTTGAAGTCCACAAGTCTTAAAGCTGTCAAGTTTGAAGACCCCTGATTTAAAAGGGGACAATCGGCACCTTGAATAGCACCCAGAAGCCCACAGATGTATGCAGTTCACAGATTGGGGCAAAGGTGCTTTTTTTTCAAGAGGCAACTGGACTTTCTGTTTTTTCTTTGAAGACGTTTCGCTTCTCCTCCCAGAAGAGGAGCTGAAGAAGAGGAGAAGCAAAACATCTTCAAAGAAAAAACAGAAAGTCCAGCCACCTCTTGAAAAAAAAAGCACCTTTGGGACAACCAGGACCTTGGATGGCTGAGAATCTCCACAGACACGGATCGTGGTGTTCCCTGGGCTAAATCACTGGCACCATTTTACTACCTGTATTTCCGCATTCTGTACAGGCACCCCGTCCTCGACTTACGACCACAATTGAGCCCAACAATTTATGTGGCTAAATGAGACATTTGTTGCCTGCATTTTGCCCCATCTTACGACCTTCCTTGCCACGGTTGTTTAGTGAAATCACTTCAGTTGTTAGCTTAGTCACACGGCTGTTAAAGGAATCCGGCTTCCACATTGGCTTTGCCTGTCCTACGGTTGCAAAAGGAGATCATGTGATCCCAGGACACTGCGACCATCATGGATTCAGTTGCCAAGCATCTGAATTTTGATTCCGTGATCACGGGGATGCTTCAAATGGTTCTAAGTGTGAAAAACCGGTCATAAGTCACTTTCTTTTGTTGTAACTTTGAATGGTCACTGAACGAACCATTGTAAGTCGAGGACTACCTGTACTTGAAGAAGCTTCTGAAAGGACTTCAAGGGCAGCCCCAGGTACAACATATTGGAGTAGTCCAGACAGGAGGCCACCAGGGTCTAATTGACGGTGAACAGGGCTTCCCAAAAGGGCATTACAGGTTGTCTTCGGCTTACAATTATTTGTTTAGTGACCGTTCAAAGTTACAATGGCACTGAAAAATGTGAGTTATGACCAGTTTTCGCACTATTTCACACCATGATCAAAATTTGGTTGTGTGTATATATTTAGAACATAAAACTTATTATGTAATCTTAGAATCTTTTAAACAGAATCCCAAGAAAGATTGCTATATGTAGTATTTTTAAGTTAGGTAATGAGTTATAGATGTTACTCCAATTGGTGTACAGGAGAAGTATAGTAAAAGAAAAAAGATGAATGGATGATTGGAAATAGAACAGACAAAGAATGTTGTTGAAAATGGTAATAAGATATGGAAGGATATATATGCTTTTTTTTTTGATTTTGTATATTGATAAAAGGCAATAAAATGTTAATTGATAAATAATTTGGATGGAAAAGAGAAGTAGGGACAAGATATGAAGTTAATATTATATGAAATATTGATAGTATAATCTGGAAATGTTATGCCTTATTGGTTTATCATTATTATTATTTTTTTCAGAAAAGAATTTATAAGCTGTTATGCCTTGATTTTTTGTGCATTGTTTTTAGAAAACTGATAAAAATGGTTTTTATATATATATATAAAAAAGAAAATGATAATAAGATATGGAAGGAGATATGGGTTGAATATGATGTTTGAATTTGTGTCTGTGTAAAGAGTTTTAACCCGGGAACAGACAACCTTCAGAAAAGATCTTTTAGTTTTGTCTATGTTTTGTGTTTGTATGTCTTGTGTATTGTGCTTATGATAAAACTAACAAAATTTGTTTTTTATAAAAAAAAAAAGGGAAAAAGAATCAATAAAACCTTGGAGGAATGTTAGATGAGAATAATTTAAACAAGCCAGAAAGAAAAGAATATGATGACTATAAAATGGATAAATATGGAAGAGAAATGAAATTGAATAGGAGTAAAGAGAAATAATGAGAAATTTGCTGAAAGATATTTGCGTGTCCATATGGGGATGGGATAAATTGGAATTATGCTGTATAAAAATAATGTTTTGTTTGACTTGTAAGGACTTACAATGTTAAGAGGTTTTATGTGTTTATGATATTCAATGGTTAATGATGTGTTGTTTTATCTTTAAAACTAATAAAAATTTGTTTCAAAAAAAAAAAAAATTTGGTTGTGTGATCAAAATTCGCTTGGCAACTGGCATATATTTATGGCAGCGGCACTTTCCTGAGGTCACGGGATCACCGTTTGGGGACCTTCCCAGCAGACCTCTGACAAAATCAATGGGAGGAACCCAGATTCGCTCAATGACTGATTTGCTTAACAAAACTGCAGCAGAAAAGATCGTAAAACGGGTGCAAAACTCCTGTTAACAACGGCCTGGCTTAGCAAAGAAAAATTCTGGTTCAAGTGCAGCCATTAAGTCGAGGATTGTCTGAATTCGCTTTATATATTGTTTGTTTTGACCGGGTGGTATCACTCAGCCATCCAGTCACTTTGACGAGATGGGCAGCCATAAAAAAAAAATCAAATTAAAGGAATAAACAATTGAAAAATAAAAAGTGAGGATTGTCCCGAGGCCCATAAAATAGCTAATGCAGTCCAGGTTATACCCTCTTCTGCCACTTAAAGCAGGAGGCCAGGCTTCTATCCAACATCCCCTTCCCTCTCCTTAGTTACCTCATAAGCAAGGCCAAATCTTTCTCCATAAATCCCAAGCATATAAAAGACTACGATAATCTCCGCTCACACCTGTGTGGTCCAGGTTGTCTTCCAGCCACCTCTTCGTCCCCTGATAGTTAAACTTGCCACCTCCGGAGGCAAAGAACAGCAGGTTGTACCTGTGCAGAGGAGAGAATGAGGCAATGGGGACATTTCGAGGGGAGAAGGCGCAACCCACTGCCTTGCCTCATGCGGAGGGTTTTTCCCTACCCCAAAGCCGATCCCGTTCTTACGCAGCGTGGGTCCTCTTGTACGTGTAGAGCCGGGAGAACAACCTGGCCAGTTCTAAGAGTAGCGCGACCCCACTGCCGTTGGAGTCAGCCCCGTGTGACAGCCACTGGAAGGGAAGAGAGGAAGGGCGGGTCTTTAGCCAGGGCTGAGCAGGGAGATACGGGAACTTAAGAGCAGCACCAAATAAAGGAGAATATTTGTAGCTCAGGGATGACATGAAGGGTCCTTGATGCTCTCTGAGCTTGCTTGTTTCCTTGCAAACGTTTCATTACCCAAACTAGGTAACATCATCAGTGCTCGAAGGGTTTGTGGAGAGGAGGAGGAGGAAGGGAGGAAAGAGGGAGGAGGAAGAGAGGACGATGTTCTCTGAGCTTGCTTGTTTCCTTGAACACTTTTCATTACCCTAACTAGGTAACATCATCAGTGCTAGTGCCATGGGGTTTATATTCAGACCCTTGACAACTGCCTCACATTTATGATGGTTGCACTGTGTCCCGGGGTCACGTGATCCCCTTTTGAGACCTTCTGACAAGCAAAAGTGAATGGGGAAGCCAGATTCACACTTAATAACCGTGTGTCCTAACTTAACAACCGCAGTGATCCTCTTAACAAAGGTGGCGAGGAAAGTCGAAAAATGGGGCGTCATTCGCTGAACAGCTGTCTCACTTAGCCGCATAAATTTTGGGCTCAGTTGTGGTTGTAAGTGGAGGACTACACCCGTATTGGTATACAAGTCAGAAATCCTAAAAACGGAACAAGGATCACGCTGGGATGTGCAAAACGTTCTGTGCACAAACTATGCAGGGCTAGTTTTCGAGGGAGGATGTCCAGGTGTGAATGAAGCCCAGGAATTCCTTCTGGATATTTAGAATAGAATAGGAATAGAATAACAGGGTTGGAAGGGACCTTGGAGGTCATCTGGTCCAACCCCCTGCTCATCCAGAAACTCAGACAAATGGCTGTTCAGTCTCTTCTTAAAATCTTCCAGTGTCGAAGCATTCCCAACTTCTGGAAGCAAGTTGTTCCACTGATTTATTGTTCTCTCAGTCAGGAAATCCCTCCTTAGTTCTACGTTGCTTCTCTCCTGGATCAGTTTCCATCCTTATTGCTTCTTGTCCTGCCTTCGGGGGCTTTGGAGAAGAGCTTGACTCCCTCTTCTTTGGGGCAGCCCCTGAGGTATTGAAACATTGCTATCGTGTCATTTGTGTCCATGGAAGGGGGAAAAAAAACCCAAATCAGGGCCCCCTCCAGGCAGAATCTTGCTTGGGATGGAGAAGCAGGAAAGAAACAAGGACTGGGGAGGGGGGGATTTTCTTAGCAATGGTAACATGTGGAGAGCAAAGAGGCACAGAAGGACAGGGGTCATGCAGAGGAGCAGGGCAAGAACCCAAGGCAAGGTTATAAAATGGAACAAACATTAGTTAACAAATGTCCCGCTTAGCCACAGAAATTTTGAACTCAATTGTGGTTGCAAACCGAGGACTACCTGTAAATCCTTTGGGTGACAGATTTCAGGGGGAAAAGTGTGCCAACTCATTCAGAATCCTGATTAAATTTATCAGATTTTATACATGCATATAAGGGGTCCTTGGTATTCTCTGAGCTCGGTTGTTTTCTTGCCGATGTTTGATTACCCTAACTAGGTAGCATCCTCCTCCTTCTTCCTCCTCTTCCCCCTCCCTGCTCACAAATCTCACTCTCTTCTAGCACTGATGATGTTACCTAGTCAGGCATGATATTCCCCTCTGAAAAAAAAATCGGGGCCGGCCAAAAGAGACCCCGCGCCGCGAGCCAAGAAATCGCGCACACAACACCAACGCTACACACCCTTCCTTTCCAGCCGGTCAGGTGTGGATCAGCTCCAGAGCTGGGCAGCCACTTCCCTGGGGACGGGGACGAGGCCGCCGCCCGGGGAACGCCCCGCTGCTTTCCCTCGCCAGGGCCGGGCGGTGGCGTGTTGCACGGAGAAACGGATGGTCTGTGGCTGGCCAGCTCCCTTTTCCTGCCGCTCAGCGGCCTCCGCTCGTACCGCCCGGGCTCCGCTCAGGTGTCCGGCTGGGGCTGTCAGGAGTTGCTACCGCTGGCGCGGCTCCACGCAACTCCAGTCCCGTGTTGCCTTGGGAAGGGAAAGGCAAAACCGGGAGCTGCTGCGCCTGAGCCTCCGGTGCCGCTGCTGCTGTTGCAAAGCGCCGCCGCGGCTCTTCCTTTTTGCCTTTCCCTTCCCGAGGCAACGCGGGACTGGAGCCGCGCTGGTGGTAGCAATTCCTGACTCAGGGTGCCTCCGAGGAGAGGGGAAGGAGGAGAAGAAGGGGGGGGGAAAGGGAAGGTGGGCGATTTCCAAAAATATCGGAATTCCAATTTTAATCGGAAGAATATCATGTCTGCTAGTAAACATCTGCAAGAAAACAAGCAAGGATCCCTCATTTATAGAGCCTCGGTGGCGCAGTGGATAAAAGTGCAGTACTGCAGGCTACTTCTGCTCACGGCCGGCTGCCTGAAATTTGGCAGTTCAAATCTCACCAGGCTCAAGGTTGACTCAGCCTTTCATCCTTCCAAGGTGGGTTAAAAGGAGGACCCGGGTTGTTGGGGAAAATAGGCTGACTTTGTAAACCGCTTAGAGAGGGTTGTGAAGCACCGTAAAGCGGCCTATAAATCTAAGTGCTATGGCTGTTTCACCCGTGAGCTACAAATGTCCTCCTTTATTGGTAGACATGCATATAATGTGGGTTGAGCAGCAAAGGCGGCCCAGCAAGCAAGTCCTGGAGCTCATAACACCAGGCGTGTCTCTGGCAAGTCAAAAAAAAAAAAAAAAAAAAATCACAAAACCGTGTCTCGCCTATTTTGGCCATGTCATGCGGAGGTAATCACCGGTGAAAGCAAATTATGCTTGGAAGAGTTAGCGGTGAAAGGAAACCAGCCTGCCTAAAGAACACAGCGGTTGGACACCATCAAAGCTGACAGCAGCCTGAGCGTAGACAAAACTCAAAAAGGAGCAGTGGGAGATGGGGAGATGGGGAGAGAGGCCCACGGAATAGCCAGGCATGAAATCATCATCCACGTGAGCCGTTCCTTCAACAGACAGCTCAACTCAGAAAGGTCAGAGTGCCCAAGGATCTGCTGATCCACTTCTACAGAGGAATGATAAAGAGTCTTGTTCTTTGGACTCTGGTTTGCCACAGCAACAAAACAGGGCGGGTACCGACTTCGACAGATAGTTAGGACTGCAGGGGGAAAAAAATTGCAACCAGCCTCTTCCTGCCTTCCACTGAGGATAAACATCCAACAGATATAGATATAGTCCTTACATCACTTCTGGAAGTTTTTAAGAAGAGATTGGACAACCATTTGTCTGAAATGAGATAGGGTTTCCTGCTGGAGCAGGGGGTTGGACTAGAAGACCTCCAAGGTCCCTTCTAATTCTGATTTGGTTCGATGCTATGCTATTCTGGTTTCTATTCTATCTTTGTTGTTAAGTGAGTTGTGTGCGTGTACTGCACGAACCAGAGAGGGCTGAGAAAATACCAACATGCCCCTCACATACTTGACATAAACTGTTTCAACTTTTCCCCTCAGGATGATGCTATAGGCAAAGTATGTCAAAACAACCAGACACAAAAGATAGTTTTTTTTTCCCTTGTGCCACCACTCTGTTGAACATCTAATTCCCACAGTACTGTCTTATGCCTAAGGATATTTACCCATGTAGCAGGACTGTATTGTTACTCTTCTTCTTCTCATCTTCTCATTTCCCTACTACCTTCTCCTATTAGTATCATAAGATTTATCACTTGTTTGCATCTTATAATTAATGAATTTAACTGTGATTTATGATCTCTGACTTATCGCTTTGTTATTTGTATGTAAACTGAGAGTTTATGCACTGGAGACAAATTCCTTGTGTGTCCACTCAGACCTGGCCAATAAAAAATTATATTGTTTTTTAACCTATTTTACATATGTTTAAAATGATGAATGGTATTTTACACGAATCCTAAAATTTAGAGGCTCTGGTCTGTTGCATCAAAAATCTGCAAAATGAAGCTTTTTAAAGGAAAGGTTTACTGTTCAGAGCACTGGCCATAAAATATTCTCTGACATCCAGCACACGTGCCTGCAACAAGGTAAACAGCACTTACTACAAACATATAGGTAGCTCAAATCAGTGAGCCAAGCTGCATCATACTGAGAACGCCAAAAACACAGGCATTTGCCAGCAAGTCCTTACCGGTGCAACTCCAAAAGAGTCGTAATGAGCAACTAGTACGATGGTGGGCAGGTCTTCTCCTCCCAGGCCTGTCAGCCGCCCCTTGCAAGGAAAGAGGTAAAATAAGAGCTGCTGCAAAATCATCACAGCCCGATCAGCACAAGATACATTTCTTCTTTAAGGTTGACATCTGTCACACATAAAGGGCTTTAAACTTGCTGAAACTTGCTTCCTTTCCTGATTCCTGCCCTTAGTATGGTCTACTTTAGGCATGGAAGCCTACCTTGGGCCCATTCCCCAGGAGACACTGAATTCTAGTCCCACCTTAAGCATGAAAGCCAGCTGGATGTTCTTAGTTAAATCCAACAAGTAAATAAATACAAATATTAAAAATAAAACAATAAATACAAATATAATACAAGGATGAAGGAATATTAAATATGTTTACTACCTTGAATTATTTACAAAAGTAATAAAGGTAGGGTAAAAAGTAATTTAAAAAAAAAAATCTAGTAAAACTTTTTTTTTTTTTAAAAAAAGAACTCTCCTCATACTTCTTGTATCTTCCCTAATAAAATCCTTAGCTGTGACCTTTGTTCTGCTAGCTCAACTAGGCCAGGGTGTTTGAAGAAGGCCAACCCCTCCCCTGGAAAGCTCTAACCCTTTCCCGCTGTTGCTTTGGCTTCAAAAATGAACCAAACTCCTTCCTTCTAGTCCAGGGGGGTCTCCAACCTTGGCTACTTTAAGCCTGGAGGACTTCAACTCCCAGAATTCCCCAGCCAGCTGGTCCTCCAGGCTTAAAGTTGCCAAGGTTGGAGACCCCTGTTCTAATCCAAGGGTCTTCAAACTTGGCAAGTTTAAGACTTGTGGGACTTCAACTCCCACAATTTCTGAGCAAACGTGGCTGGAGGAGGATTTCTGGGAGTCACAAGTCTAAAAGCTGTCAAGTTGGAAGACCCTTGGTCTAGTTGCTCCTTAAAACTCAAGGGCTCTCGGAAACCATGGGCTCAGCCCTCCGGCTGGCGTGCTTTTGAACGATATCAAAGCGGCCGAGCAGGGCTCAAAGGTAGGTGCTGGGGAGGTCCTGGGTTTGCAAATCGCAGGCAGGACCCCAGCATAGGGTGGGGGGAAACACCGTGTCCAAAAAAACTCCAAAACTCACTTCTATACTTGTGATGAGCCAATCGTTGACGGCTTTACTCTGAGCTCCGCTGGTCACCATCTGGAAGCCATTGGCCGTCGCGGTGTGCAAAAGAACTAGGAAGGAAAAAAACAGGGTTTAAAAGACAGGAGTTAATTCAGTTGGTCCTTGACTTGCAGCCATTCGTTTCACTGATCATTCAAAGTTACAACGGCACTAAAAAAAGGGATTTCGACGACCGTTGCCCCATCTCCATGATCACGAGATCAAAATTTGGAGGCTTGGCAACTGACTCATATTTAGGACAGTTGCACTGTCCTGGGGTCCTGTGATCCCCTTTTGCGACCTTCTGACAAGCAAAGTCAAAGGGGAAGCCAGATTCACTTAACATCCATGTTAACTAACTGAATAACTACAGTGTGGTTTACTTAATAATTGTGGCAGGGAAGGTCCTAAAATGGGACAGAGGGACCTTAAGTATTGTCTCACCTAGCAACAGGAAGTTGTGGGACTCAATTGTGGTCGTAAATCAAGGACCACCTGCACTGACACTCCAGCAATAGGTACAGAAGTCCTTGACTTACAACAGTTTACTTCAGGACTGTTCAAAGTTACAACAGCACTGAAAAAAGTGACTTAGGACCGTTTTTCACGCTTGACAACAGATTCCTATTTACGATGGTTGCAGTGATCACCTGTGACCTTCTGACAGGCAAAGTCAATGGGGAACTCAGATTCACTGAACAACGGGGTTACTAATTCAACAACTGCAGTGATTCACTTAACAGATGTGGCCAGGAAAGTCAAAAAAAATGGGGCAAAACTCACTTAACCAATGTCTTCATTTAGCAACATAAATGTTGGGTTCAACTGTGGTCATAACTCGAGGACTACCTGTACTCAGATTATGCCAAAGAAAGGCAAGCATCCAGAATACAGAAAGCCATCCTAGGCCTTTAGTGTTAGTGACTTGTCTGTTAATTCAGCCTGAAACTAATTGGTGATTAGAGGTAAAGAGAGGAAATCGATCTTTTGATTACTCCTAGAACTGTTTGATATTAAAATAACTGCCCCTCAATTCAAACAGGCATTTGGATCATTGATTGTATAATTTGGGGAGCTGGATTATTTCGGTTTTAGTTCTAAAACTAAATCGTTAAACAAGTATTCTTCAGGAGAGTAATCAACCAAATGGCAAGAAAAGAGTTATTCCTGTTAGGGATAACATTGTTTACCCTAACTGGTTTAGGTAAAATAATAAATATGTTATCATGGTTTGTTAGTTAAAGTGTCTGTAACTTTAACTGTAAGAATGTAATTAAGGGAGTGGTTGTAAAAGCACCATAAAAGAAGCAAGGCACGGCAGCTTGCTCTCTCTGGCTTGATGATCCCTAATTACTGGATGGATTGAAGATTGCGTTTTTCTCCTACTGGAAAGGGAGAGAGAAAGGACTGTTGATCTTATCAACGGTGAGAGGACTGATTTATTTGTAAGTGAACTGACATTGGATATTCTACACGGACTTTGCTAAATTGAATATCCTTGAATGGACTGACTAAAACGATACATGACTAATGCACTGTTATTTTGACTATGCTATAAATCTGAATGGAATAAACTATATTTTTGATAGCACAAGCGTATCTGTTATTTTTACTGTATGTTAACCAACATACAAAACTTATCTCACACATTTATCTGTGTGCCTATCTGACTAACGCTGCACATTCTGTTTAGCTTGTCTCCTTAACCCTGGTTGGGGAACACAGGCTTAACACTGGTTATGGGCCCAGAGGCTGCAAAGTCAGTTTAACTAGGATAAAACAGATTTATGTAAAAAGTGAGAGTTTGTGTTGTTACACGTTACAGTAAACAGACAGCTGTGTTTTATTAATTATATTTTTATATCCATAAAGAAAACATGGCACAAGTCAATTTATAAAGTTTGTCCCTTATATCCAAGCTGGATGGAACAAACTATGTATAATGGTCTATAAAATGTAGTCTACTTCTACGAAGAGAAGGTCTGTGGAACATAATTGAAAACCCACCAAACGTAGAGGAATGGGATCCAGAGATTGAGGAAGATAGACAAAAGATAGAAGACTTTAAGCAGAAGAATGAACAAGCTCTTTGCATAATAGGACTAACACTAACTGACCAGCAACTTGTTCATATCCACGGAGAGCAAATGGCTGTTGGGTGTTGGCAGAAGCTAAAGAGGATTTATGTCCGAGATAACATTGATGCTCACATAAATCTAACACGGAAGCTTTTCAGGACACATCTCCAGATGAATGGTGATATGCTGAGTCATTTGAATTCTATAAAAAGCATTTTTCAAGAACTGCACGAGAAAGAGCTTATTTTCTCTGAACTACACCAAGTCTACATAATTCTATCATCACTAGACGAAAGTTATGATAACTATGTCGCTTCCCTTGAAATTTTGCCTAAGGAAAGTCTAACTTTAACTTATATAACTGGCAGATTGATTGAAGAGGCAAGAAGAAGACTTGAAAGAGATCAGTTAAGGAGGGAGCAACCTCAAAACGAAGATAATAAATCTGCTACTGCATAAGCAATTAAAAAGTGTTTTAATTGTGGAGGAAGAGGACATTTGGCAAGATTTTGTAAAAAAGCAAAGCGCCAGAACGCTGGCCAGAATATTAAAAGTCGTCAAAAGATAAATAAAAATTTAGAGTTAGCCATGTATATTAACGGAGCTGTAAAAAATAATTTATGGGTAGTTGACAGTGGAGCATCCCACTGTATAACAAATGATAACAAAAATTTTATTAAAATGTCCAAGAGTACACAGCAAATATCGTTAGCCAATGGCTGGAAACTGAAAGCTAAAGGTCAAGGTATAGCATATTGTTCTTTCATAAAAGAGAATGTAAAAATATTATATGTACCACAACTTAAGTTTAATTTAATTTCAGTTAGAATTTTGGTTAAACTAGGATATGAAGTTACCTTTAGGGGAGATAACTGCATAATTGAGAAAGAAGATAAGAAAATTACTGCATCTTTAAGAGGTGAATTATATGTGTTAAATAATAATGGTTTAGAGGTGGCTAACACAATTTATGACAAGAAACCTCATGATGAATGTATTCACTTGTTACATCGAAGGCTAGGGCATTTAAATTTTAAAATGCTTAAGAGAACTGTTCAACTATTTAAAGGAATAAGTTTGAAACCTTGTAATAAGTATTTGCAATGTTTTGCTTGTAATCAAAGCAAAAGCAAGGTCATACCGGCTAATAGAGTTGATAGATTTACTACCAAAGAACCTTTAGAAGTAGTATTTGCCGATTTAATAGGTCCAAAAAAACCAAGTGTAGGAGGAGCTTGTTACATACTAAGTATAATGGACCACTATTCTAGATATGGGTTCTGCTATTTAATGAAGAGCAAAACTGAAACATATCTAAATCTCTTTAATTGGATTAAATTTGCAGAAAGGAAAACTAAAAAGAAATTAGTAACTCTTATAACAGATAATGGTGCGGAATTTACAAATAATAAATTCCAGAGTAGACTTAAAATGTTAGGTATTCAACATAAAGTCTGCACCATATAGACCACAACATAATGCCTTTATAGAGAGAGGAGGCCAAACACTGCAGTCAATGGCACGTACTATGTTGTCTGATTACCTGACAATTTGTGGGGAGAAGCAATAATGTGTGGTTATCATATATTAAATAATGTTGTTAATTCAACAACAGGTGAATTACCATTCACATTGTGGCATGGTACAAAACCTGATTTAAGTTACATGCACACATTTGGAGCACCAGCATGGGTGCATATCCCTATACAACTCAGACAAAAAGGACAGCACAGAGCTAAAATATTATTTTTTGTAGGATATGAATCTAATCATAGATCTTATAGATTCTGGGAACCAGGAACATCTAGAGTTTACACCAGTGCTAGTGCTAAATTCTTAGAACATGTAGGATGGAATAGATTAGAGCAAGATTTAAATAATGAAGTAATTATTGAACCCTACAAAAGGCAGAAAGAACAGATTAGTTATAAGAAGAGTCCAATTAAAGAAGAAGTCCATGAAGAGCAAATAGGACCAGAACAAGAGGAAACTGTTGATCAGGAAGAGTTAGATAATCAAGAACAGTTAATAAATGAAAGTCCACCTGTAAGTCCTGTAATAACTAGACGTACTACACGTATAACTAGACCACCTGATAGGTATCAAGCAAGTATAGTTTGCCAAGTAACTAAAGTTCCAACTAGTGTAGATGAACTTAGGATGTATCCTGCTAAGGATCAGGAGAATTGGCAAAAGGCAATGGAAAAGGAACTCAATTCGTTAAAGGTAATGAAAGTATATGAAGATGCCAAATTACCTTCAGGAGAAAAATCCATTGGGTGCAAATGGATATTTAAAGTAAAAACAGGAAATGATGGGACTGTTACCCATAAAGCTAGGTTGGTAGCTCAAGGATTTAATCAAACTGCATCTGATTACGATGAAGTTTTTGCACCAAGTCTTAAGGCAACATCTTTGAGAGCAGCTTTAGTGTGGGCAGCTAAGAAAAACTATATCATTAGCCATTTAGATGTAGAAACTGCTTATCTGCATGCACCTTTGAAGCACACTATATATTTACAAAAGCCAGTTATTATAAAAGACAATAAAGTAAATAGTAATGATTGTTGGAAACTAAAAAGTCTTTACGGGTTGAAACAATCTGGCTATCAATGGAACCAATATATTGTGAAAGAATTAAACAATATAGGTTTTAAATCTGGTTTAGCAGATCCATGTGTGTTTAAAAGAGAAAATAATGGAATGGTGTCATTATTGTTGTTATTTACAGATGATATTGCTTTGATAACTAAGACTAATAATGAAGCTAATGAGATTATATCATTATTAGCCAAAAAGATAAAATTAAAGCATTTAGGTGAAATTAAAAGGTATCTAGGATTGACAATTAACAAAACAAAAAATGGATTTAAGATATCTCAGGAAGATAAAATTTGCCAATTAATTAAAACATACAAAATGGAACTTTGTAAACCGGCAAAGACTCCAATGAGTCAGGAAGTTTGCCAAACTGATGTGCAAAGTCCCAAATTTGATAAGTCCATATATCAATCTTTGATTGGTAGCTTATCATATATAAGCAATTGGTCAAGGCCAGATATAACTTATAGTGTTAATCAGCTGGCACGTTTTAATTCAGATCCACATCAATGTCATTGGCAATCATTAAAGAGAATTTTAAGATATCTTAAAGGAACAATAAACCATGCATTGTATATAGAACCAAAGGGTGATTTGAGTCTTAGTGCCTGTGCAGATGCAAGTTTTGCAACTGATATAAACACTAAAAAATCAACATCTGGGATGGCTATATTATTTGGTAAGACACTAATAGGGTGGAGGTCAATCAGACAACAGCATATCAGCTTGTCCACGATGGAAGCGGAATTTTCATGTCTGTCATTACTATGCACTGATTTAATTCTGTACGAACAGTTATTATTAGGCATGGGTATAATTGTTAAAGATTCCATTATTGTATACGAGGACAACCAAGCAGGCATAAAGTTAGCTACTAGTATTGCTGTAAAAACTAGATCAAAGCATACTGATTTAAGATACTTAAATGTTAGAGAATCTGTAAAGAATGGGCTAATTAAATTGGAATACTGCATGACAGAAGAAAACATTGCAGACCAATGTTGCAGACAAAAGCTCAAGGAGTAATTAAATTTGAAGAGAGTTGAAACAAATATGATTTAAAGGTGTAAATAGTTATATTATTTTTATTATTACCCAAAAGGGGAGAATGTTAGGGATAACATTGTTTACCCTAACTGGTTTAGGTAAAATAATAAATATGTTATCATGGTTTGTGAATTAAAGTGTCTGTAACTTTAACTGTAAGAATGTAATTAAGGGAGTGGTTGTAAAAGCACCATAAAAGAAGCAAGGCACGGCAGCTTGCTCTCTCTGGCTTGATGATCCCTAATTACTGGATGGATTGAAGATTGCGTTTTTCTCCTACTGGAAAGAGAGAGAGAAAGGACTGTTGATCTTATCAACGGTGAGAGGACTGATTTATTTGTAAGTGAACTGACATTGGATATTCTACACGGACTTTGCTAAATTGAATATCCTTGAATGGACTGACTAAAACGATACATGACTAATGGACTGTTATTTTGACTATGCTATAAATCTGAATGGAATAAACTATATTTTTGATAGCACAAGCGTATCTGTTATTTTTACTGTATGTTAACCAACATACAAAACTTATCTCACACATTTATCTGTGTGCCTATCTGACTAACGCTGCATTCTGTTTAGCTTGTCTCCTTAACCCTGGTTGGGGAACACAGGCTTAACAATTCCCGGCAATCAGATGAGGACAAATGAATCAAAGGAGACGTATTCTTGATGAATGTATTTTATTTTTTCTTATGTACATTAAGAGCATACACACAAAAGACAAATTCCTTGTGTGCCAATCACACTTGGCCAATAAAGAATTCTATTCCGTTCTGTTCTGTTCTATTCCGTTCTGTTCTGTTCGATATTCTGTGCTGTTCTATTCGATATTCCAATATCTATTCTGTTCTATTCTATTCTGTTTTCTATTCTATTCTTTCTATTCTGTTGTCTGTTCTATTTTCTGTTGTTTTCTATTCTTTCTATTCTGTTTTCTATTCTATTAGCGAATTTGTAGCACTGAGACATGGTGGCTCTACAATATGAAATAAACTGAACTGAAGCCAGATTTGGCAAAGGATGTATATAGTGATCTATTAGATGCCAACAGTGGGCACAGGCCATGCCAGGAAAGATAAACTGGCACCCTGAATCACATATATTTTGCAGCTGCCCTGCCAGCATCCAGCAACGTTTATTTACAATACAGGTAAGTCCTCAACTTACGACCACAATTGAGATGAACATTTATGTTGTTAAATGAGTTTTGCTCCATTTTACGCCATTGGTTGCCACATTTGTTAAGCAAATCGATTGTTAAATTAGTAACAGGGTTAAGACTCTGCTTTCCACACTGACTTTCCTTGTCGGAAGGGTGCAAAAGGGGAACACCTGAGTCTGGGACGCTGTAACCGTCATAAATATGAATCCATTGTCAAGCATCTGCATGTAAAACACAGGACAGTGGGGATGCTACAACAGTCTAAGTGTGAAAAATGGTCGTAAGTAACTTTTTCAGGGCCGTTGTAAGTTCAAATGGTCACTAAACAAACTTAACAGATAACAGATAATCAGAGTTGGAAGGGACCTTGTAGGTCATCTAGTCCAACCTCCTGTTCAAGTAGGAGACCCCACACCATTTCTGACAGATGACAGTCCAGTCTCTTCTTGAAAGCCTCCAGGGATGAAGCTCCCACAATTTCCGAGGGCAACTTTTGTTCCATGGGTGGATTGTTCTCTTTGTCAGAAAGTTTCTCCTTTTTTCCAGGTTGAATCTCTCCTGGATCAGTTTCCTCCATTATTCCTTGTCTGGCCTTCGTGTGCTTTGGAAAATAGCTTGACCCTTTCCTCCTCTCTGGGGCAGCCCTTCAAATATTGGCAAGCTGCTATCCTGTCTCCCCTGGTTCTTCTCTTCACTAGATTAGCCAGGTCCTGTTCCTGCAACTGTTCATCATATGTTTTAGTCTCAGGTCCCCTAATTTTTGTAAGTTAAGGGCTACACCTGTATTTGTCCATCATCTGAAACCCTAATTAGTCACTGACAGCTTACAGAGTTCCCATTTAGTAAAAAGGGAGCCTAGTTGTTAGGGATAACATTGGTTACCTAACTTAGTTTGGGTAAAAATAATATATAAACTATGTTAGTGAGTTTAAGTGTAAGTATCACTTTAACTGCAAAACATGTATTTTGGGTACGGTTGTAAAATCACCATAAGAGGGAGCAAGAGAGCTCACTATTAGCTGGCTTTTTACTGGATAGCTGACAATGTTGGATTGATGGTGATAACCATGTGTTTCCCTGCTATTGCTGAAACGAAGAAAAGGGGTTTGATTTTCTTCATATCTCTGACTGCAAAAGAGATATATTGCTGGACTGATTATTTGTAAGTTTACTGACCTCTATTTTCAACACTGGACTTTGCAACTGATTAATCCCTGGATGGACTGAACTAGTTTATGACATATGGACTATTTTGACTATGCTATAACTCTTGCTGGAATAAAAAACTATTTAACTGGCACAGTGTATCTGTCTTACTGAGTGTAAATTACAACGTTTATCTCACATAATTTGCCTGCCTACAAGACTGCCGTTGCACGTTCTGCTAGGGTGTGTATCCCTAACACTGGTTATGGGCCCAGGTGCACAGTCAGACTAACCAGGATATAACAGGCTTAGATTAAAGTGAGAGTTTGTGTAGTTACACAATACTGTAAACAGATAGCTGTGTTTTATTAATTATAGTTTTAATATCCAGATAAAGATGGCACAAGTCAATTTACAAAGTTTGTCTCAATATCCAAGCTGGATGGAACAAACTAAGTTTCATGGTCTATGAAATGTAGCCTACTTCTATGCAGAGAAGGTTTGTGGAGTATAATTCAAAACCCACCAGAAGTAGATGCATGGGATCCGGAGGATGAGAATGATGCCCAGAAAATACAAGAATATCAACTGAAGAATGAGCAAGCTCTCTGTATAATAGGACTGACACTCTGTGATGAGCAGCTTGTACATATACGAGGAGAAGAAATAGCTGCCAAATGTTAGGAGAATTTAAAGAAGATTTATGTTTGAGACAGTGTAGGAGCACATATAAATCTTACACGGAAGCTGTTCAGAACACATCTTCAAAAGAATGGAGATATGCTGAGTCATATACACATAATGAAGAGAATTTTTCAGGAACTGCATGAAAAAGAACTTATCTTCACAGAACTACACCAAGTTTATATAATTTTATCTTCTTTAGATAATAGCTATGATGACTACGTAACTTCACTTGAGGTTCTGCCAAAAGATAACCTCACATTAACTGACATCACTGGCAGATTAATTGAAGAAGCCACGAGAAGGCTTGAAAGGGATCAACTCAGAAGAAAATATCTTCGTCAGCATATACAATTAGAAAATGCTTTAATTGTGGAGGAAAAGGACATTTGGCAAGATTCTGCAAGAAAGTAAAAAGCCAAAATGCCAGCCAGAAAGATAAAAGGCATCAAAAGGATAAAAAATGCATAGAGTTAGCCATGTATAGCAACGAAACTGTGAATAGTAATTTATGGGTTGTAGATAGTGGAGCATCGCACTGCATAATGAAAGATAAGAAAAGATTTATTAAGTGTGTCCACGAGTTCACAGCAGATATCGTTAGCTAATGGATGGAAACTGAAAGCTAAAGGTCAAGGTATATCATATTGTTCTTGCATAAGAGAAAATGTAAAAATGTAATATGTACCACAACTTAAGTTTAATTTGCTTTTGGTTAGAGTTTTGGTTAAACTAGGTTATGTAATTACCTTTAGGGGAGACAATTGCATAATTGAAAAAGAAGGTAAAAAAGTGACTGCAACTGGTGAATTGTATGTGTTAAATGATAATCATTCAGAGGTGGCTAACACAGTTTATAATAATGTTAAACCTCATAATGAGTGCATACATTTGTTACACAGACGTTTGGGGCATATAAATTTTAAAATGCTTAAAAAACAGTAGAACTATCTAAAGGTATAAAACTTAAGCCTTGCAGTAAGTATTTGCACTGCAATTCTTGTAGTCAAGAAAAAAGCAAGGAAATACCAGCAAATAGAGTTAATGGATTTAAAACAAAGGAGCCTCTAGAGGTAGTATTTGCTGATATTATAGGTCCTAAAAAACCAAGTGTGGGAGGTGCTCGTTATATACTAAGTATAATGGTCCATTATTCCAGGTATGGTTTCTGTTATCTAATGAAAAGCAAAACGGAAACATATCAAAATTTCTTTAATTGGCTTAAATTCGCAGAAAGAAAAACTAAAAGGAAGTTAGTAACTCTTATCACTGATAATGGTACGGAATTTATAAACAATAAATTCCAAAATAAACTGAAGATGGCAGGTGTTGAACATAAAAAGTATGCACCATATAGGCCACAACATAATGCCTTTATAGAAAGACGAGGCCAAACAATTCAAGCAATGGCTCGTACTATGCTGTCAGATTCAGGATTACCTGAAACTTTGTGGGGAGAAGCAATAATGTGTGGTAATCATATATTGAATAATGTTGTTAACTCAACAACAGGTGAATTACCATTCACACGGTAGCATGGTAGAAAACCTGACCTAAGCTACATGCACGCATTTGGAGTACCAGCATGGGTGCATATTCCTGCACAACTGAGAAATAAGGGGCAACATAGGGCTAAAAGGTTATTCTTTGTAGGTTATGAATCTAATCACAAATCATACAAATTCTGGGAAAAAGGAATATCTAGAGTTGACTGTAGTGCTAGTGCCAAATTCCTAGAACATGTAGGATGGGAAAAACTGGAACAAGATTCAAGTAAGGAAGTAATTATAGAAACCTACAAAAGACCAAAAGAAAAAATCAGTAATAAGAAAAGTACAATTAAAGAGGAAGTACAGGAAGAGCATATAGGACCAGAACAGGAAGAAATAGATAATCAGGAACAGGTAGAACATGAAAGTCCACTTTTAAGTCCTGTAATACCTAGACGTTCTACACGTGTAACCAGACCACCTGACAAGTATCAAGTGAGTGTAGTTTGCCAAGTTAGTAAAGTTCCAACTACTGTTGAAGAATTTAGGATGTATCCTGCAAAGGAACAGGAAAATTGGCATAGAGCAATGGAGAAAGAATTAAATTCATTAAAAGAAATGAAAGTTTATGAAAATGCCAAATTACCTCCAGGTGAAAAGTCCATTGGCTGCAAATGGATATTTAAGTTAAAAACTGGTAAAAATGGGACTGTTACCCATAAGGCTAGGTTGGTAGCTCAAGGATTTAATCAAACTGCATGTGATTATGATGAAGTATTTGCACCAAATTTAAAGGCAATGACCTTGAGAGCAGCTTTAGTGTGGGCAGCTAAGAAAAACTATATCATAAATCATTTAGATGTAGAAACTGCCTATCTGCATGCACCACTGCAGCACACTATATATTTAAGAAAACCAGTAGGTATAAAGGATGATAAAAATAATAGTGACTGTTGGAAACTGAATAAAAGTCTCTATGGGTTAAAACAATCTGGTTATGAATGGAACCAATATATTGTAAAAGAGTTAAACAATATAGGATTTAAAGCCGGTTTAGTTGATCCATGTTTATTTAAAAGAGAGACAAATGGAATGGTGTCATTATTATTGTTTACAGATGACATTGTTTTAATTACTAAGAATAATAATGAAGCTACTGAGATAATATCATTATTAAGTAAGAGGATAAAATTAAAGCAATTGGGAGAAATAAAACAATATCTAGGATTGACAATAAACAAAACCAATAGTGGATATAAGATATCACAAGAAGATAAAATTTACCAATTGCTAAAAATGTATAAAATGGAACTTTGTAAGCCGGCAAAAACTCCAATGAGTCAGGAATTTTGCCATACTGATGCTCAAAGTTCAAAATTTGATAAGACTATTTATCAATCATTAATAGATAGCTTATCATATATAAGTAATTGGTCAAGGCCAGACATTGCCTATAGCATTAATCAATTGGCAAGATTCAATGCTGAACCCAATGAAAGACACCGGCAAGCGCTAAAGCATATATTGAGGTATCTTAAAAGGACAATGCACTATGCATTGTATTTAGAGCCAAAAGATTATTTGATTTTAAGTGCATATGCTGATGCAAGTTTTGCAACACATATAAAAACTAGAAAATCAACTTCAGGCATGGCTATACTATTAGGTAAAACACTGATTGGTTGGAGGTCAATTAGACAGCAACACATAAGTATGTCCACAATGGAAGCAGAATTTTCATGTCTATCTTTATTATGTACTGACTTAATTCTGTATAAACAGTTATTGTTAGATATGGGAGTAACTGTTAAAGATGCCATTGTAGTTTATGAGGACAATCAAGCAACCATACGGTTGGCTACAAATATTGCTGTAAAAACAAGATCTAAACATACTGACCTTAGATATTTGAATGTAAGACAATCTGTAAAAAATGGTTTAATGAGACTGGAATATTGCATAACTGAAGAAAATTTTGCTGATGGATTTACAAAAGCCCAAGGTGCGGTCAAGCACAAAGAAAATTGTGAAAACTATGGGTTGAAATTGTAAATAGATATATATATTATTATATTACCCAAAAGGGGAAAATGTTAGGGATAACATTGGTTACCTAACTTAGTTTGGGTAAAAATAATATATAAACTATATTCGTGAGTTTAAGTGTAAGTATCACTTTAACTGCAAAACATGTATTTTGGGTACTGTTGTAAAATCACCATAAGAGGCAGCAAGAGAGCTCACTGTTTGCTGGCTTTTACTGTAGTAGCTGACAATGTTGGATTGATGGTGATAACTGTGTGTTTCCCTGCTGTTGCTGAAACGAAGAAAAGGGATTTGATTTTCTTCATATCTCTGACTGCAAAAGAGATATATTGCTGGACTGATTATTTGTAAGTTTACTGACCTCTATTTTCAACACTGGACTTTGCAACTGATTAATCCCTGGATGGACTGAACTAGTTTATGACATATGGACTGTTTTGACTATGCTATAACTCCTGCTGGAATAATAAAAACTATTTAACTGGCACAGTCTTACTGAGTGTAAACTACAACATTTATATCACATAATTTGCCTGCCTACTAGATTGCCGTTGCATGTTCTGCTAGGGTGTGTATCCCTAACACTAGTGATTAATTAAGCTAACATCTCCACTCTTGTCCCCTTCAGTGAGGAGTTTTTCTATGTTCACAGCCATTAAAAGATTAAGCACATTGATCTATCCTGTACATTACTTTACTTGGTTAACTTTGAAACTGCACAGGGAAGAGGTCAGAAATAGGCTACTCTATCAGAATATTTTTGTATTTTTGTCTCCCATATCATAGGTAGATAGATATTTGAAGTTACTCCAGCGCTTTTCAATCCTTGCAACCCTAAAATATATGGTGTTCAACTCCCAGTATTCCCCAATTGGCATTTGTGGGCCTTTCACTCCCAGAATTCCCCAGCCAGCATTCCCTCATGAGAGTTGAAGTCCACAAATACTGGCTGGGGAGTTCTGGGAGTTGAAATCCACGTATCTTAAAGTTGCCAAATATTGAAAACAGTGCTCTATGCCATCTAGAGTACCTGATTTCTGTTTTAAAGATAATTATATCAAAAACAAAAGCAATCTGATGAATGTACTTGCCCTTGGTACGCATAACTATGCTTGAAAATCAGTCATCTTTCCAATTTGTTGATTTAACGTGCTATTTTTCTGTCAAAATACATATCCTGTTCATTATCTACATATTATGTCATGAATGTACATAGAGTTACGCTGCTCAGATTGACCCAACAGTGAGATGGGGGAGGGATATAAATTTAATAATAAACAATAACCCATGGAGGTACAATAAAGGTGCCCAGGGAACAATTAGTGACAAATAAAAGAGTGCAACAGAATCCAGTATCAACGTTTGGTTCAATTGTGGTTGTAAGTCGAGGACTACCTGTACTTTTAAAATTATTATTTTAGTATTTTTTTTAATTCGTATTTTTGTCTCAAGGTAATCCTGAGCTGCCGATACACCTTTCAGAGAGGTCCACGCCAGGGGGCAGGCAATCCTGGGAAGCCCAACCAAACTTCGCAAAATACTGACCTTCGGCAGCCGAGGCCGTGCCCTGCGAGGCCGAAGCGGCCTGGGTCTGCTCATAGATGGAGAGCAGCTCATCGTCCTCCTTGGCAAAGTAGACGGGCACAATGGTCTCCATGGCCAACATCTCTGGCTCAATCTCCATGAATTGCTTCGGGTGAGAAGAACAGGGAGTCAACCTCAGCATGGCAAAGAAGGTTTAAACTAAGGCTTATCATCGTCACAGGATTGAAGCTGGAAGAAGTCATCCAAGGCCAACCTTCTGAAGATTGCAGGGTACGCTACCCCAGTTTTTTCCTCAAAACTTGGCCACTTGAAGAGGAGTGGACTTCAATTCCCAGAATTCAGCAGCCAGCCAATCAATTTTGGGAATTGAAATTCATCCATCTTAAAGTGGCCAAGCTTAAGGAATATCCCACGTGTATCGTTCCCGACACATGGTGGGATCCAGCCTCTTATCAGAAAACTTCCAGTGAAAGAGAAAAGCACTCTGTATAGCACTCTGTTCCACTGATTGACAGTTCTGATTGACTGGCCCCTTGCAAAGAATCCATTACATTTATGGAGGAACTAGCTTGATACCCGTGCTTCGCTCCAAAACTATGTGGTTGGGCTTAGTTTTGGGGGAAGAAAATAAGCGGGGTGGGGGGTGAATTGTGCCTCTGCCTACCAGCATCCATCGGTATTCATCTGGCTAGCGTCCTGCCTGTGTGTGAGTTGAGGGCTGTTTGGAAACTGAAACAGTATTTGCTGTGTGAGCAAGACAGCAAGGAACCTGAGCGTGGTTTAGCTCAACTGTTCTGTACGAAAGCTGCTTGGTACGGTGAAACTCTTCTCTGCTTGTGTTTTGTCTTTGGAAGAGATTTCTTTTCAGGTGGGGAGGGGGAGTAGAACTCCTTAGTATCAGAGCGTGTTAATAATTATCATATAGGAAATACTCTAAATGCTCTGATGGTCATTTCGAAAAATCCTTTCTTTAGTGAACACCTAGAAGCCAAGAAGAACACACATGCCAAATATCAAGTTTGTGGGCTTTACGGTTCTGGAGATTTTGTGATGATGCTGAGCGGTATTTCGCTTTTATATAGAGAGATTATAATACAGATTGATGTTTAACTCTTTAGAAAAACAGGATTGTGTTACCGTATTTATTTCTGTGTGATAAATGAGGGAGCAAGGGGATGCAATCCTGTACAGGTAGTCCTCGACTTACAACCATTCATTTAGCAACCGTTCAGTTACAACAGCACTGAAAAAAATGACTTAGGACTGTTTTTCAATACTTACGACCGTTGCAGCATCCCCATGGTCCTGGGATCAACATTAGATGCTTGGCAACCTGCTCATATTTATGACGGTTGCAGGGTCCCAGGATCCCCTTTTGCGACCAAGCAAAGTGAATGGGGAAGCCAGATTCACTTAACAGTGTAACTAACTTTACAACTGCAATGATTGACTTACCGTATTTTCCCGAGTATAAGACACATTTTTTTTCCACCCCCAAAAGGGGATGGAAATATACACCAAATGGTGCTGAAGCCTCCATTCCACCATCGCTGCCCCCGCTTTGCCTCGGCCTCCCAGCAATTTGCCTCCTTGCAGCAAACAGCCTGTTTCAGCTTCAGCACAGCCTGATGAGCCCAAGCAGCTGATTGTGGGTTGGATCGGTCTCCCGATGATCAGCTGTTTTAGGCTGTAGGGATTGCCTTCGCCTAGTGCAGCCTCCGTGTGCCCCATTTTCGTCTTTCGCACCCCAGTTTTAAATGGGGAGCCTTGCTCACCACTGCAGTTAGCCTTCAACTTACAAGCATTCATTTAGCGGCCATTCAGTTCCAACGGCTCTAAAAAAAAAATGACTTACGACCTGTCCTCAACCAATTTTACGACCTTCCTTGCCACATTTGTTAAGGGAATTGTGGCAGCTGTTAGGAACACGGTCGTTAAGAGAATCTGGCTTCCCCATTGACTCTGCTTGTCAGAATTGTTGCTGAAGGGGATCACGTGACTCCGGGAATATGCAACCATCATAAATGAGAGTCAATTGCAAAATGTCCAAAGTGTAGTCCCGTGACAGTGGGGATGCTGCGACAATCTTATGGGTGAAAACTGGTCATAAGTCACTTTTTTCAGTGCTGTTTTTACTTAAAACAGTCACTAAATTAACTTGTAAGTCGAGGACTACCAGTCTTATGAAGGAAACCAGCCTGGTGACGTGGCTCAAACATCAGGCAGAGATTACTGGATCTTGTTCAAACAAAAGATGTGTCAGATGGCTTAACATGCGGCAGACGGCTATACCGCAGGAGGAGGGTACAAATGCCGGATGTAAGATTTAGCCCCTCCTGCCACTCTCGGTCATAACAGGAGACTCACCCGGATGATATCCTGAGGCACCGATGCCATGTTGTGCGGCAGGATGATCACCACGGCGCCGGCCGACTGGCGAAGAGCTTTCTGATACTGTTCATAGGAGAAGTCCATCAGCCGGATCATCACACAGCGGCGGCTTAGCACATCTGCCTCTACGGTGCGTGCCTCGGTGTTTAACACGGCGTTCCGGGTGCCTGTCAAAAGGAGAGGAGGGGCTTAGCGACCTGGGATCTTGGATCCACAGAATAGCAACAGCAATAGCACTTAGACTTATGCACCACTTTTACAGCCCCTCTCTAAGCGGTTTACAGAGTCAGCCTCTTGCCCCCAACAATCTGGGTCCTCATTTGACCCACCTTGAGCCTGGTTGAGATTTGAACTGCCCAACTGCAGGCAGCTGGCAGTCAGCAGAAGTAGCCTTCAGTACAGCACTCTAACCATTATGCCACCGTGGCTCATAGAAACTGAGCTTAGAAGAAGACTGCAGCTCTTGGGCCGGGACGGGCAATTCATTTTCCCAAGGGGTCACATGAGGAACTGGGACTGTTGCGGAGGGCTGAACCAATAAGGCTGCAAAGATGCGTGTCCATGCATGGATGCATATATGTAAATTGACCCCAAAACCCTCCCCCCCCCCCCAAAATAACCATCAAAGCAAAGCAGACACGGACAGCCAAAGCCTGGATGTCACATAGAGGCTATAAAATGCTCAAATCTGCTCTGTAGGGGATTTTACTGCAATTGATATACCTTGATCTCTGGTTTGTAGGACTTGCAAATATGTGTGGAATTGGATTTTCAATTATCCCAGTTAGTCAGGGGCCTGTATAAATAGAAAGGTCTCACAGCCGTATGAAAGGGCCTTCCCCCAGGCTTAGAGGCTTAAGAGCCTTGGTGGTACAGTGGTTAGAGTGCTGTACTGTAGGCCGCTTCTGCTGACTGCCTGCAAATTGGCAGTTCAAATCTCACCAGGCTCAAGGTTGACTCAGCCTTCCGTCCTTCCGAGGTCAGTAAAATGAGGACCCAGATTGTTGGGGGCAAGAGGCTGACTCTGTAAAGCGCTTAGAGAGACTTTAGAGTGCTATTGCTATTAGAAGCAGTGGGAAGGTATGTTGGAAACAGAAGAGCCACAACCAGACAATGGTCTGAAGGAAGAAAAGGGGAGACAGTGTCACAGAAGGGATCCTCCCTAGTTTTCCAGAGAGCACAGGCAGTCCTCAACTTACAGCAGTTCGTTTAGTGACCATTCAAAGTTACAACGGCATTGAAAAATGTGACTTGTGACCATTTTTCACAGGTATGGCCTTCGCAGCATCCCTATGGTCATGTGATCAAAATTCAGATCCTGGGCAGCTGGTTCATATTTATGACTGTAGTGGTGTCGCAGGGCCAGGTGACCCCCTTTTGCGAACTTCTCACAAGGGGGAAGCTAGATTCACTCAACAACCAGGTTACTAACTCATCAACTGCCATGATTCACTTAATGACTGTGGCAAGAAAGGTCATAAAATGGGGCAAAACTCACTTAACACAATATATTTTGGGCTCAATGGTGGTCTTAAGTCAAGGACTTAAAAGCAAGGGATGGGAAGGTTAACTTCAGACTTGCAAGATTCTGTCAATGGAACCTTATAATACAGATAGTACTCGACTTAACAATCCTTCATTCAGTGAAGCTACAAAGGCAAAGAACAGGGACTTAGAACCAGTCCTAGCATTTACAACCGTTGCAACATGTGATTAAAAATCAGGCACTCGACAATTGGCATGTATTTATGACAGTTGCACTGTAATCACCATTTGTAATTTTCCCAGCCTGCTTCCAACAAGCCAAGTCAATGGGGGAAATCAGATTCATGTAACAATTGTGGCAATTTATTTAACTGTTTAAAAAAAAAGGTTAGCATTAGGCCAGGGGACTCCAACCTTGGCAACTTTAAGACTTGTGGACTTCAACTCCCACAAGTCTTAAAGTTGCCAAAGTTGGAGACCCCTGCACTAGGCAACATATTTTTCAACTGCCTTGTTTAGCAAGTTTTGGGCTGAATGGTGGTTGGGAGATCTGTAGGGACACAGCTCATTTTCAGGATCACATTTCTTGTCTGAAGGGCCTTGAAGGGCTAACAGTGCTAAAACTGTGTTGAAGAACTATCAGAAACTGGCTGAAACACACAGAACAGCAGAGGTGAACTAGGAAAAATCAGGTGAGGTGGTAGAGACAGCTCTAGGTGGTATCTAAATAAATTTCAGCCTGAAAAAACTAAATACTGCTTTTGAAAAAGAGGGAAAAATGAAAACTAGACAGCACTGGCAAGGTATATAAGTTAGGCGTGATATATGTGTGTTTACGTTGTTTTTCTGCATTTCAACATATATATTATCTCCTCCTTTTCCCTTTGGAATCCAAACTACTGGAGGGAGGAGCTCATTAACAGATTTTAATTGGGGAGGAGGAGATCTTTAGAGATTTCCCATGTTTATTACAGCAACTGAGAGAGGGAGTGAGAATATGGCCCTTTTTTTCCACTACATTTGATATTACAGCTCATGTTACTTTCAATTTGTCCAGTTTATTAACAGCCAGGCACACAGATCTGAAAGTATACTTTTTTAAGGTCCCCCCACCCCCCTCCCAAAATGGGGATGTGGCACTTTGGAGGTGACTAAGAGAGCATAGGAACATTTTGGGCCTAAGCAACCACCCTGCATTTACAGCCATTTAGAATACAGAATATAGAAGAACAGAGTTGGAAGGGACCTTGGAAGGTCTTCTAGTCCAACCCCCTGCTCAGGCAGGAGGCCCTATACCCATGATGGCGAACCTATGGCACACATGCTGGAAGTGGCACGCAGAGACCTTTTGGCCAGCACGTGAACAGTCGCCTGGAAGTGAATCCACTGCACATGCATGCACACTCCCTGCCAGCCAGCTGATTGCCGGGTATCAGCTGCACACACATGCATGGTTTGCGTACACTGTAGTATGGCTGCAGGCACGAAAAGGTTAGCCATCCCTGCCCTATATACCACTTCAGACAAATGGCTGTCCAATCTCTTCTTAAAAACTTCCAATGTTGGAGCATTCACAACTTTGGGAGGGAGGTTGTCCCACTGGCTGACACCCTCCCCCAACTTTCTTCGTGGCAATTCCTGAGATATCGGAACACTGCCATGATGTCACCCCAGCCCTTCTTTTCATTAAACTAGACATACCCAATTCTAGGAACTATTCTTCTTGCAGTCTCCCTCAGTTACGTGATCAAAAGTGTACCACATTTTGACTGGAAACCAGAGTTTAGTGCCAGTTTCCAGCCAAAAACATGCATGACTATGGAGATTCCCAGTCAGGAAACTGCACCCAGAGAGGCCAACTGGACTTTATGGCTTTTCTTTGAAGACGTTTGGCTTCTTCAGAACTGAAGCACCTTTGGGACATGCATGGCAAACGAAGGATCTGCTTACAGCCATTGCGTTCGCTTAATAACCACTACAAAAAAAAATAATAATTGTAAAATCGGTCACGGTCATATGATGACTCGCTTAATGACTGGCATGACTTACAATTGTAATTTCAGGCTCAATTACATCGTAAATCGAGGACTACCTACATGGACAAGGATCTGACAGAGTCTGCAAAGGGGAATATTTAAGGACACAACGCGCCATAATTGTAGCTTGTGTGCAGCTACCTTCATCTCCCCTATGCAATGCTACAAGAACGTTGAATTACATCACAGCGTAATGCACTGTTGCAACATCCCACGACTGAATTAGAGCCATTTCTTAATATTAGAAAACTTTCTCAGGCTAGCTGTCTCTCCCTGTAGTAAGAAGCTACTTTAAGTTACTCTGCTGTTCTTGCTTTAAACTTAGGTCGCTTCTTTGGCATAAAGGTAGCCCTCTATTTATAACCATTTGCTTAGAGACCGTTACAACAGCACTGAAAAAAAGGGACTCAATGTTTTTCACATTTACGACCGCTGCAGCATCCCCGTGGTCACATAATCAAGATTTGGACGGTTGGCAACCGGCTCGTATTTATGACGGTTGCAATCTCTCCGGGGTCATCTGATAAGCAAAGTCAATAGGGAAGCCGGATTCACTTAACAACTGCGTTACTAACTTAACAACTGCAGGGATTCACTTAAAAACCATGGCAAGAGAGGTCATAAAATGGGACAAAAATAATTTAACTATCTTGCTTAGCAACAGAATATTTGTGTTCAATTGTGGTCATAAGTTGAGGATTACCTGTATTTTACACCCATTTTATTCTACTACAAATCTACATGGTGGCGAAGAGTCAAAAATGACTTGCTGCACTAAACAATCAATTTTTACAACAGGCCAGGATTACTTAGTGCTTTTGCCTCTCTGATTTATCCCAAAACAGCAAGCTCTCTGTAAATAAGATAAATGCTTTACAAAATTATAGGGGGGTGGGATAAGATTCCAATAGAAGAGCAGAGACAGACATTCCAATAATGAAAGAAATTTCAATAAGAGAAAAAAAATCCAGGTTGTATCATAGCTTCAAGGGGCACCTGGATTTCTTGAATGGGTATGGAGAGATGGTTTCAACGCAGACCCTTCACATACCAAATTTCCCCCAACTTCTGACAATCCTGCTTAAGGTGCAGGAGAGGAGCCCATTGACCAAACAGTCTCTCCTACGTTGCTAAGATTGAATCCCGGCATTGTCAATGAGGCTGCATTAGGTAGGGCCTTTGTCCAGACTTTGCAGAAATTCCAGCCAAAGGGTGGAACCAGCTAGATAAACCCAGATGAGGTAAACAGCTGTGTCATACTTGCCCCTCCACTCCTCTCCCTTCCCTGAGGGCTCCTTGGCAGACTCGCACCCATAAAGGAGAATATTTGTAACCCTCTAGGGCTGAAATGAGGGGTCCTTGGTCTTCTCTGAGCTTAGTTGCTTTCTTACAGATGTTTCCTTACTCCAATTAAGTAAAATAATTGTGTGATGACACTGGTTTGGGTCATGAAATGTCTGCCTTCTATTAGTCTTAAAGAGGGGGAATGTGGGGTTCTTTGGTGTCTTTGAGCTTGTTTTCTTGCAGGCATTTCATAACCCAAACTAGATATCATCATAAATGCTGGAAGGGAGAATGGATTTGGTGGTGGTGGACGATGACTGTGGAGTCTTTGGTGCTCTCTGAGCTTGGCTGTTTGTTTTTTTTTGCAGGCATTTCATGACCCAAACTAGGAAAAATCACCAGCCACTAGTATATAAAATGACAGCAATCCCTTACTAGTACTGATGTTACCTAGGTGGGTCATTAAACCTTGGCAAGAAAACCACCAAGCTCACAAAGCACCAAGGACCCCACAGGCATTGTCATCCTTCTCCACTACACTGATGAAGTTACCTAGGTGGGTAATAAAACGTCAGCAAGAAAATAACCAAGCTCAGAGAGCATCAAGCACCCCACAGCCCTTCTCCTCCTCCCTATAAATCCCACACTCTTCCAGCACTGATTATGTTATCTAGGTGGGTCATGAAACGTCTACAAGAAAACAACCAAGCTCAGTCCTCCTCTTCACAAATCCAACTCCCTTCTACCACGGATGACATTACCTAGGTGGGTTATGAAATGTCTCAAATTCAGAAGGCACTACAGTTCTCCTCCTCTCTGCAAACCCCATCCCCTTCCTTACACTGATGATGTTACTTAGTTTGAGTCATGAAACGTCTGCAAGAAAACAAACCAAGCTCAGAGGGCACCAAAGATTCCCCTACCCACCAACCAGTCTATTTGGGGGGCTGCTGTCCCCATGAAGCTCTTTTGGATTTCAGGGCCATTTGCCCCAAGGAGGGAAACCTCCTGGAAGGCTTATTATGGAGGGGGGTGTCCTATATCAAAATGAGAGGGTGACTTCAGGCTGGGAAAAAGGGAGGCGCCCATAAATTCCTCCCCCCCCCCACTTCTTGTTACGTTAGCCAAGGCGAAGCTGGGGAGGGGAAACGAAGGACCTTTATTGCAAAAGGCTTCTCGAAAGCCAGGCCTCCATCCCATGCCCGGGGGGCTTCTCGGGGCCCGGAACCGCCTATAGGTGGGGGCTGGATTCCAACTCCCATCGTCCCCAGCCCCGGTGGCGGCAGATGGGAGCTGGAGTCCGGCGCTCGGTTGAGGTGTGTTGTGGTGTCCTGAAGGACGGGAAGTCATCCCCCTCCCTCTCACTCACTGACCGTAGGGCTGGCCCCCGAGCTCATACTGCTGCATGCGGTAGACGGTGAACTCGTGGGCGGCCGAAGCCGGCGGCGGGCCCAGCAGCAACAGCAGGACGGCGGGCAGCACCAGCAGGAAACTGAGCGGCAGGCACGAGGCCTTCAGCAGCACCGAGCCCAGCACTTCCTCGCCGGCCTCTTCCAGCATGACTACGGCGGCGGCGGCGGCTCTCGGGCGCGAAGGGACGAGAAGAAACACCTCAGCCAGAGAAGGGACGCGGAGCACGCCGGGAAGTGGAGTCCTGCGGCCTGGCGCCGCCTCTCTCCTCCGCGCGAGGCCCTCTGGGAAACGGGGAGGTGGTCACGCGCCTCCCCTCAACCGCCTTCCTCTCTGGCGCAAGGCATGGGGGGAGGCGGAGGCTCTTCTTCTTCTTCTCCTCCTCCCCTCTTTCTGAGGCGTTTCTCCGACCTTCTTCTTCGCCTTTCTGCGGTTCTTTTAAAGTCGTTGCGTTAACGCTCCGGAGGAGGGGGGGGGGAGAAAAAGATTCAATGGAATTTTGTCTCCCTTAACTCCAGAGGAGAGAGAAAGTGAACGAGCGTTTAATAAGGCATGCTGGGAAATGGAGTTTTTCTCCGCCTACACGCCCTGATTCTTTCGCCGTTGGAGGGGGCGCGGAATCGTCTTGCGCAGGGCAGGTCGGGAAATTAGACGGCACTTTTTCTTTTTCTTTTTTTTTTTGGCCCTAGTGCGCAAGTCACGACGGGAAAAAGAACTCTCGCCTACCCTAAAGCGATATTCAGACCTCGCCATTGAGTCGCGCAAAGGTTGCTGGGAAGCTTCTCGCGTTGGTTGATGGGAAAAAGAGGCCGTAGAGATATGGAGATTGTTACCACACTTAGTGATTTAGGTAATTCCTTAATATTTTAAATATGCGCCCATTCAATCACTCTTATTTGCAGCTCTTTATATTTCAAGCTTCTGAAAACACTTAATCCATAATGGCGTCTGCAATGCAAGCTAGAAAATTAAGTGAGAATTGTCATCCTTGCATCCATAGTGATAACTAGAAGACCATAGATATATGTCAAAGAAGAGGCATGCAGATCCTAACATTCTGGGATCCTTTTCAGATTTTTTTTTTCATGATTTCTCAATTGTACAGTACAGTACTATATTGTTTTATCCCAGTTGATTTTCATAATTGGAAACGTTGGACTTCGCTTCCCAGGATGCCCCAATCAGCATCTGCAGACTTCAACTCACAGAATGCCTAGGCTGCCTGGGGCATTATGGGAGTTGAAGTCCACTGGTCAAGTTGCCAAGTTTGAAAAACACTGTTATGTCCATTGCTTTTCTATAGAAGAAAAGCAAATTTTCTCTGTTAAATGAGAACAGAAAACAAGTCCAGTTTTAAAATCTTTTGTTAATATTCCAGTAACAGCTATCACAAAAGTGAGAGAATAACATTTTTTAACAAAGATGTATTGATCCCACTATTTTTTATGCATTAGTAAATAAAATGTGCAAAAACTCTTCAAGGAAATTATCCAGAAGACAATTGTCTTGTGAAAATGAACTAATGATCATGTATGTGTCATTCAGGATTTAAAGTTTGCCAAAACGCCTACCTAAGTCCTGTCATTGCATGGGTAAAATAGCTAATGCCGGAGTGATTAGAAGCAAACCAGTGGTGGGATTCACATATTTTTACTACCAGTTCTGTGGGCGTGGCTTGGTGGGCGTGGTATGGTTCGGTGGGCATGGCAGGGGAAGGTTACTGCAAAATCTCCGTTCCCTCCCCATCCCACTAACCTGCTTTCCAGCTCCGTTCTCCTATGCAGGGCAACTGAAGAAGACCCAGCTGATCAGTTGGGACTCAATGGGAGGCAGAGAAGAGATGGGGCGGAGCCAGTCAGAGGTGGGATTTTCCGGTTCTCCAAACTACTCAAGATTTCTGCTATTCTCCAGAACTGGTCAGAACCTGCTGAATACCTCCTCTGAAGCAAACTATGTATATATATTTTTCTTTTAATGATCCCATAATCCCTTGCATTGGGGTGGAGTCGAGGCAACTGAATGGAGCTGAGTGTTTACTGACTGGACGCCCTTCCTGTCACCAATGCAGAATTGGCAGCAGATATATTCTCATTATGCCCAGAGTGAGAAATATCTGCCGCTATTTAGGATTGAACTCACAGCCTCCTGATTGTGAGCAAATTAAGGACATCTCCAGCCAAAACAATCTAGCTGGGTTTAATTGGCCATTATGTACCTATAGTCCTTAACTTACAACCATTTGTTTAGTGACCATTCAAAGTGAGAACAGCATTAGAAAAAGTGACTTATGAACTTTTTCACACTTGTGACCATTGCAGGATCCCCATGGTCACGTGATCATAATGTGGGTGCTTGGCAAGTGGCATGTATTTATTATGGTGGTTGCAGTGTTCTGAAGTCACGTGGTCACCATTTGTAACCTTGTCAGCTGACTTCTTACAAGGAAAGGAAAGGGAGCCTGATTTACTTCATGACCGCATGATTCACTTAACAACTGCAGTGATTTGCTTAACAACTGGGACCAAAAGGTCATAAAATGGAGCCAACATTTATCCAACCACTGCCTTTTTCTTAGCAATGGAAATTTTGGGCTCAATTGTGGCCGTAAGTTAAGGATTACTGGTACTGTAAATAGTGTTTGTAAGTAGTGTGTTATCCTAGGGCAGTGTTTCACAACCTCAGTGACTTTAAGATGCATGGACTTCAACTGCCAGAATTCCCCAGGCAGCGTGATCTAGGACAGGGTCTCCAACCCTTGCAACTTTAAGCCTGGCGGACTTCAACTCCCACAATTTTCCAGCCAGCTTTCTGGGAGTTGAAGTCCACCAAGGTTGGAGACCCCTGATCTAGAATAGCCCAACATCAGAAGTCTGATATCCTCTTTTGCGATGGCTACATTTTATACAAAGGCAGAAACTTTGTGAAATGCAGCTCACTGCAATCAGATGCATGGAGTGGTTTGTAAATAGTTTGTAAATAGTGCAAGCCCCACAGTTTGGGGGCCCCTTCCCTTTGTATGATTAACTTATAAAATCCTATTCCACGATAGGAAACACTAAGAGTTACAACATCATGGGTAAGCATTGGTCAACAGCTGTTCCGGGTGCAAATTAATCTCAAATCCTCTTTTGCAAATGGATGTGTGACACAACATCCAAAAAAGGTACATTTCCTCTTGTTCATGAAAGTTTGTTTCCATGGAATTTCTCAAACTTCGAGGGACACCCTTGTACAGCACAAAATGTTCCAATCTGTCCTTTCTCTCTCATGCTTTGCAATTCATACGTTCCGTCCATTGATTGCTAAAATTACTTGAGGTTTCTCAACCTTAGCAACTCTATAATGTGTAAGCTTCAATTCCCAAAATGCCCCAGCCAGTTTCCTGGGAGTTGAAGGCCACAATGCTTCTAAGGTGCATTTTTCTAAAGACAAGTGAACTTTGTTTTTCCTTGAAGATGATACCCTTCCCATCCAAGAAGGGAAAAACTGCTGGTGACCTTCTACCTCTGCACCATAGAGAGTTTCTTAGCTTACTGCACCTTTGTATGGTTTGCCAATTGCACAGAGGAAGATAGGAAAACACTCCAGAGGGTGAATGTCATTGACCAGAGGATCCTGGGTTGCCCTCTTCCCCTTTTTGGAAGAGCTTTATAGCTCCCGCTGCCTTACAAACATCCTTAAAGATCCATCTCATCCTGGGCACCCTTTTTTTTGAACTATTACCATCTGGCAGACGGTACAGGATAATAATAAAAACTAGGGCAAATAGGCTGAAAAACAGCTTCTATCCCAGAGCAGTAGCTCTTTTGAATTCTACTGCATAGTGCAGTGTTGGTGTGATGTTGGGGGGGTTTTAGGTTCAACGTGTGGAGTGTGGAATATGTGTGTTTGTGTTTATTTTCATGGTCATGATGTGCACTGAAGAAGGTATCTGATTAGATTGTACGAGGTGCAATGACTATAAAGTAAACCAAAACTAAGCTTCTTCAGTTCTGACTGAATTGAAGAACTGTCAGAGCTGAACAAGCTTCTTGGATGAGAAGTCTTCGAGGAAAAACGAAGTCCAGTTGCCTTTTTGGGGGAAAAAAAACAACACTTTTGGCACAACCATGATCGAGAATCTCCATAGACGTAAAGGTAGAGGTGGGATTTAGCTGGTTCGGACTGGTTTGGGCGAACCGGATGTTAAATTTACATCTGAATAATCAAACCCATAGTTGAACTGACTCCCACGTAGTCTCCACGTGGCCCATTTTCAATGCAGGTAAATGCAGGGTGGATGTTCTGGGAGGGGGAAAAATAGGCCGAAGCAGAAGTCCAGAAATGGGCCTGTTTCAGCCTTCCTGGAGGTCTCCAGAGCCCAGGGGAGACCCCGTTTTCACCCTCCCAGAGGCTCGAGGGAAGTGTTGGGCTCCATCTTTGACTAAGCCTGCCAGTAATACAAGAACGAAAGACATTAACCGGGGATCCCTCCCACCAGCGAGGAAGGAACGGGGATTCCCTATGACGCTGCTACCTGGGAGAGGGAGGCTGAATGAGAATTCCCACATAACGTGGCTGGGGGGCTCGCACTGCTGTAGAGCAGGGAGGGGGGAATTTATGCATCAGGTGTTTACAAGGTGTTCAGGGACGTAGAGGGGATCGGCGATAGGGAGAACGCAGAGCGTTCGAGGCTACGGCCTGGGAGTACAGCCTAAGTAACTAATTACCAATATTAGGAAACCTTGAATTCATGGATAATTAGAACAGGGCGGTCTACAGGAGGTAGCTGCGATTCGATGGGTGGGGTTATGCTATAACCTAGATTGGAATTCAAGCCGTTATCGCTGGATGGGATGTGCATTACTTGTACAAATAAGCAACTGCACACATCCATGTTTGTTGGTTTGTATCTTTGGGAATACGAACATCTTGAAGACCAGCTGACAGGAAGCCCCCGGATCCTGGGGAAGGCGAAAAATGGCCCCCTTGGAAATTCTGGTAGGCCACGCCCACCCAATAGCCGGACAGCAAACTGGCCTTTATGCAGGGGTGGGATTCCAAAATCCCAGCAACTGGTTTGCTGCTCAGAAAGTCCACAATCTTAAAAAGGGTTGACTTTGGAAAACACTCGGGAACGCTTTGAAACCTGCATTTAGGTTTTCATCCTTCCCAATACCCAAGATAGAAAATGGACTATTTCTGACCACGCATTGTATGTTTAGCTTATTTATTGAATACTTTATTGCCACCTCAAGAAGAAAACCTGCAAGGCAGGTTTAAAAAAAAGAAAAAGAGGAAGACATACACACACAGATTCCTGTATTCATGGCCGTTTCAGTTTCCCATGGTTTGCGAGAGAAATGCAGTTCGTGAATAAAAGAATGATTTGTTTTAAAAAAAAATACATTCGGTCTAATGTAGGTCCTCTTTCAACAATCTATATAGGGCAAAAGAAAACCCATTTTAACAGTGGAATTCAGTTGACATGTATAGATCTGAAAATAATTTCTGGCCTTTGCTGTAACTTTTTAAACAAGTGTCAAATCATCCCTTGGCCATTTCAGTTGTCATCCCAGTGGATGGATGGATGATAAGGCTAAATAAAGTCTTAATAAAATAGAGAGATTGTCCCACTGTATTGTTGGAGTTGAAGTAAAGTATCTACCTTGTTCCAATAGCTGTAAGCTTACTATAAAAAAATTACTGGATATACCAATCCAGTAAGAATGCCCCAAGGTAGAATACAGATAGTCTTTGACTAACGACCACAATAGCGAGACAGTGGTTAAGTGGGATTTTACAACCTTTTCTTGCCGCAGTTGTTCATTGAATCACTGCAGTTGTTAAATGAGTAACACGGTTGTTAAGTGAATCCGGCTTGCCCCGTTGACTTTGTTGGTCAGGAAAGTCACAAAAGGGAAACACGTGACACACACACACACACACACACGCCGGGGACACTGCAACCGTCATAAGTCCATGCCAAGTTGCCTAGTGCCTGAATTTTTTGATCACGGGATCATGGAGAGGCAATGGTTGTTAAGTGTGTGAAAAACAGCCATCGGTCACTTTTCCCCCAGTGCCGTTCTGACTTTGAAAGGGTCTGCCGAAGGAAGTGTTGTAAGTTGGAGATGACCTGTTTCCCTTTTCTTAACCAGAGTTTTCTCATCTTTCTCAGACCCATTGTAAGACTTGTGTGTCCATAAAGTAATATACGGTATAAGCACGGGTGGCCTTTCAATTTGTTAGCAAGGGGCTCTCTGCCCTAATGACTGGCTGGGTGGGTATGGCTAGGTGGTCATGTGACTGAGTGGGTGTGGCTAAATCGATGTCACTTCTTTGCCCTAGTTGCCTAAAATGTATGTATGTATGTATGTATATATATATATAACAAGAAGTTGTTTATTATTTTGTGCAAGACTAGGTGAAAACAGGCTTACTAGCAGTGATTGTGAGAGGGATCTTGGAGTCTTCATGGAGTTTTTGGTGAGTTATGTGATTCTTATTATTTGGGAATTAATCCCCTTGAAGACTAGGGGCTATGTTATCTGATTTTTCTCAATGGCTCTTCCTCACAAGTGCTGAGTGGATTGTTTATCTAGCTTGCCGCACTTTTATGAGGTGTGAAATGCTCTTGGCTGAATGCCCAGAAGTTCAATTAAGCCCATTAAGAGCTTTCCCTTGCTGCTTCTCTTTCTGAGGTTATTGGGGGGCTCTCCTGAGCCCCTGCGAGCCCCCAGTAGCCCACCCCTGTGTTCCAGCTTTGGAGATTCAGTTTGTGTTCCTACAGAGACTGTGGTCCTTCAAGAAATCAGCTGGTGAAAACGACGGGTTGTGTCAGAAGTCAAGGCCAAAGAGCAGGATGTAAGGGAAGGAAGGCATGACATCAGCCAGGGAAGCCAAGAACAAGGAAGCTCCCCAGCATGTGTGAAATTGAGGTTGCTCAAGGAAGAGGTGCTTGGAACAGGACATTCCTTTGCATTTCAGGCCTTGGCTAACCACTGGTCTTCGAGAAGGCCATGGGCTTGAGCAAGTCCCTCATCAGGCATCGGCCCTTCCAAGGTCTCAGCACATTGCAGAAAACCACCCTCTCCTAACCTTGCAGGCAAGGCTGGCCAGAACCATCGCTGACCACCAAAGCGCTCAACACGCTGGAGTTGCTGGAGAGTGGCTCTTTTCTGGCAGTCCGCTTCTGTATCACGGGGCTTCGGAAGCTCTCTCGCACCTTCAAGGAGCTCCCCACCTCTGTGGTCGAGCTGGGCAGGTGGTCACTGGGGGCGAGGCAGCCGCGGGGGCCTTGCCACCCTGCCGAGATGCAGCAGCAGCAGAGAAGCTCCACCACGGCTCTCCTGACCTCTTTGCTCTTCAAGGAGTAGATGATGGGGTTGATGAACGAGTTGAAGACCGCCAAGGTAACAAACGAGCCAAAGACCTTCTGCAGCCTCGGGGCTCTGCTCCCGCTGAAGGTGTCAAGCAGCAGTAAGAGGAAGAGGGGGATCCAGCAGACCAGGAAGGTGAAGAGGATGATGAGCACCGTCTTCAGCAGCCGCAGGGATCTCATCCGGCATCCACTGGAGAAGCCCAGCTTGGCCCGCCTCCCGACCCAGCAGTAGATGGAGCAGTAGAGGCTCACCACGCCCACCAGGATAATGCTGAACATGATGACGGTGAAGAGGATGTAGTTCTTGGAGTAAAGCGGCAACAAGGTGGAGCAGCGCGGCACGTCGCAAATGCAGTTCCAGCCGAGCAAGGGAAGCAGGCCAATGACGAAGGCCAAGAGCCAGGAGAAGAAAATGCTGTTCCGCAGGCGGCTGGTCTTGACGGACTCACTTTCCGCGATGGGCCTCACCATGGCACTGAAGCGCTCGATGGCCGTCACCAGCAGGCTGAAGGTGGAGGCCGCCAAGGCGATGAAAAGGATCCCCTCGCGGAGAAACCACATGTAGGGCGTTAGCTGGAAGGTCGTCCGGCCCGACAGGCAGAGATTGATCAAGTAAGCGATCCCAGCCAGCAGGTCGCTGGAGGAGATGCTGGCCAGACAGGTGAAAATCCAACGCCGGCTTCTCACCTTCAAGACGATGGCCAGCAGGACCACCAGGTTTTCCAAAATGATGAGGCAGCTGGCGGCGATGATGATGATCTTGAGGACGTCGAGGTGGTCTTCCTCAGGTCGCCGGTGGCTCAGCCGTCCGGTGAGGTTGTAATGGTACAGGATGATGTTGAAGTCCTCAGTGGTGGTCAGGAGGGAGCAGGACTGCTGGCTACGGACAGAGCCCACCGGCGACTTGAAGGTAGAAATAGGGAATGAAGAAGGAGGGGAGGAGGAGGAGGAGAAGGACAGCTGGTTTTGGTCCGTCATATTGTGGAGAAGAGAAACCATCAAACCAGGAATTGCAGTGGGCAATGCAGGTGGGCTTGTGGTTGGAAAGACGTGGCTAGGACACCAGCTGTGTTTTCTGTCTTTTACCAGAGGAGGAAAAAAGAGAGCGCGACTTTCAGGACAGGAGCAGCCACACCTGGGTTGTAAAAACCCAGGTGTCCGAATCTGGCTTCCGAGAAGAAGTTGAACTGGATGGGAAGATGCAAAGTCCAGCCAAGCATCTCCAGAGAAGAACCGATGTGCCAACGAGAGCGACAGTCGCCTTCCAAGTCTTCGCCCTCAGCTTGAAGAACGATGCCTGGCAGAGGCACCTGCAGACTGCAGAAGGAAGCCTGGTGGGAATTGAAAGAAAAGTAAAAGAGGAAAAAAAAAGGAAAGATTAAAATTGTTGCAAGAGAATCCGGCAACGTTTCCTGCCTTTTTCTACAGACGTCAGCAATGCTGTTTTCTAATTTCGGCTTGGCATGGTTTCACTGTGCAATGCAATCTATTTACCGGCTTTTTTCTTGCTTGCCAGCACGTGACCCCGGTTATTATTTAAAAGCCTTGAGTAATCTGCGGGATGGTTTGTTTCCTCATCAGGACGGTGCAATCAATTTACCACTCTCCTCTATTTGACCAACGCACAACCTCGACGATCATAAGCGACTTGAGAAACTCAAGAGAAAAAAAATCTCTCAGCTGCAATAATAGGCCTTTTTGTAGTGGCAAAAAAAAGAGGAAAACGGCAGTTTCCCTTTAGAATTGGTGAAATAAATGCAATTTCTGACAAAAAGAAAGGGAGGCGGGAGGGGAACCCCAAGCAAATCTGATTTTACAGTACATTTTATTTGAAGGTAATCCTCGATTTTCTTTTTTTGCCAGCATTCGTTTAGCAACCGTTCAAAGTTACAATGTCACTGAATGAAAAAAAAAAAAAGTGACTTCTTATGACCGTTTTTCACAATTCAGAACATTGTAGCATCAACAAAATGATGGGATCAAAATTTGGGCACGTGGCAACTGGAGGTGCATTTAGGAAAGTTACAAGTATTAGATAAACTTACAAGTATTCGTTTAGTGACGGCACTGAAAAAAGTGATTTATGAAAAGTCATCACACTTAAGAGCAGCATCTCCCAATGGTCATGTGATCGAGATTTGACCACTTGGCAACCGGCATATATTTATGACTGTGGCACAAACACACACACACACACACACACACCCTATGCTGGACTGTAGGGGAGAGGCTGCGGATTATTATACCAGCTACAAAGGCAATTTCTATTTATTGGTGTCATCAGATTTCTTATTGCAGTTAGTCCTTGTCTTACAATCACAACGGAGCCCCCAATGTCCATGGCTAAGCAGGCAGTGAGTTAAGTGCATTGTGCCCCATTTTTCGACATTCGCTTACATTAAGCGGAACGCTGCCGTTGTTCAGTGAATCATGCAGTCGTTAAGCAAGTTCGGCTTCCTCCATTGACTTGGCTCGTGGGAAGCTGATTGGGGAGGTCGCAAAAGGGGATCACGTGGCCCCGGGGCCATGCAACGGTCATAAATATATATGCTGGTTGCCAAGTGGCCAAATTTTGATTACGTGACCATTGTAAGTGTGATAACCGGTCATAAGTTACTTTTTTCAGTGGCGTCACTAAACGAATACCTGTAAGTTGAGCACTTATCTGTATTAACATTTATAAAGCTACATTAACTCTAGGTCTTCAAAGCAGGGGTACTTAGTTATTAGAATAGAGTAAGAGAGTTGGAAGGAACTTTGTAGGTCATCTAGTCCAACCCCCTCCCAAGCAGCAGATCCTACATCATTTCTGACAGGTGGCAGTCCAGTTCTCTCCTTGAAAGCTTCCAGCGATGAAGCTCCCACCACTTCAGAAGGCAGCTTTTCTTCTCCCTCTTCCTGTTTTCCCCATAACACCCCTGTAAGGTAGGCCAGGCAGACAAAGAGTTAATGTCTCAACACCCTGCAGGAAACTTTTAGAAGTGAGGATGGAGCAGAAGTTGGTTTTCCAGGGTTAGTCCGACTCTTTAAACCTATAGGAACCCCATCCCCATTACAGGGAGTCCTCGACTTAACAACAGTTCATTTAGTGACCGTTCAAAGTTACCAAGGCACTGAAAAAAGTGACTTATGACCATTTTTCACACTTAAAACCCTGCTCAAAATTCAGACACTTGGCAACTGACTCTCATTTATGACGGTTACAGGGTCCGCTTTTGCGACCTTCCGATGAGCAAAGCCAATGGGGAATCCAGATTCACTTAACAACCATGTTACTAACTTAACACATGCAATGATTCGCTTAACAACAGTGGCAAGAAAAGTCGTGAAATGGGGCAAAATTTACTTCACGAATGTTTCACTTAGCAGCGTAACTCTGGGGCTCAATGACAGTCATAAAACCGAGGACTACCTATGGCTGCTGGGGGAACGGGAACAAGTCACAACGCCCCCCCTGCAGTGTTGCCCACCCAAGCAGCTGTGGCATCACGAAGCTTACACACGTGCAGTTCTAACCTGGATTTCGTTTCCTCACAGCGGAGAAATGGTTAGAAGGGTCAGGAGAATTAAGCCCAGATTTTGCACAAATCAGTAAAAGGCATGGCGTAAATCGATCCAGCTAATTTTAACCGCAGTTTTGTTTCTATTTATTTATTTTCGTTGTGGTTGGAAGGCACCTGGAAGGTGGGAGGACGTTATAAATAAATCATTTTTATGTGCGGTTTGTAAAAACGTAGTAAGAGGACTCTGGAAGAATTCCCTCAGCTGACGAGTAATTTACATTCACGAATCAAGCTTAGTCATAACCTGGCTTTTTAAAAGCTTAGTTATAGTTTAGTGTGATGCTTCATTCTGGTCACCGGGGTATGTAAATCCTGGTTTCTTATATTGTGTCACGCTAACCAGTTGTGGCTGAGTCAGTAAACCGAGGAGTACAACCCATGGCTTAGCTCCCAAAAAGAGCTTTTAGTCCATTATCCTAAATCACTGGTCTTCTGCAGTTAAAAAAAAAAAAACCCTAAGAAATGACATCCCAGGATCCTTAAATCCAGGGAAGATGTCACACAAAATGTGAAATAGATTTTTCTAATCAAGCTACTTGCAGAAAACTGCTTTCTAAATCCTTTGACTGCTGAAAGAACCACAGATTTAAGCTCTAAAATAAAAGTGTTGAAGTGAAGAAGAAAAAAGTACACACACTAAAAAAAGAATAAAAGAGGACAAGTGATAAAATCACCACATGCGATGAAGCAAAAGCCATGGGAAAAGGCAAAAAAAAATACAGAATTGGTGCCATGTTAATTTCAAAAATGGAGATTTCCACGGGGAGGGGGGGGAAAATGTCATTCAGTCCCAGCTCTATTTTTTAACCGTTGCTGCTTCCAGAATTAATCCACTTCAAATACCCTAATAAATAATGACTTAACATGCAAATTGCTCATTAGGCGAAGCCATGATTTACTTTAAACATGGTTTGTTCGACAAACCATGATTCCTAGATCACATCTCAAGCCAAAAGCAAAAGAAATCATGGCCATCTCTACCGGAGTCTGACCCCACCACAGAGAGATAAATCTTGCAAAACAGCTGGGTCCACATCACACATTTAACCCAATTATTAAACAAACCCATTTTTCCTCATTCACACATTACGTCAAACTGTAAATTCATCCCCGTTGGGCTGAGGCGTAGACCATGCTGAGCGAGGAGAAAAAAATTACCTGAACTTAAATTTAACTTAAATGTTAAATCAATCCATTGGCTAAATCTTTACTTGACTAGGTTGTGTGAAGACAGCCACGCGGTAACACGCAGGTCAACTTGTCACTAAATCTGATGAAACTTCACTTCCAGGGAAGCCTGTGCAGAAATTCTGCAGTCTTTCTCTTAAACTCGAATGGGTGGCTTCCAATTTTGAGATTTATAGAAACCCCATCGATCGGGAGAATGGAAGTTCCTGGTTTCAAAGGCAGAATCTCCAAGGCGGGATAAGGAAAAAGATCTAGTGTGCAATAGCTGTCTGAGACAGGCGATTTCAGAATCAATCAAAGTTTATGTCTTTCTCTCTCATCTCGTATAGGAGTAGGCATGGGATTCCCCCTATGTTTTTGTCCAGTGACAAGAAATCAAGGGAAAAACCCTTTTTTAGCCAGAGAGATTTTGTTACTCAAAATAGATAACAGATTCCTGTATTTTATTTCTTGATTTTAAAACATTTATATAGCTGCCCGTCATATAATCAAGGCTGCGCAGTCCCCAATCATTGGAATGGATAATCTACATCACCTTTGGTCCGAAAGGGACTTTCTTGGGCTTTGGATGCATTGAGAATCTGTTCTGGAATATCAATCATGGTGAAGGGTCTTAGCTTGCCAAGCAAACCAGGATTAAGCCAATGATGGTCTAGGGCAGAGTTCCAACATATCTCTACTCCGAGCATCGGGCTGCTGCTAGCTATCCTTCCAATGGTGCCAGAGACAGGAGCAGGGAAATAAAAGAAGACTTGCAAAGGAGATTGGAGAATGTTGAACGAATAAACGGAGAGAAGATGGAAAGGAAAAATAAATATATATTAAAAAATGTTTGTCCCGTTTCCCACCCACCCCTCCAGCTCACCTGGCTCAAAAATGAGTCCACCTCACCAGCAGCTGCTCAGTGATGTGATGTGATTCATTGGGTAATCCACTCAAGGTTCACGTGCGGTGATCAAAATTTACTGGGAGGTGGTTTGACCCAAAAACTTTGGGTATCTGTGTGTCTGTGCGTGCATTGTGTTTTTTCCTCTTTTTTTTTTCTCTCTTTTTTTTTTTTTTGTCTATGTGTTAAAAATAAAAAAGGGGGCATGCTTTTCTTACCTACAAAACAAGAGGAAGGAGATATTGCTACACCCAGAACCGAAAAACCGCAAACGGACCCACCCAAGAAGTGGTTGGCAGGGTGTCAACAATTTTTTTTTTTTTAAAAAAAAACAGCTACTTGGCCTTCAGGCTGAATCCCACTCTTCCAGTCAGTGTGTCAAGTTAGCCTACTTCACACCAACAATTTGTCCTCTATTTTCCACTTCAAACACACAAAAACAAAGACCTTAATTGTTCATGCCAAGAGTTAGTTTCAAGATACGAATGGTAGGATCTTTGGGGCAAAAGGACTGAGTTGTTGTTGTTTTTCTGTCAAACACTTATGGGCATGGATGGCACTGTTGGTTGCTACACACTCTTCTCGTTTGTTTCTCCCTCTTCTGCTTCCTCTATTCTCCGTACTGGGTGACCCTGGTAGAACAAAGAATCATAGGGTTCAATTCAAAGGGACCCCGGAGGTCTTCTAGCCCAACTGCTCCAGGAGGAGATCCTATGTCATTCTGGACAAATCCCAAAGGTGCTTTTTTCAAAAAGGCAACTCGGCTTTGTTTTTCCTTGAAGACGTTTCGCTTCTCATCCAAGAAGCTTCTTCACTTCTAACTGAAGAAGAAGGTAAAACAAAGACCAGTTACCTTTTGGAAAAGCACCTTGGGAACAACCCTGACCTGGATGACTGAGAATCTTTATAGACATTCCAGACAAATGGCTGTCCAATCTCTTCTTGAAAACTTCCAGTGTTGGAGCATTTACAACTTCTGGAGGCAAATTGTTCCACTGATTAATTGTTCGAATTGTCAGGAAATTTCTCCTTAGTTCTACGTTGCTTCTCTCCTGGATCAGTTTCCATCCTTATTGCTTCTTGTCCTGCCTTCAGGGGCTTTGGAGAAGAGCTTGACTCCCTCTTCTTTGGGGCAGCCCCTGAGATACTAGAAGACTGCTCTCGTGTCTCCCCTAGTCCTTCTTTTCATCAAACGAGACATACCCAGTTCCTGCAACCGTTCTTTATATGTTTGAGCCTCCCAGTCCCCTAATCATCCTTGTTATTCTTCTCTGCACTCTTTCCAGAATCTCAACATCTTTTTTTACATTGTGCCGACCAAAACTGGATGCCGGATTCCATGTGTGGCCTTACCAAGGCCTTATAAAGTGGTATTAACACTTCACGTGACCTTGATTCTCTCCCTCTGTTAATGCAGCCTAGGATTGCCATGATTTTTCTGGCAGCTGCTGCACCTTGCTGGCTCTCATTTAAGTGATTGTCCACTAGGACTCCAAGATCCTTCTCGCAGTTACTGCTGCTGAGTCAGGCACCACCTTTTCTGTACCTGTGTATTTCGTGTGTTTTTTTTTTTCCTTGCCTAAATGTAAAACCTTACTCATCTCACCACTGAATTTCATTTTGTTAGAGACTAAACCGTCTTAACTCAAACCACCAGACCTCTTACTATCTTTATTGATCTTCTCTGCACTCTTTCTGGAGTCTCAGCATCTGGCCTCTTGCCTTCTACAGACTCCCAGATGGACACACAGCACCCAGGTTCCTTTCCCATCACCCAGATGAAGGTAGCAGCTGATGGTGATGAGAAGTTGGATAACCTTCTCCAAAATGTGGTCAAGGTGTGACTTTCAATCCTCCAGTCTTTCCTGTTGGGTGGGTGAGACATTTTCACACTTTGGGGGCTGGTTAAGAAGCTCTGTGCTTCTCTGAGAAGCACAGAGCTGAAGACCAAGCCTGAAGATGATGAATGAGACTACACAGGAGAAAACCCGAATAACCAAAGATCCACATACAAATACCCACGAGAACCTCAGAAAACAATATATATATATGTGTGTGTGTGTTTTGTTAAGTTTTCGCGGGTACTTATATGTCTGGCATTCAGCTTTGTTCGAGTATTTTCCCACGTCATTGTAGTTGTGCTTTTAAAGTTGTAGCAACGTTTCAGCAGAATCTCATCTGCCATCATCAGGCTTCTCTATAGTGTTCGTCTGTGAGTCAGATTTTTACAGTGGTTTCAGATTTAAATTTGGGGTAGCCTATTGCTGTGCCAGAATGGTTTTTTCTTCCTCCTGATTGGTTGGGAGGCTTGGTCTATGTTTATTGGTCTTGGAGTTTGCTGTGTTCTGCTTGATTGGTGTTTCTGATATCATCTGTCTTTTTTTTGGCTCTTTTTGTATCTTGATTGGCTGGCAGCATTGTGTTACTTTATTGAAGGCCTTTAGTGCAGCTTGGCTTCGGATAAATGGACAGCTATCATTAGTTAGCTGGAGGTATCAGGGGGGATCTGTTTGTGCCCTGGTGTTTGCCTGGCTTGTGGTGTGGATATTTTTTTGTTTGTGAGTGCAGGCTTCCAAATGATTGACAGCCTGGTGGAATCATCTCTTCTGTTCATGCTTTCTGGTCTTTTTTCAATCTCTATGGCTTCTCTGATGATTCTGTGGCTGGGATTTTCTATAGTGGCTAGGGTTTTGGTGCCATTGAAGTTGATGTTATGACCTGTGGCTTCCATGTGTTGGACTAGTGAGGAAGTGTGTTCCAGCTTTTTGACTGCATTTTTGTGTTCATCCAGGCGGGTGCTTATTCTTCTATTGGTCTGTCCAATGTATGTGGCCGGGCATGGTGCACAGGGGACTTCGTATATGCCTTGGTTTTCCAGATCAATTTTGTCTTTGGGGTTTCTGAGGAGGGCTGCTATTTTTCTGTCTGTTTTGAAGGCAGCCTTGATGTGGTCTGTATAGTATCTTACTAATTTTGTCTGTCGTGCCTCTTATGTAGGGCAGGACAGCTGTTCCATGGGTCTGTTCATCTTCTGGGTCTCTATTATGTCTCAGTGTGTTTTTGTGGATCAAGTTGGTGATTTTGCTTTTGTGGAAGCCGTTGGCTGTCAATATTTTAGTCAGGGTGTATATATATATATACATATATACATATATATATGTGTGTGTGTGTGTGTGTGTGTGTGTGTGTATATATATATTTGTTTTCTGAGGTTATATATATTCTGAGATATATATATTCTTAAGTTTTCATGAGTACTTACATGTATGGCATTCAGCTTTGTTCGGGTATTTTCCCATGTCATTGTAGTTGTGCTTTTAAAGTTGTAGCAACGTTTCAGCAGAATCTCATCTGCCATCATCAGGCTCACAGATGAACACTATACAGAAGCCTGATGATGGCAGATGAGATTCTGCCGAAACGTTGCTACAACTTTAAAAGCACAACTACAATGACGTGGGAAAATACCTGAACAAAGCTGAATGCCATATATATATATATATATATGTATTTGTTTTCTTAAGTTTTCGCGGGTACTTATATGTATGTATATATATGTATATATATGTATATGTATATATATATATGTATATGTATATATGTATATATATGTATATATATGTTTTCTGAGGTATATATATATATATATAAATTTTTTTAGCTATCCTCTACATGATGAAGGGCTCTTCCGCATGTTATCAACCTTTTTCCAGTTCTGAGCTTTCTATGTGTGTATGTATATATACAGGCATACCTAGTGTTAGGGATACACACCCTAGCAGAACGTGCAATGGCAGTCTAGCAGGCAGGCAAATGATGTAAGATAAACGTTGTTGTAGTTTACACTCAGTAAGACAGATACACTGTGCCAGTTAAATAGTTTTTTATTCCAGAAAGAGTTATAGCATAGTCAAAACAGTCCATATATCATAAACTAGTTCAGTCCATCCAGGGATTAATCAGTTGCAAAGTCCAGTGTTGAAAATAGAGGTCAGTAAACTTACATATAATCAGTCCAGCAATATATCTCTTTTGCAGTCAGAGATATGAAGAAAATCAAACCCCTTTTCTTCGTTTCAGCAACAGCAGGGAAACACACGGTTATCACCATCAATCCAACATTGTCAGCTACTACAGTAAAAGCCAGCAAACAGTGAGCTCTCTTGCTCCCTCTTATGGTGATTTTACAACCGCACCCAAAATACATGTTTTGCAGTTAAAGTGATACATACACTTAAACTCACTAACATAGTTTGTATGTTATTTTTACCCAAACTAAGTTAAGTAACCAATGTTATCCCTAACACCTACGTACGTTCTCAAAGTGGTTGGTGACTCTCTGCAAGAGTGCCAGCAAATGGGGTATTACCATATTTAGAGAGCTTGCATACACAGGACTGGTGCCCCCCAAGTGTGTCTTTTTAAATATTTTTTTTAATTCCACCTTTATTATTATTATAAATAACTCAAATGGCAATACTTAACATTCCTTCCTCCTCCTATTTTTCCTGCAACCACAACCCTATGAGGTGGGTTGGGCTGAGAGACTGAGATCGGCCAAAAGTCACCCAACTGGGTGCATACCTAAGGCAGGACTACAACTCCCAGTCTCCTGGTGACTGGCCCAAAGTCACATAGCTGACTGTTCATGTCTAAGGCAAGACTAGAATTCACAGTCTCCTAGTGATTGGCCTAAAGTCACCCAGCTGGCTTTCATGCCAAAGAAAGCTCAGGACCATATATAAGTTGGAAACATATGGAAGAGACCTTCATCCTGCAGTGGATAGACATGGCTAAAATGATGATGATGATGATATACTGTATATACATACATATATTTATATATCTGTTCAATTTGAAACTGGTAACTAAATGAAATCAAATCTCCTTATTGACAAGAAGCCTTCGATCCATTATATCTGAACCCACATTTTCTGTGAGAAGGATGCTGTTTGTGAGTTTTACGCAGTTTCTCAAATCTGGCTTTTGTTTTCGAGTGACTCTCACTTCTCCTTCGACATTTGTTTCGGATCTATATTTATTCTTTATAGTAGCAATCACAGAAAGCCATTGCTTGTCCACAGAGTAAAAGAGTGAATTTGAACCACAAGCCCTCCTTGAATTCACACATAGTGAGAGAAAACCAATTTGGTCTAGTGGTTCATGCACTATGCTGTGAGCTGGGAGACAGTGAGTTCTAATCCCACCTTAGGCACAAAGTTGGCTGGATGACTTTGGGCCAACCGCCAGGAGGCGGTAAGTTCTAGTCCCACTTTCAGCATGAAAGCCGGTTGGGTGAGTTTGGGCCAATCACCAGGAGACAGTGAGTTCTAGTCCCGCCTTAGGCACAAAGTTGGCTGGATGACTTTGGGCCAACCATCAGGAGGCGGTAAGTTCTAGTCCCACCTTCAGCATAAAAGCCGGTTGGGTGAGTTTGGGCCAATCACCAGGAGACAGTGAGTTCTAGTCCCGCCTTAGGCACAAAGTTGGCTGGATGACTTTGGGCCAGCCACCAGGAGGCAGTAAGTTCTAGTCCCACCTTCAGCATGAAAGCCAGTTGGGTGAGTTTGGGCCAATCACCAGGAGACAGTGAGTTCTAGTCCCGCCTTAGATATGCACCCAATTGGGTGACTTTTGGCCGAAATCTATCTCTCAGCCAAACCCACCTCAGGAATGTTGTTGCAGGAAAAATAGAAGGAGGAAGGAGTATTAAGAACTGCCCTTTGTGTAATTTATAAAAATAATAAAGGTGGAATAAAAAATATTTGAAAAAATATATATTTGGGGCAGAGGTGGGCTGCACTTACATTAAGAACCGGTTCCCTGGTGGTGAACTCAACTCTCAGCCCTATTGCTTCCGCTTTTCATTTTTAGAATAGAAAGACAAAGAAATATTCCTTCACATTGAAGAGACAACTAAATGTAACTGTGAGAAGCCGAGCATTCTCAACAACCATCAATAGACACATAGACATTAACAACACCTATAGACCAGTGGTGGGGGTCCAAAATTTTTACTACTGGTTCAGTGGGTGTGGCTCGGTGGGCGTGGCAGGGGAAGGATACTGCAAAATCCCCATTCCCTCCCCACCCCACGAACCTGCTTTCCAGCTCCATTCTCCTGTGCAGGGCAACCAAAGGAGACCCAGCCAATCAGCTGGGACTCAATGGGAGGCGGAGAATAGATGGAGGCGGGGCCAGTCAGAGGTGGGATTTTCCAGTTCTCTGAATTACTCAAAATTTCCGCTTCCGGTTCTCTAGAACTGGTCAGAACCGTCTGAATGCCACCTCTGCTATAGACTATGCAAGAAAGATAATCAACCAGCCCAAAAGAGAGTAAAAAGACTCCAGCACTTTTCCACCATAGCACCCAGATCACCATGGATCAACACTTCAGCGCCCAGATCACCATAGATCAACTCCAAGGTGAACATCAGACCAACAATCAAGTAAAAATACCCCAATCAAGAAAGCACCAGAGGCAAGAGTAAACAGCCCGACCAAAGAATCTGTCCCCACCCACACAGATAGCCAAGAGACAACAATATAAACTGACAAGCAAACTGCACCCCATACTAGCACTGATAATGTTACCTAGTTGGGTCATGAAATGTCTGCAAGAAAGCAACCAAGCTCAGAGACCACCAAGGATCCCTCAGGTCAACCCTGAGCTACAAATATTCCTCTTTATGAAATGTAAATGTGAGGAAAGGTCTGGCTGATACAGTAACGATGTGTATTTGTTCTCCCACCACCCTTTTTTTTTTTTTAAATGCCACCATCCCTTAAACAAAAAATGAATTTCCGTTATAGATGTCACCAGTTTTACACCAAGATAATCAGCAGAAACCATAATTTCCTGGTAAGGACACTAGGCAGGTCGAGCGACTGCAAAATTTATGATCAAGGTTTGCGATTATCCAGGGACGGGAAGAAGAAAACTGTAGCAAACAACTCACCCCAATGAAAAATAGCACGAAGGTGACTGGGGAAAAGTTGGCTGGGCAGTAAATGAAAATAAGGAAGAATAGAAGAAAGAAGACGAAAAACAAAATTTGGGGATTTTTTTTTTTTTTTTTTGAAAACAATTTTATTAATTTTTAAAGACAAACAAAACATAAAAACATCCGGCTTTCTTTCATAGATATACAAACAGTGTGTCAGTTGGTTTACCAGTTTTTGTGCATTCATTTTGTAGTCTCAATTATAGTTACATTACATAATAACTCATATTATCAATCAAAAATTATATACCCTAGTATCACTATTAAACAATCATTTGACTATGATTTTATTCATTCATACTTTGCGAGATAACTATAATTTACTTAATTTATTTTATAACAAATCATATAATCATACCAAATCTATCCTGAAAACTGTTTATAGATGTAATATCAAATTAAAAAAAAAATCTCTTTATATATTCATTATTATCTAAAATTCTAAATATTCTATTATTGTATTTTATCATCCAACCATTGATAGGAAAGGTGCCCAAAAATTTGGGGATTTTTGACTAGGGTGGAGGGCTTAAACCTTAAAGCAAAGAGATAGAACACAGAATAACAGAGTTGGAAGGGACCTTGGAGGTCATCAAGCTTCTCCCACCTTGGTTGATTTTTTTAAGGGGAAACTTGAAAAATGAGGCATTTTAGATACCATACTTCGCTGTTGCCATCTTCGTTCTTTTCATGGTGTGCAATCAAGGTACGCTCTTAGTAGCCACATGAGTACAGCTGGTCCTCGACTCACAACCACAACGGAGCCCCAAATTTCTGTTGCTAAGCAGGACAGTTGTTAAGTGAGTTTCACCCCTCTTGACGACCTTTCTTGCCACAGGCGGTAAATGAATCACTGCAGTTGTTAAGTTGGCAGCACAGCTGTTAAGGGAATCTGACTTTCCCCTTGGCTGCAAAAGGGAATTACGTGACCCCGGGACACTGCAACCATCATAAGTACATGCCAGTTTCCAAGCGTCCGAGTTTGGATCACGGGACCGTGATGCAACCATCGTAAATGGGACAAACAATCACAAGTCACTTTTTTCAGTGCCATTGTAACTTTGAATGGTCACCAAATGGACTTTGTGGCAGCCCCTCAAATACTGGAAGACTGCTATCGTGTCTCCCCTGGTCCTTCTCTTCCCTAGATAGCCAGGCCCAGTTCCTATAACTGTTCTTCATATGTTTTAGTCTCCAGTCCCTTAATCAGAGGTGGCATTCAGCCGTTTTTGGACCGGTTGTGGAGAACCAGTAGTGGAAATTTTGAGTAGTTCTGGAGACCCGGACAATCCCACCTCTGACTGGCCCCCCCAACCCCATCTCTTCTCTGCCTCCCATCGAGTCCCAGTCTGGGTCTCCTTTGGTTGCCCTGCAGAAGAAAACAGAGCTGGAAAGCAGGTTAGTGGGGTGAGGAAGGGAAGGGGGATTTTGCAGTATATCCTTCCCCTGCCACGCCCACCAAGCCACGCCCACTGAACCGGTAGTAAAAATGTTTTTCTATCCCATAACGACCGTAGTGATTCACTTACCCACCCTGGCAGAAAAGGTCGTAAAATGGAGCACAACTCCCATTAACAACAACTCCCATTAACAACTTAGCAATGCAAGTTTTGGGGCTCCGTTGTGGTCGTAAGTCGCCTCGACTTAACGACCGTAATTGAGCCCAACGTTTCTGGTTGCTAAGCGAGACATTTGTTGAGTGAGTTCTGCCCCATTTGACGACCTTCCTTGTACAGTCCTTAAGTGAATCACAGCAGTCATTAAGTAAGTCACATGGTTGTTAAGTGAACCTGGCTCCTCCCCCCCTGACTTTTCTTGTCAGAAGGTCCCAAAAGGGGGTCACATGACCCCAGGACACTGCAATGGTCATAAATGTGAGTCAGTTGCCAAGCGTCCAAATTATGTGACTAACTATGATGCTGTAATGGTCATAAGTGTGGAAGATGGCCCTGTCGCGCCCAGCAAGCCATGCCCACCAAACCACACCATATCCACCAAGCCATGCCTACAGAACCGGTAATAAAAAAAAAAAAATTGAATACCAACACTGCTCCTAATCCTCTTTCTTGCTCTTCCCTGCATTCTTTCTAGAGTCTCAACATCTTTTTTATAGTGTGGTGACCTAAACTGGATGCAGGATTCCAAGCGTGGTCTTGAAAAGGGCTGATACCAATAGCGCTTAGACTTATATTCCACTCCACGGTACTTTACAGAACTCTGTGGGCCAGGGGTCTCCTCCAAGGCTTGGCAACTTTAAGACTTGTGGACTTCAAACTGGCTGAGGAATTCTGCAAGTTGAAGTCCACAAGTCTTAAAGTTGCAGTTTACAAAGTCAGCATCTTATCCCCAACGATCCAGGTCCTCATTTTATGGACTTTGGAAATCTGAATCAACCTTGAACTCCCTTAGGGTCAAAGCCCAGGCAACGGGCAGAGTCAGCCTGCAAATACCGCTTTGTAACCGCTGTGCCACCATAGCTTGGTAAAGATGCCCTTCAAAAGCAGAGAAACTTTCTTCAGGAAGATTTTGACTTCTGCAGTCTATGGAAGAAGTATGATGACGATAACCCTAAGAATGACGATAACCAGATTACTACAAATGTTAGTCTCTACCAAGGCAGATGATTGCCATCTGGACTGAATGAGGTCAAAATAGTTCAGTGCAGTTTCCCCCCCCCCCCAAACCTGGGCAGCTTTAAGAGATGTGTGGACTGCAACACCCAGAATTCCTCAGCCAGCCCTTGGCAACCTTTATGAAGCTTGGACTTCAACTCCCAGAATTCCTCAGTCAGAATTGCTGGGAGTTGAAGTCCACTCCGCTGAAAGCCGCCAAGGTTGAAAAAAATATATATACAGTTTTAAGAGGACATTAATCCTAAGGGAGGCCTCTGATCCAAAACGGTGATGTCATAAAAAGCAAGGAAAGACCACAGATGGTCCTCCTCTGTCCATAACCAAGGAGGGTCAGGATTAAACCAAAGAAGATGACCTAGTAAGAATATCCTTCGGGGATGGTTTCATTTTCGGTTTGCTTCACGCTTCTCGGTCTCCCCTAATATGTCCAGATTCCAGACTGGATGCTAACAATCATCAGGAGGCATCCAGGTTAGAAGAAAGAGGGCGGTGGGAAGAAGAGTTGAATTTCTCTCTTCAGAAAAGGCTAGAAGTTTATTGTCACAGATTTCTTATTAATAGACCAGTGGGCAGGGGTGGGCTCAGGGGTGGGATACGACATGGTTAACTATCGGTTCGGTGAGTTACGAGGTTCGGTGATTTATAATGTGTCTTCCCTGCAAATCCCTGTAATTTCCCTGTAAATCGTCATCAGCACGCTGCACGCAGAGAAGCAGCCTTTAAAACAGCCCTCTTTTCCTGCTTTTTTAACTGCAGCTGTGCCTCGTTCGGCAGCTGAAGTTGAAAAAACAGGAAATAAAGGTCAGGTAAGAGCCCAGGTGGGCAAAAACATCAGCAGACATCAGAGCTACTGGTTCTACAGAGGTGGACAGAACCGGTAGAAACCCACCCCTCTTTTTTTAGCAAGGGGCTCTCTGCTCTAATGACTGGCTGGGTGGGCGTGGCTGGGTGGTCATGTGACTGGGTGGATGTGGCCAACTCGATGTCACTCCTTTGCCCTAATTGCCTAAAAAAAGATAATATATCAAAAAGCTGTTTATTATTTCGTGCATTTAATACTTAAATAAAAGACTGTAAGAGAGGTCTTGGAGTCTTAGCGGAGTTTCTGGTGAGTTACATGATTCTTATTATTTGGGAATTAATCCCCTCAGAGGCTAGTGGCTATGTTATCTGATTTTTCCCAATGGCTCTCCCTCGCAAGCGCTGAGTGGATTGTTTATCTAGTTTGCCACACTTTTACGAGGTGTGAAATGCTCTTGGCTGAATGCCCAGAAGTTCAATTAAGCTTATTAAGATCTTTCCCTTGCTGCCCCGAGCCCCGCAGAATCTTAGCTAGGGGATCTCCCGAGCCCCTGTGGGACCCCAGCAGCACACCCCTGCTAGTGGGTATTCCACATCCAGATTTCTCAGCAGTCTAGATAAGGTTGGGAAAATTCTGCACGGAGATATATGACTCGTCCAGGCTGATGGTAGTAGGCTGTGTGGATTTGTATATGGCTGCTTAACCAGGTGTGGGATTCAGCCGGTATGGATTGGTTCAGGTGAACCAGTAGTTCCAGCAATCATTTGGCCCAGTCGACCTGCCCTTACCTTCGTCTATCCTTTATTTCCGCGTTTTCAGCTCCACTGATTCACACGGCACAGCAGATTGCTGTGCGAATCAGCTGTTTTACTCACCGGAGATGCAGTACAAGGTAAGTTTTAAGGAAAATGAGCAAAAGCGCACGGTCCCCAAACCAGTGATTACACCGGTTGAATCCCACCACTGTGCTTAACCAATGTTTGTTGGTCTTGCCCAATGTAATGGAGTGTGCGTGGGGGTCCTTGGGGGACAAGAGGAAGAGATGCTACTTGAGAAATGATCGGATAAGAGAGGGAGAAACCCACCCAGTGGCTTCGATAGTCAGAGGAGGAAACTGAGGAAGGACCAGCCCTAAGGAAACAAGGATTAAAAATGGCAGCAGGAAGTTTGCACCTGCAGACTTACAGAATCATAGGTCTGGAAGGGACATTGGAGGTCTTCTAGTCCGACCCCCTGCTCAAGGCAAGAGTCTTATCCCATCCTGCACAAATGGGGGTCCAATATTTTCTTGAAAACCTCCAGAGATGAAGCACCCACAAATAATTCCAGGAGGCAAGCTGTCTCACTGATGTTCCAAAATCACCCAGTTGGAGTTCCTGCCTAGGGTAGGATTACCCTGTTTCTCCAACAATACCGCCTCCCCCAATAGGAAGTCCCAGCATGTTTTGCTAGCATGAAATGAAATTAAGTCCCTCCCCCCAAATTAAGGCCTATATTAAAACATGCGAAATGGGGGGGAATGGTGGGGGGGGGGCTTGCCATTAGGAAGTACTTTTGTGGCACACCCGGATATGGTGCTGCCTGCATTGACCCCGATACGAAATGCCCCACCAACGCTGAGGTCAACCTCCAAGCCTTCGCTGCCTGCCTGCCCAAAGATGCAAGGGGGGAGGGAATTAAGTCACCCCCGAAAAGACAGCCTAACTAATTTTTCGGGGCTCAAAAAATAAAATAAAACCCGGCCTTATTATATGAGAAACACGGCAGAAGGTTGAAATTAACTTGGAGCAGTTTCTCATCCTCGGATATATTTGGCTCAAATAATCACCCTGAAATGTAATAAATAACAATAGCACTTAGACTTATCTACCGCTTTATAGTGCTTTCCAGCCCTCTCTAAGCGGTGTTGACAGAGTCAGCATAATTGCCCCCAACAATCTGGGTCCTCGTTTTACCCACCTCGGAAGGATGCAAGGCTCAGTCGACCTTGAGCCTGGTGGGACTTGAACTGCCAAATTGTAGGCAGCTGGCTGCAGCAGAAGTACTTGCAGTACTGCACTCTAACCACTGCACCACAGAGGCTCCTTATAAATTATAAATTGATAAATTGTAAATGCGCCCAAATCGGGATTTTGAGACTCTAGAAAAAGTACAGAGAAGAGCAATAAAGACGATTAGGGGACTGGAAGCTAAAACATACAACAAACGGTTGCAGGAACTGGGCTTGGCTAGTCTAGGGAAGAGAAGGACCAGGGGAGACAGGAGAGCAGTCTTCCAATATTTGAGGGGCTGCCACAGAGAGGAAGGGGGATCAAGCTATTTTCCAAGGCACCCGAGAGCCAGACAAGGAATAATGGATGGACACTGAAGAAGGAGAGATTCAACCTGGAAATGAGAAGTTTTCTGACAGTGAGAACAAACAACCAATGGAACAGAAGTTGCCCTTGGAAGTTGTGGGAGCTTCATCCCTGGAGACTTTCAAGAAGAGATTGGACTGCCATTTGTCAGAAATGGTGTAGGGCAGTGTGGCGAACCTATAGCACGTGTGCTGGAAGTGGCATGCAGAGCCAGTACTGCTGGCACGCGAGCACTCGCCCAGAAAAGGTGTGACGTGCACCCAACAGCTGATGGTTGGGCATCTGGCACGCATGTGCGGGATACGCAAGAGATACTCGTGCATACGCAGAAGCACACGGCATGCACGGGGGGGAAGAATGCGCAGAAGCCCACACAGCATGGATTGCACAGGTTGCGTGGGTTGCGTGCCCATGCGCAGAAGGCATGGGAGTGCACGCATTGCCTTCTGGGGGGGGATGGCCCACGAGCGCAAGCAGGCAAGCGCACGCGCCATGATCAGCACGGGAGCCCCAAAAGGTTAGCCACCGCTGGTGGGCGGGGGTGGGGGGGCTGGACTAGATGACCTACAAGGTCCCTTCCAACTCTGTTCATCTGTAATCTGTAGAACTGGATGCAGTATTCCAAGCGTGCCTTCACTAGTGCGGTATAGAGTGATACCTTCACTTCCCACAGCCTTGAAAGATTTTGCAAGATTGTCGAAATAACCGTGGCCTTAAAATAAAGTAGAATTGGCTCAGTTGGGTGTGTTTCCTGCCTGATTTACCCAGAAAGGCAGACACCTAAATGAGTCAAGCACAACATTGATTGCACACTAGGGCCACCCAGTCTTATGTAAAGTTGGGACTGCATCTTTGTTTTAGACACAGGTTGCATACTTTGGGTTGATGACCTGCGGTGTTGTGCTCATGGCACTGCGGCAGATAGATTCTTTAGATTCAAGCAGACTAGATCGGGGCCCACCAACCTCGGCAACTTGAAGACTTGTGGACTTCAACTCCCAGAATTCCACAGCCGGCCATGCCAGCTTACTTCAGCAGACCATCAGATTTCTGGCAGGTGTGAATCCACACAACCTACCCACCATCAACCTGGCGGAGTCTTATTTGTCCAAGGGGATGAAATTTCACTGAACCCGAATCCAGAGCTGCTGAGAAATTTGGGTTAGGGATGCTGGCTGGGGAATTCTGAGGAGTTGGAAGTCCAGAAGTTTTTAAGGTGGCAAGTTTGGAGATCTCTGAACTAGAATCTTAGTCTTATTTATCAGATTTCTAGAAGGAATGGGGCGGGTGAGTGGGAAACAGAGCTTAGCACTTAGACTTATATATCGCTTCACCAGTGGTTTACAGCCCTCTCTAAGCGGTTTACAGAGTCAGCCTATGGCCCCCAACAATCTGGGTCCTCGTTTTACCAACCTTGGAAGGACGGAAGGCTGAGGCCACCTTGAGCTTGGTGGGATTTGAACTGCCAGATTGTAGGCAGCCGGCAGGCAGCAGAAGTAGGCTGCAGTACTGCACTCTGACCACTGTGCCGCCGTGACTCAGGTTACAGGGCTACAAGGCTAGGTTACAGAAGTTTGAATAATTTCTTTTAGGCACCTGTGTATTATAACTTCAGGTTCATGAGCCTCAAGACGAAGAATTCCTCGATCTTCTTACTCACTGTGGTGGTGTGTAGTCTGGATTCCCAGGAGGGAGGGGCTGCATTCCAGAGGGGAAAGAGGCAAGGAAACTTTAGGTAGATTGGTTGTGAAAAAGAGAAGTAAGAAGGCTTCTTGCCTAGCAATTCTCAGAGTACCTATACAGGTAGTCTCAACTTACAACCATTTCACTTAGCGACCGTTTAAAGTTACAACAGCACTGAAAAAAGTGGCTTATGATAGTTTTGCACACTTACAACCATTGCAGCATCTCCGTGATCATGGGATCAAAATTCAGCCACAGGGCAACTGCTGTGCATTGATGACACTTGCAGTGTCCAAGGGGTCATGTGATCACTTTTTGTGACCTTCTGACCAACAAAGTCAACAGGGAAGCCAGATTTACTTAACAACTGCGTTATTTAATTAACAATGGCAGTGATTTGTTTACTAATTGTGGAAAGAAATGTAATATGGGGCAAAAATCACTTAACTGTCTCATGAAGATGGTAGATGATAGATAGATAGATAGAGATGAGAGAGAGGGAGACAGACGCTGTAGAGATAGATTGGTAGAGAAGGGTTGATGGATGGAAATATGGATATAGATAGGCAGACATTAAATAGATAGATAGAAAGATAGATAGATAGATAGACGGACAGATGGATAGACAGACAGACAGACAGAAAGACAGATAAATAGATAGACAGACATAGATGGATAGATAGACAGACAGACAGATAGACATAGATAGATAGATAGATAGATAGATAGATAGATAGATAGATAGATAGATAGATAGATAGATAGACGGACAGATGGATAGACAGACAGACAGACAGAAAGACAGATAAATGGATAGACAGACATAGATGGATAGATAGACATGGATGGATAGATAGATAGATAGATAGATAGATAGATAGATAGATAGATAGACAGACAGACAGATAAATAGACAGACATAGATGGATAGCTAAACAGACAGACAGATAGACATAGATAGATAGATAGATAGATAGATAGATAGATAGATAGATAGATAGATAGATAGATAGATAGATAGATAGATGGATGGATGGATGGATGGATGGATGGATGGATGGATGGATGGATGGATAGATAGATAGATAGACGGACAGATGGATAGACAGACAGACAGACAGAAAGACAGATAAATAGATAGACAGACATAGATGGATAGATAGACAGACAGACAGACATAGATAGATAGATAGATAGATAGACAGACAGACAGACAGACATAGATGGATAGATAGAGATAGATAGATAGATAGATAGATAGATAGATAGATAGATAGATAGACAGACAGACAGACAGACAGACAGACGGATAGACAGACAGACATAGATGGATAGATAGACATAGATGGATAGATAGATAGATAGATAGATAGATAGATAGATAGATAGATGGATGGATGGATGGATGGATGGATGGATGGATGGATGGATGGATAGATAGATAGATAGATAGATAGATAGATAGATAGATAGATAGATAGATAGATAGATAGATAGATAGATGATGGATGGATGATAGATAGATAGATAGATAGTTAGTGTTGGATGATGGATGATGGATGATGGATGATGGATGATGGAAGATGGATGATGGATGATGGATGGATGATAGATAGATAGATAGATAGATAGATAGATAGACGGACAGACGGATAGACAGACAGACAGACAGGAAGACAGATAAATAAATAGACAGACATAGATGGATAGACAGACAGACAGATAGACATAGATGGATAGATAGATAGATAGATAGATAGACAGACAGACAGACAGACATAGATGGATAGATAGATAGATAGATAGATAGATAGATAGATAGATAGATAGATAGATAGATGATGGATGGATGATAGATAGATAGATAGATAGTTAGTGTTGGATGATGGATGATGGATGATGGATGATGGATGATGGAAGATGGATGATGGATGATGGATGGATGATAGATAGATAGATAGATAGATAGATAGATAGACGGACAGACGGATAGACAGACAGACAGACAGGAAGACAGATAAATAAATAGACAGACATAGATGGATAGACAGACAGACAGATAGACATAGATGGATAGATAGATAGATAGATAGATAGACAGACAGACAGACAGACATAGATGGATAGATAGATAGATAGATAGATAGATAGATAGACAGATAGACATAGATGGATAGATAGATAGATAGATAGATAGATAGATAGATAGATGGATGGATGGATGGATGGATGGATGGATGGATGGATGGATGGATAGATAGATAGATAGATAGACGGACAGATGGATAGACAGACAGACAGACAGAAAGACAGATAAATAGATAGACAGACATAGATGGATAGATAGATAGACAGACAGACAGACATAGATAGATAGATAGATAGATAGATAGACAGACAGACAGACAGACATAGATGGATAGAGATAGATAGATAGATAGATAGATAGATAGATAGATAGATAGATAGATAGACAGATGATGGATGGATGGATGGATGATAGATAGATAGATAGATAGATAGTGTTGGATGATGGATGATGGATGATGGATGGATGATAGATAGATAGATAGATAGATAGATAGATAGATAGATAGATAGACAGACAGACAGACATAGATGGATAGATAGATAGACGGACAGACGGATAGACAGACAGAAAGACAGATAAATAGATAGACAGACATAGATGGATAGACAGACAGACAGATAGACATAGATGGATAGATAGATAGATAGATAGATAGATAGACAGATAGATAGATAGATGATGGATGATGGATGGATGGATGATAGATAGATAGATAGATAGATAGATAGATAGATAGATAGATAGACAGACAGACATAGATGGATAGATAGATAGATAGATAGATAGATAGATAGATAGATAGATAGATAGACAGACATAGATGGATGGATAGATAGATAGATAGATAGATAGATAGATAGATAGATAGATAGATAGATAGATAGATGAGAGGGGGAGACAGACACTGTAGAGATAGATTGGTAGAGGTGGGTAGGTGGATGAAAATATGGATATAGATATATAGATAGATAGACAGACAGACAGATAGATACTATAGAAATAGGGATGGATGGATGGAAGGAAGGAAGAAGCCATTACAACTTTGTGGTTTGCTTGTCTCTTTTCCAGAATGACCTTAACCACCTTGTTCCTACTCCATGGGTGGTGACAGTCACAGCTTCCTGGAACTTCGCAGTCCCAAGAACGTTTTCATCCACTGGAAGGGGAGAGAAGAAGCAACCGGCTGGCCAGAGAAGGCGGGGCCAAAGAGCTTTAGGGTGACAAGATGGCAGGTGTACCGCCACCAACGCCACCCATACCCTCCCCACCCCCACCCCTCCAACCACACCCTATGCCTGGCCCCTATGCAGGCTACCCACCACCGGGATATCCGCCCGCTTATGGATATCCCCCACCCCCAGTCCGTGTCTATGTGACGGAGCCGATACACACCAGGGAACAGGCACACGCGGCTGGCTGGCTGGAAGGCTGTTGCACAGCCCTCTGCTGTTGCTGGCTCTGCGAACTCATCTCACGTCACGTGACGTCTCCTTTTTAGGATCGCGACTATCAAAAACCCAGCCGGGCATCATCTCCTGACATGGCTTCCCAGGACTGTAATAAACAATAAACATCTTTCTAACGGGGACGAGGACCTGCGTCTCTCCAGATCCAGTTTTCGTTTCGTTTCATTTCGCGCACCAGGTTAGAAATTGGGAGGCTGACTTCTAGTCCCGCCTTAGCCATAAAAAGTCCACAGGGTGACTTTGGGCCAATCACCAGGAGACTGTGAGTTCTAGTCCAGCGTTAAGTTTGAAACCAGATTGAATGACTTTGGGTCAATCACCAGGAGACTGTGAGTTCTAGTCCAGGCTCAGGCATGAAACCAGGTTGAATGGGTTTGGGGCAATCACCAGGAGACTGTGAGTTCTAGTCCAGGCTCAGGCATGAAACCAGGTTGAATGGGTTTGGGGCAATCACCAGGAGACTGTGAGTTCTAGTCCAGGCTCAGGCATGCAACCAGGTTAGATGACTTTGGGCCAATCACCGGGAGACTTTGAGTTCTAATCCAGGCTTAGGCATGAAACCAGGTTAGATGACTTTGGGCCAATCACTGGGAGACTGTGAGTTCTAGTTCAGGCTCAGTCATGAAACCAGGTTGAATGGGTTTGGGTCAATCACTGGGAGACTGTGAGTTCTAGTCCAGGCTCAGGCATGAAACCAGGTTGAATGGGTTTGGGGCAATCACCAGGAGACTGTGAGTTCTAGTTCAGGCTCAGTCATGAAACCAGGTTGAATGACTTTGGGGCAATCACCAGGAGACTGTGAGTTCTAGTCCAGGCTCAGGCATGAAACCAGGTTGAATGGGTTTGGGGCAATCACCAGGAGACTGTGAATTCTAGTCCAGGCTCAGGCATGCAACCAGGTTAGATGACTTTGGGCCAATCACCGGGAGACTTTGAGTTCTAATCCAGGCTTAGGCATGAAACCAGGTTAGATGACTTTGGGCCAATCACTGGGAGACTGTGAGTTCTAGTTCAGGCTCAGTCATGAAACCAGGTTGAATGGGTTTGGGTCAATCACCGGGAGACTTTGAGTTCTAGTTCAGGCTCAGGCATGAAACCAGGTTAGATGACTTTGGGTCAATCACCAGGAGACTCTGAGTTCTAGTTCAGGCTCAGGCATGCAACCAGGTTGAATGGGTTTGGGTCAATCACCGGGAGACTTTGAGTTCTAGTTCAGGCTCAGGCATGTAACCAGGTTGAATGGATTTGGGTCAATCACTGGGAGACTGTGAGTTCTAGTTCTGGCTCAGGCATGAAACCAGGTTGAATGACTTTGGGTCAATCACCAGGAGACTCTGAGTTCTAGTTCAGGCTCAGGCATGAAACCAGGTTGAATGGGTTTGGGTCAATCACCAGGAGACTGTGAGTTCTAGTTCAGGCTCAGGCATGAAACCAGGTTGAATGACTTTGGGTCAATCACTGGGAGACTGTGAGTTCTAGTTCAGGCTCAGTCATGAAACCAGGTTGAATGGGTTTGGGTCAATCACCGGGAGACTGTGAGTTCTAGTTCAGGCTCAGGCATGAAACCAGGTTGAATGACTTTGGGTCAATCACCAGGAGACTCTGAGTTCTAGTTCAGGCTCAGGCATGAAACCAGGTTAGATGACTTTGGGCCAATCACCAGGAGACTCTGAGTTCTAGTTCAGGCTCAGGCATGAAACCAGGTTGAATGGGTTTGGGTCAATCACCGGGAGACTGTGAGTTCTAGTTCAGGCTCAGGCATGAAACCAGGTTGAATGACTTTGGGTCAATCACCAGGAGACTCTGAGTTCTAGTTCAGGCTCAGGCATGAAACCAGGTTGAATGACTTTGGGTCAATCACCAGGAGACTCTGAGTTCTAGTTCAGGCTCAGGCATGAAACCAGGTTAGATGACTTTGGGCCAATCACTGGGAGACTGTGAGTTCTAGTTCAGGCTCAGTCATGAAACCAGGTTGAATGGGTTTGGGTCAATCACCGGGAGACTGTGAGTTCTAGTTCAGGCTCAGGCATGAAACCAGGTTGAATGACTTTGGGTCAATCACCAGGAGACTCTGAGTTCTAGTTCAGGCTCAGGCATGAAACCAGGTTGAATGGGTTTGGGTCAATCACCAGGAGACTGTGAGTTCTAGTTCTAGTTCAGGCTCAGGCATGAAACCAGATTGAATGGCTTTGGGTCAATCACCAGGAGACTCTTGAGTTCAGCCTACCAAATCAGTATCACCTCTGTCTTTCTGGGTTCTTCAATTTTCCATAAGGAAAAATGGTGTTCAGAGGGATGAATAGATGACATTTTAGATCCCCTTCAACAATTGTATGCTTCCCCAATGTCATCATCATTCTGTACGCAAGATTAATATTCTTCTATCTGTGCCTGAAAATCTGCAGGCCTCTTACACTCTGTAACCACAAACATCTAATTCCTCCGGAGTGCTGTGCTGCACCCTTTCTAAATAAATATTTTTTTTGCATTTAAAGCTGAGTCTTCAATGTGGCATCCTGCTTTGCCTCTGGTTTCACGGTTCAGTAAAAACAGATTCTATATTGTGACTTGTAAACCTGACTTAATATGATTGGTTGCACAGTCAGCCAGATGTTTACACCAGAATTTGCATTTTTGTCCAGGTATTGAGTTTGGGCTAGGCAGATGTGGACGTTTGGGGGTGTCAAAAGTCTCCGCGCAGGATATCAGCTGTTTCAAGTCAAGCTGCCTTTTGCAATTGACTGGTGGGGATTGTGTCAATGCCAATGGTGTTCAAATAGTGCTCCAGATCTTTTGGGTTTGCACCCAAGTTACTCTTATCCTTGCTTTCTTTCATTCTGCTTCTATTTACAGATCTTTGTAGTTTGTGTTCTTCTCTAGTTCTTTCTCTTCTCTTCTGCTGTCTCCAGTTTATGCCGAATCCACTATCCAGACTTTTGTTGTCTTTCTGATCAACACATCTTAGTCCACATCCACCTAAAAGAAACAGAAAGAAAAGATTCACTTCCACAAGGCAATGTAGACAATGCATGTAATTTATTGTTCAACCAAGTTAAAAAAAAATTGCTGTGAATGCTAACTCTGGCTTGTGGACAAAGTAGGAGATTTCACACTCCATTAACCACCATGCTGATTTTCATGAATCACAGAAAAGCCACCGCCTCCTTTCTCTTTTTTCTCTTTCTCCTTCTCCTTTTCATCTCACTTCATCTCACTCCTTCTCCTTTCTCCTTCTTCTCCTTTTCCTTTTCATCTCGTTTCTCCTCTCCTCTTTCCCTTCTCTTCTCCCCTCCTTCCCCTCCTCCTTTCTTTCCTTCCTTCCTTTCTCCTCTTCATTCCCTCCTGCTCCTTCTTCTTCTCTACTCCTTCTCACCTCTTCTCCTCCTCCTCCTCCTCCTCATTCCCTCCTTCTCCTTTCTTCTCCTTATCTCTTCTCCTTCTCTTCTTTCTCATCCTCATTCCCTATCTTCTCCTACTCCTCATTCCCTCCTTCTCCTATCTTCTTCTACTCCTCCTCATTCCCTCCTCCTCCTCCTCCTCCTTCTTCTTCTTTTTCTCATATGTTCTCCTTCTTCTCTCCTTCTTCCTATGTCCTTCTCCTATGCCTCATTCCCTCCTTCTTCTCTACTTCTTTTTCTCTCTCCTCCTCCTCCTCCTCCTCCTCTCCTCTTCCTTCATCTACTTTTTCTTCTTCTCCTTCTCCTAGCATTCTCGCCCTGCCGTGCCCCCTCCCCCTCTGACTAATGTACCCTTTCCCAAGTTTTGGGCCTGGCCTACATCCTTCCAAGAAGCGACTTTGATCGCTGATCACTGAAATGATAGTAGAAACAAAACCCACAGAATCAGATGGTCTTAAGTCATAGTTTCCAACCCTCAACAGAAGGACTATATAAAGAAGATAGCCTCACGCAGAGAACAAAGACCTCCAACTTTCTCTCTCTGGCTTTGCAACATCTACCCTAGAGCCAAAATGGGTGGTGATTGGACACTCCGCTCCCTTTTGATGGCTCTCCTGTCTATCTTCTTGGCGGCGGCTGGTAAGTAGCTTCGAAGGCCATTCTCCAAGGGGTTTCTTTCTTGCCCGAAGGAAGCAGGAAGAAACAAAAGCAGGTTGTAAAGGATAGAAATATCCCTTGGAGGTCCTCTGGTCCAACTTCTGCTCAATGGAGGACTTCCTAGGGAGGATTCTCTATCATGAAGGTCAGGGGTGGGCTTCAAATAATTTAGCCACTGGTTCTCTGCTTGATTGCTGATGGGCATGATGGTTGTGGCCCAGTCCAGGGGTCTCCAGCACCACCCTGGGAGCAAAATCAGGCCACAGGCTTATTTCCGGCCTTCCAGAACTTCCAGGGGGCCTGTGTTTTGGCCCTCCCTGAGCCTCCTCACGGGCCCTGGACTTACCTGCAATCCAAAATGGGCCACGTAGGAACTCATGGGAGGGGCAGGGAGGGGTGGGCAGGGCCAGGCAGTGGTGGAGATTGCCAGTTCACCGAACTGGCCATAAAATTAACCACCAGTTCGCCTGAACCAGTGCGAACAGGTAGCAGCCCACTCCTGATCCAAGTCATGGTTGTCCCAAAGGTGTTTTCCCAAAAGGCAACGGGATTTTCCAGGTTATTTTCCTTGCAGTAAGAAAAACCTAAAGACCACCCCTGGAATACTGCATTCCCATAACCAAAAAGATATTTTGAGACTTTGGAAAAAGTGTCGAGAAGAGCAACTTAAGATGATTAAAGGCTTGGAGACTAAAACATATGAAGAATGATTGTAGGATTTGGGCTAGTCTAAAAAAAAGGACTGGGGGTGACATGATAGCAGGATCCCAGTATTTGAGGGGTTGCCACAAAAAAGAGGGGGGTCAACCTATTTTCCACAACACCAAAAGGCAAGGCAAGAAGCAATGGATGGAAGCTATCCAAGGAGAGAAGCAACCAAAATCAAAGGATAAATTTCCTAACACGGAGAACAATCAGCCCAACAGTTTCCCTTCAGAAGTTGTGGGTGTTCCATCACTTGAGGTTTTTAAGAAGAGATTGAACAACCATTTCTGTGAAATGGTAAACACCTGCTCAAGCGGGGGGTTGGCCTTGAAGACCTCCAAGGTCCCTTCCAATTCTGCTATTCTATCTCTGACAGGTGACCTTCCAGCCTTTGTTTGAGGGCCTCCAGTGAAGAAGACTCAGCACTTTAGGCAGCAGTCTTCCTGTTAACTCAGTGATCTCCAAACTTGGCAACTTTGAGACTTGTGGACTTCAACTCCCAGAATTCCCCAGCCAGCATGGTTGCCTGAGGAATTCTGGTCGTTGAAGTCCACAAGTCTTAAAGTTGCCAAGTTTGGAGACCTCTGTGCAAACTGATAACTCATATGGATCAGAAGGTCCTCCTGAGATCTATTTTGAACCTGGGAAATGTCCATTCCATCGATACACATGGACATCTCAACTTCTCATGGTGATACCCAACTTTCAGTTGTGTTTTCCCAAGGTGTATGGAATCCGTGAAAGTGGGAAGAAACAAAGGAAGTGACTCAAGTCCTTTCTCCAGCTGTGGTCCAGAGGGTCAGCCCTAAACTGAGACCTTGGGTTCTTCTGGGTGTGAATCCTAATCGCTCAACTCTGGCTTTTTGCAAGGAATACAATTTGTAGCTTGCCAGCAAGCCCAACTGTATTACATAATTTCTGAAACTATAATGGTAAGGAAGAAAGACATTAGCAGAATAACAGAGTTGGAAGAGACCTTGGAGGTCAAGTGGAGATCTTATTACAATTCCTGACAAATGGCTGTCCAATCTCTTCTTAAAAACCTCCAGTATTGAAGCACCCACAATGTCTTGGAGGAAAACCGTTCAACTGATTTTGTTCACACTGTCAGGAAATTTCTTCCAAGTCTTAGCTTGCTTGTCTCCTTGATGAGTTTCCATCTGTTGCTCCTTATCCTGCATTCGGGCCCTTTGGAGAATGGGTTGACCCCTTCTTCTTTGTGGCAGACCCTGAGATACAGACTAACAAAGTTGGAAGGGAGCTTGTAGGTCATCTAGTCCAACCCTCTGCCCAAGCAGAAGAACCCACACCATTTCTGACAGATGGCAGTCCAGTCTCTTCTTGAAAGCTTCAAATGCTGAAGCTCCCACAACTTCTGAAGGCAACTTCTGTTCCATTGGCTGATTGCTCTCAGTGCTGGAAAATGTATCCTTCTTTCCAGATTGAATCTCTCCTTGTTCAGTTTCTATCCATTATTCCTTGTCCTTCAGGTGCTTTAGAAAATAGTTTGACCCCCTCCTCTCTGTGGCAGCCCCTCAAATATTGGAAGACTGCTATCATATCTCCCCTCAGTATCTGCATCTCAGTTGTCTCCACTAATAAAACATTGCCCAAATATTAGGAAGAGCACTGGGGTTCTTCTGCTCTGCAGAAAAAAATGAAGGTCAAACAAGAGGAATAATTTTTCAGTGGAGTTATCTACATATGAAACTCATTCCTGAAGTCTTATTGAGGTAGATCCTTCTTGTTAGGGATAACATTGTTTACCCTAACTGGTTTAGATAAAATAATAAATATGTAATCATAGTTTATAAATTAAAGTGTCTGCAACTTTAACTGTAGGACTGTAATTAAGGGAGTAGTTGTGAAAGCACTTTAAAAGAAGCAAGACGACAGCTTGCTCTCTCTCTGGCTTTGATGATCCCTAATGAGCATGGTACCTATCTGACTAACGCTGCACATTCTGTTTAGCTTGTCTCCTTAACACTGGTTATGGGCCCAGACATAACACTGGTTATGGGCCCAGAGGCTGCAAAGTCAGTTTAACTAGGATAAAACAGTTTTATGTAAAAGTGAGAGTTTGTGTTGTTATACATTACAGTAAACAGACAGCTGTGTTTTATTAAATATAGTTTTATATCCATATAAGAAAACATGGCACAAGTCAATCTACAAAGTTTGTCCCTTATATCCAAGCTGGATGGAACAAACTATGTATCATGGTCTATTAAATGTAGTCTGCTTCTACGAAGAGAAGGTCTGTGGAACATAATTGAAAATCCACCAAACGTAGAGGAATGGGATCCAGAGGATGATGAAGATAGACTAAAAATAGAAGAATTTATGCATAAAAATGAACAAGCTATTTGCATAATTGGGTTAACCTTAACTGACCAACAACTTGTTCATATCCATGGAGAGCAAATGGCTGTTGGGTGTTGGCAGAAGTTGAAGAGGATTTATGTTCAAGATAACGTTGGTGCTCACATAAATCTTACACGGAAGCTTTTCAGGATGCATCTCCAAACAAATGGTGATATGCTGAGTCATTTGAAAAATATGCAAAGCATTTTTCAAGAACTGCACGAGAAAGAGCTTATTTTCTCTGAACTACACCAAGTCTACATAATTCTATCACCAGTAAATGAAAGTTATGACAACTACGTAACTTCCCTTGAAATATTGCCAAAGGAAAGCCTAACTTTAACTGATATAACTGGCAGATTGATTGAAGAGGCCAGAAGAAGGCTTGAAAGAAATGATTTAAGGAGGGAGCAACCTCAAAAAGAAGATAATGAATCTCCTACTGCATACACAATTAAAAAGTGCTTTAATTGTGGAGGAAGAGGACATTTGGCAAGATTTTGTAAAAAAGCAAAGTGCCAGAACGCTGGCCAGAATACTAAAAGTCATCAAAAGATAAATAAAAATTTAGAGTTAGCCATGTATACTAACGAAGCTGTAAAAAATAATTTATGGGTGGTTGACAGTGGAGCATCCCACTGTATAACAAATGATAACAAAAATTTTATTAAAATGTCCCAGAGTACACAGCAGATATCGTTAGCCAATGGCTGGAAACTGAAAGCTAAAGGTCAAGGTATAGCATATTGTTCTTTTATAAAAGAGAATGTAAAAATATTATATGTACCACAACTTAAGTTTAATTTAATTTCAGTGAGAATTTTGGTTAAACTAGGATATGTAGTTACATTTAAAGGAGATAACTGCATAATTGAAAAAGAAGATAAGAAAATTACTGCATCTTTAAGAGGTGAATTATATGTGTTAAATGATGATGGTTTAAAGGTGGCTAACATGGTTTATGATAATAAGAAACCTCATGATGAATGTATTCACTTTTACATCGAAGGCTAGGGCATTTAAATTTTAAAATGCTTAAGAAAACTGTTGAATTATCTAAGGGAATAAGTTTGAAACCTTGTAATAAGTATTTGCAATGTAATGCCTGTAATCAAAGTAAGAGCAGGGTCACACCGGCTACTAGATAGAGTTGATGGATTTACTACCAAAGAGCCTTTAGAGGTAGTATTTGCTGATTTAATAGGTCCGAAAAAACCAAGTGTAGGAGGAGCTCGTTACATACTAAGTATAATGGACCACTATTCTAGATATGGGTTTTGCTATTTAATGAAGAGCAAAACTGAAACATATCAAAATCTCTTTAATTGGATAAAATTTGCTGAAAGGAAAACTAAAAAGAAATTAGTAACTCTTATAACAGATAATGGTACGGAATTTACAAATAATAAATTCCAGAACAGACTAAGAATGTTAGGTATTCAACATAAAAAGTCTGCACCATATAGGCCACAACATAATGTATTTATAGAGAGAAGAGGCCAAACATTACAATCAATGACATGAACTATGATGTCTGATTCAGAATTACCTGACAATTTGTGGGGAGAAAATTTTTTAGAAACGGGTTGTCTGCCCAGTTGCTGGGTGGGCGTGGCCTAGTCGGCCTCCTGCACCACGGTGGGGGAGTGGGTGTTTTTTTTCCTCCCTGGGCTCCGGAGGCTTTCGTCGAGCCTCCGAGAGGCAGAAAATGGCGTCCCCTGGGCTCCGGAGGCTCTCTGGAAGCCAGAAACGGGCCCATTTCCAGCCTTCCTGAACTTCCGGGAGGCCCGGTTTTTGCCCTCCCTGAGCCTCTACATATGACCTGCACTTACCTGCATCCAAAACAGGCTGTGTGAGGACTCTTGGGAGGGGAGGGTGGATGAGGCCAGCCAGGAGTGGGATTTGGGGGGGGGGGTTTCTCCGAACCGCACAGAGCTAGGGAACCCCTGTGAACCCCCAGCAGCCCAGCCCTGGTCCACACCTCTTAAAGTCACAAAGATGGAGAAATAGTGACATAGCCTATCAAATCAGCACAATCTCTGTATTTTCTGTGTTCTTCACCCTTCCGTAAGGAAAAACAGTGTTCCAACTGATAGAGGGTTGAATGGATGGCCTTTTAGATCCCCTCCAACAGCTCTATGCTCCCACAATATCAACATTGTTCTGTTCGCAAGAATAACATGCTTCTTCCTGTGAATGAAAATCGGCAGGCCTCTTAAACTGTAACCACAAACATCTGGGTGTATTATTTTTTTTTTAAAGTCTGCCTCAAAATCAATTCCTCGGTAGTGCTGGGCTGCACCCTTCCTAAATAAACAAATCTTTTGCATTTCAAACCTGCGTCTTCAATATGACATCTTGCTTGGTCTCTAGATTCAAAGCCCAGCAAAAACAGAGTCTGTTTCGTGACTTAGATAGCTGATTTAATAGGGTCAGTTGCATAATCAACCAGATGTTTTGACTGGATTTGGCATTTTTATCCATCCACAAGGACCTGGGATCGGCAAATGTGGATGTCATAAAACAGATCTGCAAACATCTAGAAACAAATAAATGAATAACCAGAAGCCAACATGGGTTTGTTAAAAACAGATCATGCCAAACCAATCTTATTTGTAAGTACACTGAGAGCATATGCACCAAAAACAAATTCCTTGTGTGTCCAATCACACTTGGCCAATAAAGAATTCTATTCTATTCTATTCTGTTCTATTATTTCATTCTTTGACAAATTGACTAAATCAGTAGACCAGCAAAATGCAACAGACAAAGTATACTTAGACTTCAGTAAAGTATTTGACAGATCATAACCTACTTCTCAGTAACCTAAAAAAAAGTGGGGTAGACAGCATCACCACCAGATGGATTTGTAAATGGCTGACAAACTTTACTCAATGAGTCATCCCTAATGGTGCTACTACATCGACATGGAGGGAAGCAAGCAGTGGGGTACCACAAGGTTCTGTCTTAGGGCTAGTGTTTTTCAACACCTTCATAGATTAGTTAGATGAAAGAATAGAAGGGGAACTCATCAAATTTGCAGATGACACTAAGCTGGCAGGAGTAGCCAACACTCCAGAAGACAAGCTCAGGGTCCAAAATGTTCTTGACAGACTTGAACAATGGGCCTTTATCCAACAACATGAAATTTAATGTGCAGAAAAGCAAGGTTTTACATTTAGGTAAGAAAAACCAAAGGTACAAGTATCAATTAGATAAAAACCTGGCTCAAAAACAATGACTTGTGAGAGGGACTGTGGTGTCCTCGCGGATGATCACTTAAACATGAGCCAGCCATGTGCAGCAGCAGCCCAAAAAAGCGAACACAATCCTTGGTTGTATGTAAGCAGAGGCATAAAATCAAGATCATATGAAGTATTAGTACTGTTTTATAAAGCCTTAGTAAGACCACACTATCAACTCAAAAATATTTCTCCGGTCTTTTAGAGTTGCCAGCAGAAAGGAAGTGTGGAAAGTAGTGCATTCCTTAAATGCTTTCATAGATAATTGCTAGGCGGCAGAAGCTTCTGGGGTGCAAGATTATTGCTGGAGAGCATGACTGATGACTCTTGACGATGGATGGGCCCCATTGGAGAATATACATCCAGGGAGTGGGGGGAAAGACCAGGGTCAAAGGTGAAATGAATGATGTGTCTCAGAGTCAGCTGCACCCAGGCAGGACCGGCATGTTCACTCCTAATAAATCTTTTTTTTTATTTTTTTAACTCTGAGAGATGCGGCTAGAGACTCCTGATTTGAATGGGGCTGGATGCCGGAGCCCTGACATACACCTGGAACACCGCAACCAATTTTGACCACCACATTACCAAAAAAAGATTTTGAAACTTTGGGAAAAGTGCAGAAAGGAGCAACTGATTAAAGGCAGGGGTGGGATTCAAAAATCCCAGCAACCAGTTTGCTGGGTGGGCGTGGCCATGGTGGGCGTGGCCTACCAGAACTTTCAGGAAGGACGTTTTTCACCTTCCCCAGAGTCCGGAGGCTTCTCTTGGGCCTCTGGGAGGGCAAAAGCAGCCTCCCCCGGGCTCCGGAGGCCCACCTGAAGCCTGAAACAGGCCCATTTCTGGACTTCCGGAACTTCCGTGAGGGCTGTTTTATGCCTTCCCCAGAGTCCGGAGGCTTCTCTTGGGCCTCTGGGAGGGCAAAAGCAGCCTCCCCCGGGCTCCAGAGACCCACCTGAAGCCTGAAACAGGCCCATTTCTGGACTTCCGGAACTTCCGTGAGGGCTGTTTTATGCCTTCCCCAGAGTCCAGAGGCTTCTCTTGGGCCTCTGGGAGGGCGAAAGCAGCCTCCCCCGGGCTCCAGAGGCCCACCTGAAGCCTGAAACAGGCCCATTTCTGGACTTCCAGAACTTCCGTGAGGGCTGTTTTATGCCTTCCCCAGAGTCCGGAGGCTTCTCTTGGGCCTCTGGGAGGGCAAAAGCAGCCTCCCCCGGGTTCCGGAGGCCCACCAGAAGCCAGAAACAGGCCCATTTCTGGACTTCTGGAGCTCCCAGTTTGGCCATTTCTCACCCTCCCAGAGCCTTCGCCCGGATCCTGCACTTACCTGCATCCAAAACATGCTGCATGGAGACTCCTGGGAGGGATGGGGTAGAGTAGGGCCAGAAGTTTGATTTAACATCCGGTTCCCCTGAAACTGGTCCGAACCGGTAGAATCCCACCCCGATTAAAAGCCTGGAGACCAAAACAGATAAAGAACAGTTGCAGTATTTGGTTATGGCCAGTCTAGAGAAAAGGACTAGCGGGGGAAACGTGATAGCAGTATTCCAGTATTCTTGTGAATGTTAACTTTGGCTTATAAACCAAGTAGGGAATTTCCAAGCAGAGCCCACAAACAACAAAGGGTGATTTTCCTAGATCGCGAGAGGGCTTTTTAAAACCAAATGAAGACATCTGACTACCTGATTAAGATTTCATTTGGGAAGGAGGCTCTTATCTTTTTATCCCTAGCATCCAAAACGGATTATTTTGCTTTTAAGCAAAAGAGAACGGGAATGGCAGCTCCATGGTGGGATTCAATTTTTTTTTACTCCTGGTTCTGTGGGCGTGGCTTGGTGGGCACGGTGTGGCTTGGTGGGCGTGGCTTGGTTGGTGTGAGTGGGGAAGGATACTGTAAAATCTCCATTCCCTCCCCATCCCACTAACCTGCTTTCCAGCTCTGTTCTCCTGTGCAGGGCAATCAAAGGAGACCCAGCCAATCAGCTGGGACTCAATGGGAGGTAGAGAATAGAAGGGGGCAGGGCCAGTCAGAGGTGGGATTTGCCAGTTCTCCAAACTAGTCAAAATTTCCGCTACCGGTTCTCCAGAACTGATCAGAACCTGCTGAATACCACCTCTGGGGCACCTAGTCCACCTCTGGGGCACCTAGTCCACCTCTGGGGCAGCTAGTCCACCTCTGGGGCAGCTAGTCAAGACAACCAGCCAATCGAAGCTCTGCCTGCTTTTTATCTCCGTGCTGCTGACCTTGTCTGATCTGGAAAAACCTATGCAGGCGGAGGCTGGAAGGGAGCCCACTAAGAGATCCCATGACTCCAGCTTAGGTTCTGAAACTTAAAAAAACAACAACCACCCATCTGGAAAGCGCTATACTCCGCAACCACACAAAAAAAAACTTTGTAGATGTCTAGCTGCAGTTCAGGAAGTCTTTATTTTGACGAAAACCTGCAGTTGCTTTGAACGTAATCCCTTGACCAATGAGGGCTGGAAACACATCAAGATCTGTGGACACACCACACACACCCCTCTAAAAACAGAGAAGGGGAAGACAACAACCTGTCTTGTCTTTCCGACTGTTCTCACCCAGCAGACTCAGCAGAAAGGCCAACCCACCTTCACTCACAAGCCATCCCAAGGTTGAGTTGACTCAGCACCCCGTCTCTCTCTCTCTCTCTCTTCCCCCAGCTGTCTCCAGACCCTAAACCAAACAGACACGCCCTGAGGGAGACCGAGTCATCTTCTCCCCACCAACCGTTAGAGGTTTTGGGCAGGAAAAGATTATGGGCCAGAAAAAACAACCGTTGACCACATGATGTTTGCAAAAATAAAATAAAAAAAATCATTGGGGTAAAAATAACCTGTTTAACGGCTGAGATCTTTTCCCAAAGATAGGAGCCGAAGCAAAAAAATCACCCTGAAGAGAATACAATGGGAGGCTTTAAAAAAAGACTTTACAAAGCATCTTGTCTGTGGAAATTCAGAAGGATTTGAAGCTGTGGATGCTCTTTGTTGAGTGGCTGGATCAACATAAACATTCTCTTTCCCACAATACGCTTGTTTAGGCTAAGACATAACGGTGAGGGCAATGAACCAGTGGAACAGCTTGCCTCTAGAAGTTGCGAGTCAGTGGTGAAATGCTCCCAGTTCACCCAAGCCGGTAGTGAAAATTGCTACTGGTTCAGTCGAACTGGTAGTAAAAAAAAAAAAAAAAGCTCAGATGATCAACTGAGTGGAGAAAGAAGAGAAAAGCACAGGATCAGCCCTTCCACCCAACCCTCTCAGCTGATTGGCATTGGCATGGCAGAGCCTCAACTGATGTTTGGAAAGCTGCATGCACCCATGAAGGGCATGATCACCAAACTGGTAGGCAAACTGGTCGAATCCCACCACTGCTATGAGTGCTTCATTACTGGAGCTTTTTAAGAAGAGACTGGACAGCCACTTGTCCGAAATGGTATAGGGTCTCTTGCTTGACCAGGGGGCTGGACTGGAAGATCTCCAAGGTCCCTTCCAGCTCTACTCTATTCTAATCTAAGGGTGAGGAACAGTGTTTCTCAACTTTGGCTACTTTAAGATTTAGGAAGAGTGCAGAGAAGAGCAAACAAGATGATTAGGGGCCTGGAGACCAAAACAAATGATGAACGGTTGCAGGAACTGGGCCAGGCTAATCTAGAGAAGAGAAGGACCAGGGGAGACAGGAGAGCAGTCTTCCAATATTTGAGGGGCTGCCACAGGGAAGAAGGATTCAAACTATTTTCTAAAGCACCTGAAGGCCAGACAAGGGATAATGGATGGAAACTGAACAAGGAGAGACTCAACCTGGAAATAAGGAGAAACTTTCTGACAGTGAGAACAATCAACCCATGGAACAGAAGTTGCCCTTGGAAATTGTGGGAGCTTCATCACTGGAGGCTTTCAAGAAGACATTGGCCTGCCATCTGTCAGAAATGGTGTAGGGTCTCCTGCTTGGGTGAGGGGGGGGTTGGACTAGATGACCTACAGGGTCCCTTCCAACTCCGTTAATCTGTTAATTTTAAAAAAAAAGTGTGGATTTCAATTCTCAGAAGCTTAGATGGCTGGGGAATTCTGTGAATTGAAATCTTAAAGTTGCCAAATGATGAGAATTCAGATGTAGTCAGTTGCTTTGGGTGAACCAAGGTAGCCCATCTGGTTGATACACAATCTCCCTTCCACACAGCCACTTTGTTTGCAAAAAGCACATAGAGCATATTTCGATAAGAATTCCAGTATGAAATTAACTCAAGGTCTGTGTTTCCCTTACCGTTAACTCAATTAAACCACTATTTTCAGTTCAGAAGAGACACTAAGTCCAAAACTAACCACAGAGACTTGATACCTTCAGTTGTCTGATGGAAATGGGCTTGGCTTCTTTGTGGTTGTGCATGTGTTCTAAGAGGGATGAGTACACAACTATTGACTCAGAACTGAGAACCATCATCCCCACTGGCAACCATTGTCCACAGCTGGGATGCCACAGAATTAGAGATGCTGAGTGCCATAATTCTAGTTACAGGTTGGTGTTTCATTGAGCAGAATAAAACTCTATGAAGTATGCAGGTGAAACTCGAAAAATTAGAATATCGTGCAAAAGTTCATTTATTTCAATAATGCAACTTAAAAGGTGAAACTAATATATGGGATAGACTTATCACATGCAAAGCAAGATAGTTCAAGCCGTGATTTGTCATAATTGTGATGATGATGGCTTACAGCTCATGAAAACCCCAAAACCCCAATCTCAGAAAATTAGAATATTACATGCAATCAATAAAACAAGGATTGTACGTAGAACAATATTGGACCTCTGAAAAGTATAAGCATGTATATGTACTCAGTACTTGGTTTAGGCCCCTTTTGCAGCAATTACTGCCTCAGTATGGCGTGGCATGGAAGCTATCAGCCTGTGGCACTGCTGAGGTGTTATGGAAGACCAGGATGCTTCAATAGCGGCCTTCAGCTCTTCTGCATTGTTCGGTCTCATGTCTCTCATCTTTCTCTTGGCAATGCCCCATAGATTCTCCATGGGGTTCAGGTCAGGCAAGTTTGCTGGCCAATCAAGCACAGTAATCCCACGGTCATTGAACCAGGTTTTGGTGCTGTTGGCAGTGTGGGCAGGTGCCAAGTCCTGCTGGAAAATGGTCAGCATCCCCATAAAGCTCATCTGTGGAAGGAAGCATGAAGTGCTCCAAAATCTCCTGGTAGACAGCTGTGTTGATCTTGGACTTAATGAAGCACAGTGGACCAACACCAGCAGATGACATGGTTCCCCAAATCAACACAGACTGTGGAAACTTCACACTGGACTTCAAGCATCTTGCAGTGTGTGCCTCTCCATTCTTCCTCCAGACTCTGGGTCCTTGGTTTCTGTCCTGTCCTCGAAAATGATGCCAGGAGTCGGTGACTTCAAATCATGCTTTTTTATTAATGTAGGAACCGAACTGGCGCTATGCAAAAGGTTCGCGGCTTTTATTCCTTTAGCCGCGGCGGCCGCAGCCAATGGCACTGCTTTGAATCTCCCGCGATTCGAATAGACCAATCGCGGGAGATTCTTAGCGAGCCAATCGGCACGGCTCGCCTGACCAATCAGAGTGCCCCGCGCTTTGGCCAATTAAAGCGCGGGGATCTCAAGAATGTTAATGAGGGGACAGAACACCCCTCCCCTCTTGGTTTAGTCCTTACGACGCGTTGTCACGTAGGTAGGCGGGGCTTCGTCTGAGCCTACTGGACCTGCGCAGCTCAGTCGTAGGTTGGATCCCGGCCAGTTCGGTCGGGATCTCTGCTTCTCCGGATGCCGTCGTGGGAACCGGCTGGTCGGTCGGGCTGGGCCACTCTCCGTAGCTCCCTCCTGGGCCTCCCAGGTTGGTTGAGCTGCGGGTTTCGCCGCTCCCGCTCGGTCTCCCCGGGTCGGTCGAGCTGGCCTGGCTGTCTCTTCCTGGCGAGGGGTCGTGCTGGCTGCTTTCCGGTAAGTATGGCTGGTTTATTCTTCTTTGGTTTTGGTTCCTTGGGTATTCCCTCCCCCCTTGGTTTGTGTTGTGGGGGTTGGTTTCGCCTGTTTGTGCGTCGGTGGTCTCTTGGTTGGTTGTCCTCGACCTTAATTGGTCGATGTGGCGTTTCCAGGCTCGTCCGTCTGCTGTTTGTAGTCGGTACGAATGTGGGCCTGTTACTTGTGTGATGACGGCCGGTACCCATAACGGGTCTCTCGTCAGGTTTCTTGCGTATACGGGGTCGCCTGGTGTGAAACTTCGGTGTTTGCTGTTTGAGTCTGGAGGCTTCTCCGGTTTATACGTGGGGTGTAATCTGTCGAGTGGGGACCTTAATTTCCTCCCCATTAATAGTTCGGCTGGGCTCTTATTCGTTGTGGTATTTGGGGTTATGTGTTGGGTGAAGAGTAGTTTGTTTATTTTCTCCTGGATCTCCCCGTGGTCTATTTTCCGGATGGTTTTCTTAGTGAATTGCACCATCCGTTCCGCCCTACCATTCGCCGCCGGGTGCGCCGGTGCTGTCAGCGCGTGGCGGATACCCCTTTCCGCTAGGAATTTTTCGAATTCCAGCGAGGTGAATTGGGGCCCGTTGTCGGAAACGACGACGTCTGGGAGGCCGTGCGTTGCAAAGAGTTTGCAGAGTTCCTTGATCACGGCCTCCGTGGTTGTTGTTTTCATGTTGCTTACCTCCAGCCAGTTGGAGAAAGCGTCTACTGTTATAAGGAAGGTATGTCCTTTTGTGGGCCCGACAATGTCTATGTGGATCCTAGACCAAGGTCCCCTTGGGGTTTCCCACTCTAGGACGGGTGCTGTGGGTGGGCTTGGCCTAGTTTCCTGGCATCGTTGGCACCTTGCTACCCAGGTCTCAATTTGTTTGTCCATCCCTGGCCACCAAGCGTAACTTCTGGCCAGGGCTTTAGTCCTAACGATGCCAGGGTGCCCCTCGTGTAGTAGTTCCAGAACCTTCCCTTGTAGTTTTTCTGGAATGACCACCCTATCCCCCCATAGTATGCACCCTTTTAATAACAAGAGTTCCGTTTGCCGGTTCCGGAATGTTTTGACGGACTCGTCGTTGTCCCTTTCCGGCCACCCTTTCTCTACCCAATGCAACACCCACGCCAGACGTTTGTCTTTATTAGTCTCTCGGGCAATGTCTGACGCGGTTATGGGCAGGTTGGGTAGAGTCTCTATGCTGAGGGTGGTCATCGTGGGTGCTGGGTCGGTGTCAGGTTCCGGTAGCGGCGAGCGGCTTAAGGCGTCTGCATGGGAGATCGTTTTACCCGGTCTGTGTATGAGTCCGTAGTTGTAGGCCGCCAGGAACTCGGACCACCTTGTCATTCGGGGAGACAGAATGTTCGGGGTGGCCCGGTTTCCTGCAAGGATTCCAAGCAGCGGCTTGTGGTCGGTTATGATGGTGAATGTCCGGCCGTAGAGGTACTCGTGGAATCTTTTTACGGCGGCAACGATAGCCAGAGCCTCTTTGTCCAGCTGGCTATAGTTCCGCTCCGGTTTGGTGAGGGTCCTTGAAAAGAATGCGATGGGTGCTTCTTTTCCGTCGGGGAGGGTATGGCTGAGGACAGCGCCGATGCCGAAGGGTGATGCGTCGCATGTGACGGCCAGAGGTAGGGTCTCGTTATACTGTATAAGGACGGCGTCTGAAGTGAGGAGGTCCTTTTTTCTTTGGAAGGCGGCTTGCTCGCGTTTCCCCCAAGTCCAGGTCGCCGCCTTGTCCAGGAGCCTGTGCAAGGGCTCCCCACCGTCGCCTTTTGGGGCAGGAAAACATTGTAAAAGTTAAGTAGCCCCAGGAATGCCTGTAGTTCCGTCTTGGACTTGGGTGTGGGGGCTTCTTTGATTGCCTTGATTTTTTGGTTTGTGGGGTGAATGCCGTGATGGTCTAGGAGGTATCCTAGGAATTCAACCCGTTCCGTGTATAATTGGCATTTCTCCCTCTTTACTTTGAGCCCGGTCTCTTTGAATTTGTTTAGGACCTCCCTTAGGCGACCCTCTAGTTCGGCTTGGTTGGTTGCCGACACTAAGACGTCGTCGAAGTAAGGTACCACCCCCTTGATGCCTTGTAATAGTCTTTCCATTAGGCTTTGGAATATTCCCGGTGCCACGCTGACTCCGAATTGGAGTCGGTTGCATTTAAATGCTCCCCGGTGGGTGACTATGGTTTGCGCTTCTGCCATTTTCTCGTCGGCTGGCAACTGTTGGTATGCCTGGGCGAGGTCGAGCTTGGCGAAAACCTTGCCCCCTCTCAGTGAATGCAGTAGGTGTTGCACTACTGGGACGGGGTAGGCGCTTTGTTGCAATGCGCCATTTAGGGTGGCCTTATAGTCCCCACAGATCCTCACCGACCCATCGGGCTTGATCGGGGTGACTATGGGGGTCTCCCACCGGGCGTGGTCTATTGGCTGTAGGACCCCTTGCTTGACGAGCTTGTCAATTTGCTCGTCTATCTTGGGTTTAAGTGCGAATGGCACCCGCCTTGGTTTTAGGCATTTTGGGGGGACGTTTGGGTCTAGGCTGAATGATATAAGGGGCCCTCGGTACTTGCCTAGGTTTCCGTCGAAGACCTCTTGGAATTCCCGGGCCAGTTGTTGCTCCCAGCTGTCGTTGGTGACGTGGTCGACTCCCATGACTGCGATGCCGAGCAGGGCGAACCATTGCAGTCCCAGTAGGCTTGGGCGGTCACGGTCGACGATTGTCAGGGGAAGCCTTTCGGTGCACCCTTTATATGTTACGTTGAACTGTCCGGTTCCGACTACCGGGATGTGGTTTCCCTGGTAGTCCTTTACGATTAGTCTCTGGCTGTCTAGGTTCCTCCATTGGATGGTAGGCACCAAGCGCTTTATTTCATGCCATGCTATCATGGAGAGGTAGGACCTGGAGTCCACCTCCATTTTGCATGGCTCGCCCTCGATGCCTACCTCCACGTGGACCTTCCGGGCGTCATTGGTTGTGGCGTGGCCGATTGTGACCGTCTGATGGGTCTCCTCTCTTCGCCGGTATCGCCGCCTCGTAGGGATCGTCCGTTCCGGTCCCATCTGTTGTCCGAGGGGCGATCTCTGGTCCGGGGTGGTGTGCTTTCTCTTCTCCGTTCGCTCTGGTCCCATCGGGGCGGGCTGCGGTTCTTTTTAAGGTGGCAGACGCGGGCGATGTGTCCCTTCTTGTCACAATGCCGGCAGATCGACTCGAAAAACCGGCATTCGGACCTGGGGTGATCGCCTCCACAACCGGCACAGTTGGTTCTCGACTTACGACCCCACCGGTTCCGTGGGTCACGGCCTGTCTGGAGGCGATGAATTTCCTCCTCGTCATCGGAAGTGCCCGATGCCGAGTGGAAATCGCCCTGGTGGGTGGTCGTCTCGGGTTGGGCCTCGGCCGACCTTGCAGGGTTGTTGTTCCCGCTGCAGTCCCCAGCGTTCAGTCGGCGCATGCGGTCGGCGGATGTTCGGGTCGCTTCGGCAGCTGCAGCTGCGGTGAGGGTGTCTGCAAGGCTGATGTTGCCCTTGGCCATCAGCCGGCTCTGGAGGACGGGGTCCCACAGGCCGAGCACGATTCTGTCTTGCAGGGCGTCGTTCAGGTTGTCAAATTCGCACAGGCCCCCTAGGTGCTGTAGTTCGGCGACGAAGTCGCTGAAACTCACCCGACCGTTGGTCCCGACGGTAGAATTCGTTGCGTCGGATCAGGATGGGTACCTCTGGAGCGTAGTGCCGCCGAAGTATTGGCTCGAGGACGTCCCAGTCCATCGCGGTCGCGTCGGTGGGTTTGGCAAGTGCCTTGGCCATCTTGAATACCTCGGTCCCACAGTGGGTCAGGAAGACGGCGCGCTTCATGGGGCTGGTGGCGTCCTTCAGATCGCTGCACTCGAGGAACATGCGGAATCGGTCGGAGTACGATTCCCAGTCCTCGGTGGCGGGGTTGAAGGGTGCAGGGGGTGCGATTTTCGCCATCGTGGAGATTCGTCTGGCTTCCGTCAGACACGTGGTTCGGTTCAGGGTCTGGATCCCACCTTCGTCGCCAGTGTCGTGTCCTCGAAAATGATGCCAGGAGTCGGTGACTTCAAATCATGCTCTTTTATTAGTGTAGGAACCGAAATGGCGCTATGCAAAAGGTTCGCGGCTTTTATTCCTTTAGCCGCCGCGGCCGCGGCCAATAGCACCACTTTGAATCTCCCGCGATTCGAATAGACCAATCGCGGGAGATTCTTAGCGAGCCAATGGGCGCGGCTCGCCTGACCAATCAGAGTGCCCCGCGCTTTGGCCAATCAAAGCGCGGGGATCTCAAGAATGCTAATGAGGGGACAGAACAGTTTCCAAATGTTGCTCTCATCAGAAAAGAGGACTTTGGACCACTGGGCAACAGACCAGTTCTTTTTTTCTTTAGCCCAGGTAAGACCCTTCTGACGTTGTTTGTTGTTCAGGAGCAGCTTGACAAGAGGAATACATTTGAAGTCCATGTCCAGGATCCGTCTGTGTGTGGTAGCTCTTGATGCACTGATTTCAGCCTCAGTCCACTTTTGAATGGCCTTTTCCTGACAATCCTCTCCAGGCTGCGGTCATCCCTGCTGCTTGTGCACCTTTTTTCCACACTTTTCCCTTCCACATAACTTTCTATTAATGTGCTTTGATACAGCACTTTGGGAACATCCAACTTCTTTTGCAATTACCTTTTGAGGCTTTCCCTCCTTATGGAGGGTGTCAATGATGGTTTTCTGCACAACTGTCAGGTCAGCAGTCTTTCCCATGATTGTGATTCCCACTGAACCAGACTGAGAGACCATTTTAAGGCTCAGGAACCCTTTGCAGGTGTTATGGCTTAATTAGCTGATTAGAGTGGGACACTTTGAGCCTAGAATATTGAACCTTTTCACAATATTCTAATTTTCTGAGATTGTGGATTTGGGGTTTTCATGAGCTGTAAGCCATAATCATCTCAATTATGACACATCACGGCTTGAACTATCTTGCTTTGCATGTAATGAGTCTATCTCGTATATTAGGTTCACCTTTTAAGTTGCATTACTGAAATAAATGAACTTTTGCACAATATTCTAATTTTTCGAATTTCACCTGTATATGAAGTATCTTGAAAAAAAAAAACAGTAGGGAAAAACCAGAGGTGGTATTCAGCTGGTTCTGACCAGTTCTGGATAACTGGTAGCAGAAATTTTGAATAGTTTGGAGAACCGACAAATCCCACCTCTGACTGGCCCCATCCCCATCTATTCTCTGCCTCCCAAATCCCAGCTGATCAGCTGGATCTTCTTTGGTTGTCCTGCACAGGAGAACAGAGCTGGAAAGCAGGTTAGTGGGGTGGGGAGGGAATGGGGATTTTACAGTAACCTTCCCCTGCCACACCCAACAAGCCACAACCACCAAGCCACACTCACAGAACTGGTAGTAAAAATGTTTAATCCCACCACTGGGAAGAACATCCATTCCGATGAATGGAAGGAAGGGAGGGAGGGAGGGAGGGAGGGAGGGAGGGAGGAAGGAAGGAAGGAAGGAAGGAAGGAAGGAAGGAAGAAAGAAAGAAAGAAAGAAAGAAAGAAAGAAAGAAAGAAAGAAAGAAAGAAAGAAAGAAAGAAAGAAAGAAGAAAAATAAAAGAACGGAAGAATGGGTAATGGATTGATGGATGGAAGAATGGAAGAATGGATGGATCGAAGAAAAAAGAATGGATGGAAGGATGAAAGAATGGAAAGATGGATGGATGTGTGAGTGGAAAGATGGTCGGAAATAAGGAAAGAGAAAGAAAGAAGGAAGGATGCATGGATGGAAGAAAGGAAGGATATATGGAAGGATGAAAGACTGGAAAAGTAAGTGGGTAGAAAAATGGTAGGAAATAAGGAAAGGAAGGAAGGGAGGTAGAGAGGAAGGATGGATGGATGGATGGATGGATGGAAAGATGGATGGAAAGATGGATGGATGATATGCCATCAAATCAACCACATAGATAGATTTTCTCCATAACTATCTCCTACCTGGTCCTTTCGCTCTTCCAACAGTGTCCCCAACACCACTGTAACTGAGTCCATCTGCTTTGCTCCTGGTCCTCCTCTTCTCCGCTTCCCTTCTACTTTTTCCAGCAGGATGGATTTCTCAAAGGAACTCTTCCTTTTGCCTCATGTGTCTAAAATACAATAATTTGAGCCTGGTCATTTGTGTCACCTTGAGTGAGAACTCTGGGTTCATTTGTTCTTCAGGGCATTGGTTGTTATCTTGACTACCTGCAGTCTTCCCCAATTGCAAAGGTTGAAAGCATCCATACCTTTCCTACCCTTCAAAGTCCAACTGATGCAAACCCTCAGCAGCCTACCCCTGATTCAAATGCTTCTTTTTTCTTTCCTTGTCACCCTCAAACCCTCTGCCAAAATGAAAATAAATAAAATAAAATTTAAAAAGTAATACAAAATGAAATAGTAAAAAAGTACATTAAAGCAATAAAATAAAGTAAAATAAAGTAAAGTAAAATTATAAACTCAACTCATCTAAAATAATCCAGCAGTCTGCAAGTGTTCCTGACTTTCTGGGCAAAATATACCAATTTGTCCACATGTTTTGACGATATTTGGAAGGTCGCGGGATTTTCTGAAAATTGCATGGCTCCTTCGCATCCCAATCCTTAATCTTGCTTCCCACATGCAAAAATGTTGTGCAATAAAAACAAATGAGCCGTCTTGCCTGAAAATGTTGGCATAGGATATGTTATGGTCTTGTAGAGCTAGAGACTCCAAAAATGGGGTGCAGGGCCACCCCTGCAGGCCAGGGATTGTGGGCTACCAAATTTGGTGCATGACTTCGATTCTAGCCAACCGCACAAAGATAAAAACTTCTCAATCTGATTGCAGTTTATGAGAGCATCTTCTTCGGGAGGGCATGAGGGTGCCATGGAGGCTTTGTGGCCAATGAGAGACCGGCTTCTACAGCTTCTGAAGTGCACGAATGAATATAAAGGAGACAAGATCTCACAATCCAATCACTTGGGTACCATTTTCCCCTGAAGTGAGCCCCAAGATGGAAAACGTCCTGCGGCTTCTTCTGTTCCTGTTGATCTTCCCTCTGGCCCATGCAGGTAAGCAAAACCCCCAAGAAAAGGAGAACAATTGGCAATTAATTAGAAGAGAACAGGGGTCCCCAAACTTGGCAATGTGGACTTCAACTCCCAGAATTCTGCAGCCAGCCAATTCTCCCAGCCAATTCTGGGAGTTGAAGGCCACAAGTCTTAAAGTTTGGAGACCTCTGGAATAGAACAATAAACCAATGGAATGGCTTGCCTCCAGAAATTGTGGGTGCTCCAACACTGGAGGCTTTCAAAAATAGAGATTGGACAACCATTTGGCTGTAATGGTACAGGGTCTCCTGCTTGAGCAGGAGGATGGACTAGAAGACCTCCAAGATCCCTTCCAACTCAGTTATTCTGTTATTCTGAATCTTCTTCTTCTTATGCCATATCCATCATCGGACATTGGCGATCATGTTGGCTATCCTATTTTTTTCATATATATGTGGGTGTGGGTGTGTGTATGCACACATGCATGCGCATGTGCATGCGTGCACACACACACACACATATATATATCGAGAGAGAGAGAGAATTTACAACTATAAGCATACAACACAGTACAACCGTTTTGGCGTTACATCTGCCATACATGTAAAAATATTACCAGACCATTAACATTCATAATAGTGATACAATATTTACTTTTTAATTCTATTCATCCTCGTTACTTCTGTTCCGACCTTCCCTTATTTTTTGCAACCACTGATAAAACTTATCCCATGATTCGTAATAATCAGATTCCCCCCCCTTGTTTTTCATTTCTGAGATTAGCCTATCCAATTTTGCACAAGCCGTTGTTTTCCTTTCATTTCTGCCATTTACCAGAAATGGTCTACGGCAGGGGTAGGGAAACTTGACTCTTTTATCACTTATGGACTTCAACTCCCAGAATTACTGAGGGAGCCATCAAAGGTTCCCCATCCCTGACCTACTGGTTTTTCAGTTATGGAGGAAATCAATTTTTTACTTGAATGGGACTGTTTAAATTCATTACTTGAATGGGACTGTTTAAAGAATATATCCTACATTTGTATATTAAACAGTCCCATATAAAGAATATGTCCTACATTTGTATATTAAACAGTCCCATATAAAGAATATGTCCTACATTTGTATATTAAATCGTCCCATATAAAGAATATGTCCTACAATTGTATATTAAACAGTCCCATATAAAGAATATGTGCTACCTTTGTATATTAAATAGTCCCATATAAAGAATATGTCCTACATTTGTATATAAACCGTCCCATATAAAGAATATGTGCTACCTTTGTATATTAAACAGTCCCATATAAAGAATATGTCCTATCTTTGTATATTAAACAGTCCCATTCAAGTCAAAAATTGATTTCCCCCACAACTGAAAAACCAGTAGGCCAGGCATGGGGAACCTTTGATGGCTCCCTCAGGAATTCTGGGAGTTGAAGTCCATAAGTGATAAAAGAGCCAAGTTTCTCTACCCCTAGTTTAGGGTCTCCCGGTTCGACTAGGTGACCTACAAGGTCCCTTCCAACTCTGATTATCTGTTATCTGTTATCCTTATTATCTCTCTTTCTGGTGATATGGTTTCATTCTTCCAATATTGTGCGTATATCATTCTTGCCACTGTCAATACATGTATTATTAAATATGCTATACCTTTCCTATAACCTTCTGTCATTATTCCCAAGAGAAATAATGCTAGTTTAAATGGAATATGCTCTCCCACCATTTGTTTCACCCATGTCTGTATCAATCTCCAGTATTTTCTTGCATAGTTACACATCCACCACATGTGTTACCCGGTAAGTCCTTGCACTTCCAGCATTTTGCAGTTTTTATACGTTTTGGCAAGCCTTGCTGGCGATCCTATTTTTATCAACAGCAGCACGAAAAAGTGCTGTTGAGTTTTGTCCAAACCAGTCCCCTAGATTTGGAAGCCATGTTGTTCGTCTCCTGCCTGGACCTTGATTGCCTTCAATCTTTCCCTGGAGGATTAAGTGAAATATGTCGTATTTTTCCAGGTGTCGCATCCCATGTCCAAAATATAACTTTCTCTTTTTAATGGTTTTGATGATTTTCTTTAGCTTTCCCAGGCGGCTTACCATCTCTTCATTTCTGATTTTGTCAACCCAGAAATGAAGAGATGACTTTCTGTCAGAGACCAACTCTCCACTCTGTAGAGCAGGATAGAAAAGATGTAGCATCTGGCAAGCCTGTTTATCAATCTTATTCTGAATGCTAGAGGGATTCTACCACATAAACCCTCAATCAGTTTTCTACATTTATTTATTAAATTTATTGGCTGTCCATCTCACTACAGAGCAACTCCGGGTGGCTTACAATGTTAAAAAGGATAAAACTATACAAAACCTATACCCCAAGACAAATAAAAATAATAGATAATCAGAGTTTGAAGGGACCTTGTAGGTCATCTAGTCCAACCCCCCGCCCAAGCGGGAGACCCTACACCATTTCTGACAGATGGCAGTCCAATCTCTTCTTGAAAGTCTCAGGTGATCAAGCTTCCACAACTTCCGAAAGCAACTTCTGTTCCATTGGTTGATTGTTCTCACTGTCAGAAAGTTTCTCCTTATTTCCAGGTTGAATCTCTCCTTGTTCAGTTTCCATTCATTATTCCTTGTCTGGCCTACAGGCACTTTAGAAAATAGTTTGACCCCTTCCTCCTCTCTGGGGCAGCCCCTCAAATATTGGTAGACTACTATCCTGTCTCCCCTGGTCCTTCTCTTCACTAGACTAGCCATGTAGTTTCTGCTATTTTGTTGGGATTTTAATACAGGTGGTCTCTTGCCACAGCTCTTAAGTGAATCATTTCCATTATTAATTTTACCAACCCGGTTGTTAAGTGAATCTGGCTTCCCCGTTGACTTTGCTGGTCAGAATATTGCAAAAGGGGATCACGTGACACCCGCCCCCCAAAGGGGACACTGCAACCGTCGTATGTGTGAGTCAGTTGCCAAGCATCTGAGTGTTGATCACGTGACCATAGGGAGGCTACAATGGTTGTAAGAACAGTAATAAGTTCACCTTTTTTTTCAGTGCCGTGGTAACTTGGAACTGTCACTAATTGAACTGCTGTAAGTCGAGGATTGTCTGTAACCACGGGTGGGCTGCTGGGGGTTCGTAGGGGTTCGGGAAAGCCCCTAGCTAAGATTCTGTGCAGTTTGGAGAACCCCCCCAAATCCCACTCCTGGCTGGCCCACCCCACCCCTCCTCGCCCCTCCCAGGAGTGCCCACGTGGCCCATTTTGGATGCAGGTAAGTGCAGGGCCTGAGCGGAGGCTCAGGGAGGGTGAAAAAGGGGCCTCCTGGAAGTTCAGGAAGGCTGAAAATGGGCCTGTTTCTGGCTTCCGGAGAGCCTCCGGAGCCTGGGGGAGATGGTTTTTGCCCTCCTGGAAGCTCAAGGAAAGCCTCCGGACTCTGGGGGAGGCAAACAATGGGCCTCCGGAAGTTCAGGAAGGCTGAAAATGGGCCTGTTTCTGGCTTCCGGAGAGCCTCCGGAGCCTGGGCGAGACCGTTTTTGCCCTCCTGGAAGCTCAAGGAAAGCCTCCTGACTCTGGGGAAGGCAAAAAATGGGCCTCCGGAAGTTCAGGAAGGCTGAAAATGGGCCTGTTTCTGGCTTCCGGAGAGCCTCCGGAGCCTGGGGGAGATGGTTTTTGCCCTCCTGGAAGCTCAAGGAAAGCCTCCAGACTCTGGGGGAGGCGAAAAACAGGCCTCCCAGAAGTTTGGGAGGGTGGAAATGGGCCCATTTCTGGCTCCCAGAGAGCCTCTGGAGCCCGGGGGAGGCCATTTTCGCCCTCCCGGAGGCTGAGGAAAGCCTCCAGAGCCCAGGAAGGGCAAAAACAGCCCTCCCCACTGTGGTGCAGGAGGCCAGCTAGGCCACGCCCACCATGTCCACACTCACCCAGCAACTGGGCAGAGAACCCTTTGCTAAAAATGTTGAAGCCCACCTCTGTCTGTAACCCCCTGGGATCAAAAAACAAAAAACCAAAACCCACACAGGCCACTGAATATTCCTCCAATTCTCACGCAGGTCCACTGAAGAGTTGGATTATTGGGGGTCAAGAAACTGTACCCCATTCCAGACCATACATGGTAGCCTTGAAGTCTGAAGATGATTTCATATGGGGAGGATTTCTGGTGGCTCCGCAATGGGTGATGACAGCTGCTCACTGCATGGAGTAAGGGAAGCCCCTCTTCTGGTCTAGCTTTACCAGCGTGGAAGGAGAAAGGGGAGGGCCGAAGAGGGCCCAGATTGGCGGTGGAAGGAAGTGAGATGCGGGGCGGGTTTTCCACAGAGCCGAAGCAGGAAAAACGGTGGCACAGCAGAAGTTGCAAAGAGACAGGAGGAATTATGGAGTTTGTGATGCTCTATGTAGGGAGCTGGGCTAGATGACCTTTTGGGGTCCTTCCATCTCAGGTATTTGAGGGAGGGGAGAGAGAAAGAAAAAGAAAGATGAGATAAATGATAGACAAGACAGATAGGAGGAGGAAGAAGAGGAAGAGGAAGAGGAGGAGGAGGAGAGTTGAAAGAGAGAGAGAGAAGGGAGAGAGGGAAGGGAAGAGGGAAAGAGAAAGAAAGATGAGATAAATGATAGATAGATAAGACAGATAGGAGGAGGAGGAAGAAGAAGAAGAAGAAGAGGAGGAGGAGGAGGAGAGTTGAAAGAGAGAGAGAGAAGGGAATGATGGGAGGGAAGAGAGAAAAAGAAAGAAAGATGAGATAAATGATAGATAGAAGGAGGAGGAGGATGTTGAAAGAGAGAGGGAGAAGGGAGAGAGGGAAGGGAAGAGGGAAAGAGAAAGAAAAGTAAATGAGATAGAAGAGGAGGAGGAAGTGGTGGAGGTGGATGGATGGATGAAAGAGAGGGGGGAAAGGAGGGAGGGAGGTGTAAAAGGAAAGGGAAAGGAAAGAAGGGAAGAGAAGGGAAAGAAGAGGAAGTGAAAAGAAAAAGGGAAGAAAATAGGAAGGGAAGGGAAAGGAGAGAAGGGGAGGGAAGGGGAGAAGATACAAACCAGGGAAAGTAAAACATATGGAAAGTGAGAAGACAGAAGAGGAGGAAAAGGCAGCTAGAAGAGGGAAAGCAAGAAGAAAAGGAAGAAAAGGAGGGAGAGAGGGAGGAAAGAGCAGGAAGAAGAGAGTGGAAATGGCATGGCTTTTTATCCCCACTGGATGCTTTTCTCCTCAACCAGTTTACTGTGGTTTTGGGAGCACACGATCTTCATGCCGTTGAAGAGACCCAGCAAGTGCTTGTCGTCGAATCGTACCACATGCATCCCAACTACAATGAAATTTCAATAACCCATGATATCCTTTTGCTAAAGATAATTTATCCCAGCTGCTGACTGCACCCCCAATTGACCAGAGAGAAAAAGCTTAAAACAGGGGTGTCAAACTTGATTTCATTGAAGGCCGCATCAGGATTGTATTTTACCTTGGAGGGCCAGAGTAGACGTGGCAAGAGTGGGTGTGGTCAGCTCGACCTCACTCGTATCAGGGGTGCCTGTGGTGGCCCAAGCCCTCTGCCAGAGAAAACAGGCTCTTGAGCTCTGTTTTTGGCTGCAACGGCCTCCTGGAAGTAACCCTCTGCCAATGAAAACAGAACTCAAGAGGACTGTGTGCAGCCCACCCGAGTTCTGTTTTTGCTGGAAGAGGCACTGCAGGCCAGTCTTTCGCTGTTTCCGTGGTGGCCCTGCAGGCCGGATCTAATCACCCCGCAGGCCGGATCTGGCTCCCGGGCCTTGAGTTTGACACCCCTGGCTTAAAAGTTTCCCTCTCTCTCCTCCCTGAGATCACAAAACATCACAAGCTGCCTCCTAAAAGCAACAAGGGAACTGTGGGAGATTCTTGCCTCCTCCACAGGGACTAGCAACTTGGGCTTTGGACAGAGGCTGAAAACTCCCCAGAGACAACCATTGATTCCAAAATGCAGAACTAATTTTGTGTGCGAGTTTTAAGGAGAGAGAAGGGAAATTCTTCCAAAGCTCAGCATCCTTTATCGTTATGCCACTGTAATACCGTTTCCCCGAAAATACCACCTACCCTGAAAGTAAGCCCTACCTTGATTTTTACACGAGCCCAATATAAGCCCTTACCCCTCCCCCCCAAAATAAGCCCTAATTAAGACCCCACCCACTCCAGAGCGGACAGGTAAAAATTAAGCTAGGGTAGGGACGGGGGTAGTAGAGCTGCCCTACTACTTACCTTTGGACAATTGTAGGCAGGCCTCGCACACCTCTGTCGACCCATTTTAAAATCTTCTGAAGCCAGCAAGGTTGGCAAGGCTTTCCAGAAGGCCTCTGTAGCTGATAACAAAAGCTCTGGATCGATCCAGACCTCTGTTATCGGCTGCAGAGGCCTTCAGGAAAGCCTTTCTGGCCTCAGAAGAAGTAGTTCCTGAAGGCCTCTGACCGTGAATAGGAAGCCGGGGGGGGGGGGGCAATGCATGCAAGTGAGGTTAGTCAGTGGATGATGTCCCCCGAAAATAAGACCTGGTACCTTTTTGGTGGCCAATACGGGGAGTCATTTCTTGATATGCAGTATTTTCCTTTATTTTCTGGTTTTACATTGTAATAAAAAGCCATATAATAACTGAGAACTACAATGCAACAGAGTGAAGTAAAAAAAGGAGCTGAAACTTTCATCAGGGGCCACAGCTGCCATTTTGACTCACCCAAATGCCCCTGACTCTTGGGGGAGCCAGTAAAAAAAAGCCCCCTTTTTGCCACCCCATGTGAAAACCTCCATATAGCCAAAACTGTGCCATTCCACCTGGTCCTCAACTTATGACCTCAATTGGGACTGAAATTTCTGCTGCTAAGCAAGCTGGTTGTCCAGTTAGTCGTGCCTCGCACCTCATTTTACAACTTTTTTTCCTGCAGTCATTAAGTGAGTCACAGGGCTGTTTAGCAAATCCGGCTTCTCCCATTGACTTGGCTTGTCAGAAGTGGGCTAGGAAGTTCGCGATCACAGGAAGGTTCCGACCGGCATAAATACAGACAAGTTGTCAAGCATCCAAATGTTGATCACATGACTATGGGGATGCTATGACATCATAAGTGTGAGAACAGGTTGCAAATCACCTTTTTCAGCCCAGTGGAAACTTGAAATGATTGCTAAAATTTTCAGGGGTTTCCAACCTTGGCAACTTTAAAACTTGTGGACTTCAACTCCCAGAATTCTGGGAATTGAAGTCCACAAAGGGGAGCTTTGCTGGCTGACGAATTCTGGGAGTTGAAATCCACAAGGGGGGAGCTTTGCTGGCTGAGGAATTCTGGGAGTTGAAGTCCACAAGTCTTAAAGTTGAAGACCTCTGGGTTAGATTTACAAGTCTTAATGCCTTCTTGGCAATGCTGTTGCAGTGAACTCTGGCACTTAGGTCCTTTGATATGAGTACTTCCACCACCATCTTCTCCCAACAGACATTGCTTGCGACGGAGCTCATTTTATTTTCTTTTTCTCTCTTTTCTTCCTTCCTTTTTTGAATCAGCTGTCTCACCCCGCCATCCTCAACAGATATGTCCAGGTCGTACTGTTGCCTCGGTCGGATAAAGAAGTCCCGGATGGAACCCTGTGCACCACTTTGGGATGGGGCATGATTGACAGACTGGTCAGGTACTATAAACTCTACGAAACCAACATCACCATCTACAATCGCCGAAAATGCATGAAATTCTATCCAGAGCTTGACGAGGCCATGATCTGTGCTGGGAGCTTCAGTCAACTCTGGGATACAAGTCAGGTTAGGAAGCAAAGGTTGGGTGGGTGAGTTCATTTTAAGGAGTGGAGGAGTTCTCTAGTTTGGGAAGATGTGAGTTGGAGAGGTAGTTTGATCTAATGGTTAGGTGGTGGCCTAGGAACTAGGAGACAGAGAGTTCTAGCATGAAAGCATGAAAGCGGACTGGGTGACTTTGGGCCAATCACTAGGAGATGGAGAGTTCTAGTCCCACCTTAAGCATGAAAGCTGGCTGGGTGATTTTAGACTGATCATCAAGAGGTGGTTCCAGTGCCAGTTTAAGTTTGAAAGCTGATTGACTGACTTTGGGCCAATCACTAGGAGATGGAGAGTTCTAGTCCCACCTTAGAAGGTCTTAAATGGGGCAAAACTCATTTTACAAATGTTTCACTTAGCCACAGAAATTTGGGGCTCAGTTGTGGATGTAAGACAAGGACTACCTTTACTTTAAAGTGAGACTGGCTGAAGAAGCTGAGGAATAAAACCGAAGCTATTTGCACACCGAGTAAACATTCCACATTTAGCTAGGCCCTGATCCTTTAAAATCTCAGAAAGATGCTAGTCCTCATGGTATGGAATAAGGTATAAATGTAAACATCCAGCCCTATCAGATTCCTGGGGATCTTGCTTAGCGCTATCATCCTCCGGTGTCCTCGGCCTGCTGCCTTCCAAAAGGGGATGGACTACCTACTTCCATCTCATGTCCTAAAGGACTGGCAGGGGATGATGGGAGTCCCAATCCCTGTGTTAGAAGCAAAATCTGGTCCAGTTCTAAACTGGGAGAAAGAAGCTGGAAATTAAATGGAGGCTGACTGGCTGCAAGGAAAGGAGATTTGTTGATGAGCGGAACCAACAACAGCATGTAGTTCTGGGACAGCTGATAAATTGGTTTGAGAAATAGGTGGATTTTTTATAGAGTTCTGAGATGTTGCAGGGGATTGTGCAATGTAATGAGCCTGGTGAGGAGGAGGAGGAGGAGATGGGGAGAGGAGAAGATGGGGAGAGGAGGAGGAGAGGAGGGGAGAGAAAGAGAGGGAGGAAGAGAAGAAAGAGGAAGGGGACAGAAAGAGGAGAGGGAAGGAAATTGCTATTCTAATGGTGGTGGATTAATCCTATTATGTCCTAAAGGTCACTTCCTGTCCTTCATAATCTCCTCAGCTGGAACTGAAGGTGTTTTATTTGTTAATAGGCTGGCCCAGTTTTTCTTAATGGGCACAACATGTCCATCTCTAAACTCTTCAGGCATCCGCTGGAGGCTATTAAGAAAGTCTGGGTCTGCTTTCTGCCTTTAAGAACGTATTTCTCAACCTTGGCAACTTTGGAATGTGTGGACTTCAACTCTCAGAATTCCCCCAGCTAAACCCTGGGGAGTTCTGGGAGTTGAGGTCCACACCTCTTGGGGTTGCCACGGTTGAGAAACACGGCTCCGGAGAAAACCCCTATGAATCCAGCGTGTCAGGTAGGTAGCATGTTTCTTCCTCCTTGACTTTTTTCCTAATAGAAAACACAGTCATTGCCATCAGTTTACAACTGTTGTTTTCCTGACTAATCAAATGCAGGCTCAGTTTCTACTCCCTACAAGCATTACTCGCTCTTTGAATGAGATACTGAATGTAGCGATCAAACATATTTATCATTGTGACTTTAGACGATGAAATATTTTTTTAGATAAAATAAAATAAAAATATGTTTCTCCATTTCTCCTTTGGGGAAATATAATATTCTGCCTCTTTTAATATTCCCCAAAATATTTCATTCTCTAGGCCAGTGGTGGGAGAGGTTTCCAACACTGGAACCACTTTTGCAGAAATCCATTCTAAGCCTCCTGTTCCAGCTTTTTTCTTTGCTTTACTTTCCTTTTTCCTCAGGGAGATTCTGGAGGTCCTATGGTGTGCAAAGGAGTGGTGGAAGGCATCGTTTCCTATGGCAACTGTTAGGTTTGAGCATGGGCGAGAAAGAATGGAGACAAGCCTCTGAACGGTGAACTTCAGCTCTTTATTTATATTGTGACTTCCTCAATTCAATAGCAGTTAAACCCGCCTTATATAGGCAAACCCTGTAACTTTTAACCAATAACGAGCTAGGAGCGCTAGCTCTTGTAACCAATAGGAACTCTCCGTTAAGGGCCAATCGGATTCCCCGGAACAGGCCAATCCGCTCCGGCCGCTTAACAGCCAATCAGAAGTGCAGGGCCAGAACCCTGCACTTACTCCAAGCTCACACTTTATTAATCTTTATGCATACACAACAGCAACCAAATCCCTCCAGGTGTTTATTCCCGCATAGCCGACTTCCTTCCTTGGATCAGGCACATCATGATATCGAATGCGTGAGACCAAGAAACCCGGAGCAATTCCCTCTTTAAACCCGCTTTAGCTGCCTGAGGGGCAGGCCTTGCAATTTCTCCTCTTTCCCTTTTAAAATTTTTGCGCAAAAAAATAAATAAAATAAAGATAAAAATAAAGGCAGCAGCAGATTGTTGGGGGCCATAGGCTGAGTTTGTAAACCGCTTAGTGAGGGCTGTAAAGCACCGTGAAGCAGTATATAAGTCTATAAGCATTTATAAGTCTATAAACGTATACTACTTGGTGGAATGTTTTGGTGCGCAGAGGCCTGTTTTCTGGGTAGCAACTTTAAGAAGTGTGAAGACTTCAACTCCCAGAATTCTCTGGTCAGGAATGGCTGGCTGGGAAATTCTGGGAGTTGAAGTTCACACATCTTAAAGCTGTCAAGTTTGAGAAAGACTGACATGGACTCTGGACAATTTGTCTTCCATCCATATCTGAAGTCACTTTCCTGAGCCCATAACTGCCCCAACTCTTTACACTGTGTTGCCCATTTTTAAGCCAAGACTCTCCTCTCCTGTCCTCTCCCTCACTTTCCTCCTCTTTCTCCTCCCACTCTTCTTCCTCTCCTCCACTTCTCTCCTCTCCCCCTCACTCTCTTCTTCCTCCTCCCCTCTCTCCCTCTCTCCTCCTCTTCCCTCTCTCCCTCTTCTTTTTTCTCTTCCTCCCTTCCTGTCTCTCTCCTCTCCCTCACCTCCTCCTCTTCCTCCTCCCCTCCTCTTCTCTCCCTCTCTTCTTCCTCCTCCCCCTCCTCTTCTCTTCCTCTCCTCTTCCCTCCCTCTTCTTCCTCCCCCCTCTTCTCTTCCTCTCCTCCTTCCTCCTCTCCCCCTCACTCTCCTCTCTGCTCTCCTTCTCCCTTCCCCTCCTCCTCTCCCCTTCCTCCTCTTCCTGCTCTTTTTCCCCCTGTAACAAATTGCTCAAGGTAACACCCAAAACACAGAACGACTCTGTTAACCTACAAAAGGTTTATTAACTGCAACTGTGCAAGCATTTCCTACACACACACTTGCACCTGCTTGCCAGATGATGTATGGAGATTGGAGAAGACAGGAGCATATAATCGGCAAATTATCCTTACATCCGCTATAGATACGGCCTTTCTTCTTGCTACGGTTATGTGAGTCCCTGCAGCTGTTAAGTTTGTATCATGGATGGAAAGTGAATCTGGCTTCCACATTGCTTGTCAGACGATCCCAAAGAACCACATGCTCCCCAGGGCACTGTTATAAAAACAGACCATTTGCCAAGTGCCTGAATTTTGATCACTTGACTGTTGGGGATGCAGCAAGGGTTGCTAAGCGTGAAAAACGGTCACAAGTCACTTTTTTTCAGTGTTGTTGTCAAGGTGAACGGCACGAAACAAATAGTTGTAACTGGTCAAGGGCTACATTCATACATACATACATAATCCACCTTATTATCTACATAAGCTTTAGGTTGTGTTGCTTTCCCACCAGCCCTCAGCCCAGGCTTCATTTTCATCTTGTGATAGCTGCCTTTGGTCACACATTGCACTCACATTGCACGACTTCAGCTGCCTTTTAACCCTGCTGGGTTCAACGCTGGGACACTGCAAAGTGAGTTAACTTTCTTATCTCCACTTGTTTTTTTCAGAGTTGGCTTCCTTATCTCTTCAACTTGCTTGTTCAAGTTCTCCTTCCCGTCAGGGGTCAAATTTTATCATTCTGTCTACTCTCACAACGTTTTAGTTCTGGCAAGAGGAAGCTGTCCTAACAAAAGAGAGGACCAACCTACAACTAAAGATAAATTTATCCTAAGGGTGAGAACAATTCAATCAGTCATTCAGAATGGAGCTTGGAAGGGACCTTGGAGGTCCTCTAGTCCAGCCCCAGTGATGGAGCACCCATACCTTCTAAAGGCAAGATATTCCACTAGCTAATTGTCCTCCCTGTGAGGAAGTTTCTCCTTAATTCCAGGTTGCTTCTCACCTTGGTTAGTTTCCATCCGTTGTTTCTTGTCCTGCCTTCAGGGGCTTTGGAAAATAATTTGATCCACCCCTCTTCTTTGTGGCAGCCCCTCAAATACTAAAATATCATGCCCCCCTCCCTAGTCCTTCTTTTCTCTAGACTAGACATACCCAAATCCTGCAACCGTTCTTCATATGTTTTAGTCTCCGTGACTTTAATCATCGCAGTTGCTCTTTGCAATTTTTTTTTTTTTTAAAAGGCCCAACATCTTTTTTTGTCATGTGAGGACCAAAACCGGATGCAGTATTCCAGGTAGGGCCTTACTAAGGCTTTAATCAGTTGATCATCGATCCCACTGATTCTTTTAATCAATTCATCAGGGAAATCATTTGCCTACAAAGGTTGTGGATGCTTCATCGCTAGAGGCTTTTAAGAAGAGATTGGAAGCCGTTCGTTTGGAAATGGTGTCGGGGGTTTCCTGCCCGACCGGGGGGGCGGGGGGGTTGGACTAGATGACCTCCGAGGTCCCTTCCAACTCTGTTAGTCTGTGAAGTTGTACATCTTCTGTCTAGTGGTGCATCTGCAATGTTATTTCAAAAAAAAAATCCTTCCCGGCGGGTGAGAAGCCGGATTGCCCCCAGTCTCCATCCAACATTCTCACGGGAAGACGGAGCCAAGGATACGACAAAGTAACTTTTTCCCACCCTGGCACCCCCAGCAAGAATGCTCCCTTGTGAATTCAGCTTCTCGAAAGCCCGGTTTTCTCACGACCGACGCAACATCTGGATTGCACGCCCAGCAATTCCGTGATGCACCTGGAGCCGCTTCTTCAAACCAGGCTGAACTCCTCCAGGTAGCTTGCCAAAACGGCGTCCTTGATATCTGTGAAAACCGCGCAGATGTTCTGCGTGTCAGTGGCACAGGTGTAATGGTGGTAAAGGAACCGGGGTCTGAAGGCGGAAGGGGAACTGCCACAAAGAGGGCCATTGAGAAATTGATGGAAGATGTCGCTGTACATATCCAGGATGAAGCCTTTGGCCGCGTGAACGTCTCGCTTGGGACCTGGGAAAGGAGAAGGAGAAGAGGTTGTGTGAATTGCCCAGGGTCCTGTTGTGGCCCTCCAACGGCCAGTGGAACTTGGAGCAGACTCGGACAGCGAGGAGGTTGTGGAGGAACCTGGGCCAGTCCTGAAGTCTGGGGAAGGCTCTGACGACGGCTCTGCATCAGAGACAGAGATGGGGCCAGGGTCGTCTGACAGTTATCAGCTGCCTTTGGAGTCGGAGATCAGGGAGGCAGAAGAACAGCTGGAGCCTGTTCCCAGTGTGCTCATGCACAGATCTGCCAGGAGAAGGGAACAGCTAAGGAACAAGAGTCAACAGGGGTGTAAAGCCACCGGAGGACAGTGAATGGCCCCTCCCATGGGGAATAAAAGAGGAGCGAAAGGGGACTGGGGTTTTGCAGGAAACAATTAGTCCCTTTGGGTGAAGATCTGTTCCTCCATTCTTGCTACAGTGTGGCATCTAAAGGATATCATCCTGGCCACTCTCCAAACCTGAGAAAGGTCTGCAGTTGTGAAATCTCTTGGAAGACTGTTGGCTGGGACTTTGCTGGAGAGGAATTCACTGTAAACTCAATAAAAGGGGTTTTATCGGGATGAGAAGTTGGCTTCGTGCTGTTGGGGAAACCTAGGTCAAAACAGTTCCCACCAGCAGCCTTAAGCCTGGATTGCATTGCTCCATGGTTGCACATCAGGGAACTTATGCAGTGGCATTTGGAGAGGGATGCATAGCCGTTGCGTTTACAGGTGTCCCTTGCTCAACGAGACAGTTCTTAAACGAGCTCTGCCCCATTTAACGACCTTTCTTGTTAGAATTGCTAGGGGAATCGGGGCAGTTTTTTAAAGTTAGTAACCTGGTGCTTAAGGAAATCTGGCTTCTCCACTGATTGATTTCACTCATCAGAAGGTCGCAAAAGGGGATCTTGGAACTCTGGGACATTGCAACTGTCATAAATATGAGCCAGTGGCCAAGCATCTGAATTTGGATCAGGTGACCCTGGGAAGGCTGCAAATGGCTGTATGAGAAATGGTCATAAGTCACTTTTTTTTTTTTGAGTGCTGTTGTAACTTTGAACAGTCACTAAATGAACTAAGAGGGGGTCAAGCTACTCTCCAAAGCCCCTGAAGACAGGACAAGAAGCAAAAATGGGTGGAAACTAATCAAGGAGAGAAGAAACCCCAGAACTAAGGAGAAATTTCCTGACAGTTAGAACAATTAACCAGTGGAACTGCTTGCCTCCAGAAGTTATGAATGCTGCAACACGGGAAAGTTTTTTAGAAGAGAATGGACAAGCATTTGTCTGAAGTGGTATAAGGTTTCCTGCCTGAGCAGAGGGTTGGACTAGAAGACCTCCAAGGTCCCTTCCAACTCCTATTCCTATTCCTATTCCTATTCCTATTCCTATTCCTATTCCTATCCCTATCCCTATTCCTATTCCTACTCCTACTCCTACTCCTACTCCTATTCCGTTCCGTTCTGTTCTATTCTATTCTATTCTATTCTATTCTAACTGTTGTAAGTTGAGGACCACCTGTATATCTGAGCTGAAGAAGCTTCTTGGATGAGAAGTGAAACCTCTTCAAAGAAAAACCAGAAAGCCCAGTTGCCTCTTGAAAAAGCACCTTGGGGACAACCATGACCTGGATGGCTGAGAATCCCCACAGACATTTAGTCATACACCGATTACACATCAGTGGTGATATGCTACCGGTTTGGACCTCCGACAATCAGCTGAGAGGGCAGAAAGAAGAGAAAAGTGCAAACTTGGCCCTCCCATCCGTCTTTGCGCTTTTCTCTTCTTTCTCCTCTCTCAGCTGATTCGCGCTGTGGGTCTCAGCTGGTGTGGGGAAGGCTGTGTGCCGGCGTTAGGCAAAGCACGGCCACCAAGCCACGCCCAACAAACTGGTGGTAAAACCATTTGAATCCCACCACTGCTGTACATCTGTTCCCTGTTGTCTCCACAGCCCAAGAAACTAGGAAGGCATCCTTCTGTCATGTTTGCCCCATCCCTTTTCTTTCTGCAGGCTCCACGGCCTCTTATCTGACCATTGCTGAATCTTGCAGCTCTTTCTTCTGACTCCCAACATCCCGTTTCATTGCAGGGAGATACATACGTGTGTTTTTCTCTAGACCAGGGGTGTCAAACTCAAGGCCCATGGAGTGACTTAGATCTGGCCCACGGGGGCCACTCTGGAAACAGTGAAGGACTGGCCCGTGGTGCCTTCACCAGCGAAAATGGAGCTCCGATGCAGGAGGCCGTTGCAGCCGAAAACAGAGCTCGGGAGCCCTTTTTTTGCTGGCAGAGTGCTCGGGTCACCACAGGCAACCCCGACATGAGTGACATTGAGCTGGGCACGCCCACCCTGGCCATACCCACCCCAACCTCCCTCCCTGAGGTCAAACACAACCCTGATGCGGGTCCTCAATGAGATTGAGCTTGACAATCCTGGTCTAGACGGCATACAAGCCACACAAAAAGGAGAATTAATGGAAGAGGAATATTTGTAGCTCAGGGTTGACCTGCGGGTTCCTGGCTGCTCTCTGAGGTTAGTTGTTTTCTTGCAGACGTTTCATCAGAGATGCCCTGATGATGTTACCTAGTTGGGTGATGAAATGTCTGCAAGGAAACAAACAACCTCAGAGAACACCGGGACGCTATGGAAGGGGAAATAGAGAGCAACAACCTTTTTACCGACTCCTATTTGGCAACCAGCAAAGCAGCTAGAAACCTTTCACTGCTTTGGCAGCTGTCCAAAGAGAAGCAATGCTCTTCCAAATGCAATGCAAGCAGTCCTCTACTTACAACCATTCATTTAGGGACTGTTTGGCACTAAAAAAAAAGTGACTTATGACTGTTTTTCACACTTACAACCATTGTAGCATCCCCATGGTCCCATAATCAAAATTCAGATCCTTGGCAAATGAGTCACAGTTATGATGGTGTCAACTCATAAAACATTTTATATACATGTTTTATAATTGTCAACAGAAAGAAGGGAGGAGTTTCAAAGAGCAGGCGGCAGTGTGGAATCGAAAGTACATTCCATTCATATTTTCTTCAGAGACTGATTAGAGGGCTGAAGCTTCTGCTGCGCAAAAATCCAATTGGAGAGCATGATTGATGACTCTTGGCTATGGAAGTGTTTCGTTGGATGATACACCCAGAGGGGTGAGGGGAAAAGCAGGATCAAGAGTGACAATGAATTATGTATCTCAGAGTCGGCTACACCCAGGCAAATGAAGCATGTTAACTTCTAATAAATCCTCTTTAGTTTTGGGAGCGTGGCTCAAGGCTCATGATTTAATTGGAGTAACTGCCGGAATCCTGACAGATGGTTGCAGTATCCCGGGGTCACGTGATCCCCTTTTGTGACCTTCTGACAAGCAAACTCAATAGGGAGGCAAGATTCACTTAACAACCGCGTGACTAATTTCATAACTGCAGCGATTCATTTTAACAACGGTGGCAAGGAAGTGGTAGAATTCATTTAACAACTTTGCTTTGCTTAGCCATGGAACCTTGAGGCTCAATTTTGGTCATAAGTCGAGGTCTACCTGTGGGCCCAGAGTTCTCTTTAGCCAGATTTGTTATTATGAAAGCTCCAAGAACTCTCTCCTCATTACAGACCTTTATGATGGGAGGACTTCAACTCCCAGAATTCCCTAGCCAGCTTTCCCCACCACAACTGACTGAGGAATTCTGGGAGTTGAAGTCCACGCATCATAAAGTTGCCAATGCCTGACTGAGGAATTTTGAGAGTTGAAGTCTTTACAAAAAAAGAGATGTTGAGACTTTGGGAAAAGTGCAGAGAAGAGCAGCTAAGATGATCAAAGGCTTGGAGACTAAAACGTATGAAGAACGGCTGCAGGGTTTGGGTGTGGCTAGTCTAAAGAAAAGAAGAATTAGGGGTGACATGATAGCAGTATTTCAATATTTTAGCAGCTACTACAATGAAGAGGGGGGGTCAACTTATTTTCCAAAGCACCGGAGGGCAGAACAAGAAACAATGGATGGAAATTAATCAGGGACAAGTAAGGTGAAACTTCCTAACAGTGAGGACAAGCTCCATCACTGGAGGTTTTTAAGAAGAGACTAGACAATCATTTATCTGAAATAGCATAGGTCAGTGGTGGCTAACCTTTTTGGGCTCCTGTGCCAAAAATTGCATGCACACCAGCGCACTCGCATGCCAGCACCCAGAATGCAATGCGCGGCCTCCCTCCCCATGCCCCCTGAGCATATGCACTCAATTTTTCCCACCCCCTTACCTGCACTGCATCTCACAGCTGGCTTGAGGCCTTTTTCGGCCTCCAAGAGGCTTGGAAAAAGCCTCTGCAAGGCTTTTCAGGCCGAATTATAGGCCCGTTTCACCACTTCCGGTATTACAGGAGGTGACAAAACAGGCCTAAAATTCAGCCCGAAAAGCTTTGCAGAGGCTTTTCCCAAGCCTCTTGGAGGCCAAAAAAGGCCTCAAACCAACCAAAAAAAAAAAATCAGCCATGAGGCGCGCATACGCGCAGTGAGGTAAGTCTGCCTGAGGCTCTCATGCCAGCGCAAATGGCTCGCCATCACGGGTATAGGTTATAGGGAGCTGGACTAGAAGACCTCCAGGGTCCCTTCCAGCTCTATTCTGCTCTAAGTCTCAGGTATCATAAAACTGCCAAGGGCTGAGGAATTCTGGGAGACAAAGTCCACAATCACAAAGGAGCTAATGGCTGGCTAGCTAAGGATTGCTGGAAATTGAATTCCACGGATCATAGAGCTGCAAAGGAGAATTGGCTGGGGAATTATTGGCCAAGGTTGAGAAATATTCACTTCAAGCAGCAACAGCTTGAAGATGAAAGGTGTGCGTCAATTCTAAGCAAAGGTGTGGCTGGCCAACATTAGCACCAAACCAACGTGTTTTCTTCATTCAAATGCTACAGGAAATCGCTCAGGGTTGGGCCCTATTTGCACCCTAACCACAGCCCCAGTGTGTCCTCTAAACATCCTTCTTTGGCTATAACCCCACAAAGTTGTTGAGACTTTGGAAAGAGTGCAGAGAAGGGCAACTAAGATGATAAAAGGCCTGGAGATAAAAAAAACATATGAAGAACAGTTGCAGGTACTGGACATGGCCAGTCTAGAGAAAAGAAGGACTAGGGGTGATATGAGAGTAGTAGTATTCCAGTATGTGAGGGGCTGCCACAAAGAAGGGGTCAACTTATTTTCCAAAGCACCTGAAGGCAAGACAAGAAGCAATGGATGGAACTAATCAAGAAACAACCTGCTCCATCGCTGGAGGTTTTCAAGAAGAGACTGGGTAGCTACTGGTCTGAAATGGTATAGGGTCAGCTGCCTTCTGAGAAGGGACTAGAAAACCTATATGAACCAATAGTATGTAGTGGCAACCAAAAAAGCCAATGCAATCCTAAATTGCATTAATAGAGAGATACAATCAAGATCAATACCGCTCTATAAAGCCTTAGTAAGACCACACCTAGAGTACTGCCTCCAGTTTTGGACACCACGCTATAAAAAGATGTTGAGACCCTAGAAAAAGTGCAGAGAAGAGCAACCAGGAGGATTAGGGGACTGGAGGCTAAAACATATGAAGAACGGTTGCAGGAACTGGGCCTGGCTAGTCTAGGGAAGAGAAGGACCAGGGGAGACAGGAAAGCAGTCTTCCAACATTTGAGGAGGGGCTGCCACAGAGAAGAGGAAGGGGGTCAAGCGATTTTCCAAAGCGCCTGTAGACCAGACAAGAAATAATGGATGGAAACTGAACAAGGAGAGATTTAACCTGGAAATAAGAAGAATTTTTGCGGTCGTAAGTCGAGGACTACCTATAACTGAAGTAATGAAAGAACACCTTCCTCATAATTTAGCTGAGAGTTCGGATTAGGGAAGCAGGCCTCCAGTTTGCACCAATTTTGCAATCCTTTCCTAGAACCTGCTGCTTTGCAGACAGCCCCCTCTAACCGTTCCTCCACACTGCCCACCTGTCCAAAGCAGGAAACGTTACCTGGGAAAGTGGGGAAATAGGCAGCCAGATCCGAGGTGAGGATTTTCTCCTCCAGGATGTCCACTTTGTTCAGGAAAAGAATAATGGAGGTGTTCCAGAACCAGGGCAGCTCCAGAATTGTCCTGAAGAGATCTAAACTCTCCCTCATTCGGTTCTGATAGGAAAGAGCGGGGGGGGGGGGAGAATGAGGAAGGAAAAAAGAAGGAAAAAAAATGCATCAAGAATGAGCACATAGTAGGGTTTAGGAAGTTTGTTCTGGAGGCCTTTTCTGCAGACATCGGTTTGCCCAGTGAGACAACCGAGGGACATTTCAGTGGATCAGAGGGCCAGAAAATAATATGTATAAATTCTGACAGAAAATAATATGTGTAGCTCAGGGTTGAACTGTGCGGTCCTTGGTATTCTCTGAGGTTGTTGCTTTTCTTGCAGACATCTCATGACCCAGCTAGGTAACATCATCAGTGTTCAAAGGGAGTGAGGTTTGCAGAGTGGTGGAGAAGAAGCGGGAGGGGGAGGAGGAGGAGGAATGGGGAAAGGACTATGCGGTCCTTGGTACAGCTTGGCTGTTTGGTTATTTTCTTGCAGATATTTCATTACCAAACTAGATAATATCATCAGTGCTAGAAGAGAGTAAGGTTTGGGGAGGAGGAGGAGGACTATGGGGTCCTTGGTGCAGCTTGGGTGTTTTCTTGTAGACATTTCATTACCAAACTAGGTAACATCACCAGTGATAGAAGGGAATGAGGTTTGTGGAGTGGTGGAGAAGAAGGGGAGAAAAAGGGGAGGAGGAAGAGGAGGAGGTGGGGTCCTTGGTGTTCTCTGAGTTTGGTTGTTTCTTTGCATAAGTTCCTTTACCCAACTAGGTAACATCATCAGAGCTAGAAGGGAGTGGTATACTTGCATGTAAACTGAGAGCTACAAGTGCTTAGCGTATTATACAAGTGGCTTGCTCTGGCTTACCACTGACAGGCGAGTCACTTCTACAAAACAGAGAGTAAACCCCGCTTAATTTTAGCACTGATGATGTTATCTAGTTGGGTCATGAAATGTCTGTAAGAAAACTGTCAAGCTCAGCGAGCATCAAGGACCCCTCATATAAATTCCCAATATATACAATGCGCGCACACACAGAGAGAGAGAGAGAGAATACTCATAATGTAGACATACATAATCCTCTCCCTTAATGGTCCCTCTATTCCTCCAAATATTCCTGTCTCAACACTGCTCCTTACTTCGCTATTATTCTCCTCCAGTGACTGGTCATACTCGCTCAGAGAAGCCAAATAGATTAAGGCAATCACGTTTTCGAAACAGTGGATCCACTTCCGGCGTTCGGTTTTCTGCCCGCCAACATCAACGATCCTCAAAAAATAGAAATGAAAAAAAAAATTATAGATAATCCTCTACTTCTTACTTAGACGAATCTTGGCTCAAAAAAAAGGGACCTTGGAGTCTTAGGGGACTATCACTTAAATATGAGCCAGCCGTGTGGTGGCACCCAAAAAAGAGAATGCAATCCTTGTTTGCATAAAACAAAGGAATAGAATCAAAAATCACACAAAGTATTAGCGCCACTTTATAAATCCTTAGCAAGTCCACACTTAGAATATTGCATCCGGTTTTGGTCACCACATTGCAAAAAAGACAGTGAGACTTTGGCAAAACTAAGACGATTCAAGGTCTGAAGACTAATACGTAAGGAAAACAGTTGCAGGACTTGGGTATGGTGAAACTAGAGAAAAGGAGTAGCAGGGACATGATAGTAGTATTGCAATATTTGAGGGGCTGCCACAAAGAGGAGAGGAGTCAAATTATTGTCCAATGTTGCCACATTACACAATGACACAAAGCCTCTCAAAATATGACTGATATTTAATCTCTCGATTCTGATTATGGCCCCTTTATAACCTATGGACTGCAACTCCCAGAATTCCTGAGCCAGCAATGCTGAGCAAATTCCTGAGCCAGGAATTCTGGGAATTGAAGTCCACAGGTCCTGAAGGGACTACAGGTAGTTCTCAATTTACGACCACAAATGAGCCCAAATTTGATGTTGTTCAGCGAGAAAGTTGTGGGGTTTGCCCCATTTTATGACTTTTCTTGCTACATTTGTGAAGTGAATCGCTGCAGTTGTTAAATTAGTAACATGGTTGTTAAGCGAATCTGGTTTCCACCCCTGCTGTGGCCAGAAGGGGAAATCACGCGACCCTGAGACACGGCAGCCATGATAAATGTGAGTCATTTTATTCTATGGATGGTTAGAAAGTAGAGTAAGAAATTGAAGGATAAGGTAATAATAATGATACTGTATAATTGATTATTTTTCAATAAATTACAACATGAATATAATTTAGTATAGGTGGAATTTGCCTTTAAGGGTAGTTTGACACTGAAATAAAAAAATCCAGTGACAATGTAACAATGACACATAATGTTGACTAGAATATAATGTGAATGTAAACTCAATGAGAGATGTATGCAAATATTAATATGTGCACAAGATATACGTACCCGGACGACACACTGTTATATCTGAAAGATGGTTTTTATTTGTTATTTTTGTTGTAAAAATAATAAATAATGAATGAATGAATGAACAAACAAACAAACAAATAAACAAACAAACAAATGTGAGTTTATGGGGTTGCTACAACGGTCATAAGTGTGAAAAACAGTCATAAGTCATTTTTTTCAGTGATGTTTTAACTTTGGATGTCACTAAAAGAACTGCTGTAAGTCGAGGACAAACCTGAATAGCTACCGATCCCAATTATATCTTTGTTTTAAGGAATCCAGTATGAAACATACTGTAAGCACTTGGGATGAATGGTTTTTTTTTTTTCCAGTTTACCTTAACGTCAACTTTTGCATCGAGAAGCAGTACTCGTTAATGCCTGTCGTGGGCACACGGGTTCTCAAGATATCCTGGGCACTTGGCACATACCCCTCAGAAGCAATGCGGTCCAGATTCGAAAGGAAGCTGAAACAGAGAGACACTTGTCACTCTGGACAATGCACTGACAGAGTAACTCAAAATTAATGCACACACTTCTCTAGCACAGTGCCTTCCAAACTTGGCAACTGTAAGATAGGTGGATGTCAATTCCCAGAATTCCCCAGCCTGCATTTGTAGACCAATTCCCAGAAATACCCAGCCAGCCTGAATTTTGGGAAAGTTGTGTCAGCTTCAGTGCTACTGGCCACAGCTGTGCTGCTATGATCTTGCTGTGGTTACTAGAATCGAATCGAATCGAATCGAATCGAATCGAATCGAATCGAATAGAATAGAATAGAATAGAATAGAATAGAATAGAATAGAATAGAATAGAATAGAATTCTTTATTGGCCAAGTGTGATTGGACACACAGGGAATTTGTCTTCATGCAAATGCTCTCAGTGTACATAAAAGAAAAGATAACATTCGTCAAGAATCATAAAGTCCAACACTTCATAATAGTCATAGGGTACAATAAGCAATCAAATCATACTAGGAAACAGACAATATAAATCGTAAAGGTACTGTTAGGGATAACATTGTTTACCCTAACTGGTTTAGGTAAAATAATAAATATGTTATCATGGTTTATTAGTTAAAGTGTCTGCAACTTTAACTGTAGGAATGTAATTAAGGGAGTGGTTGTAAAAGCACCATATAAGAAGCAAGGAATGTCAGCTTGCTCTCTCTGGCTTGATGATCCCTAATTACTTGATGAATTGAAGACTGTTTTTTTCCCTACTGGAATGGGAGAGAGAAAGAGGAGAGTTGATCTTATCAACTGTGAGAAAAGACTGATTTATTGTAAGTGAACTGACATTGGATATTCTACACGGACTTTGCTAATTGAATATCCCTGAATGGACTGACTAAACGATACATGACTATTGGACTGTTATTTTGACTATGCTATGAACTCATAATGGAATAAACTATATTTTTGATAGCACAAGCGTATCTGTTATTTTTACTGTATGTTAACAAACACACAAACTTATCTCACTCATTTATCTGTGTGCCTATCTGACTAACGCTGCACATTCTGTTTAGCTTGTCTCCTTAACCCTGGTTATGGGCCCAGGCTTAACAGGTACAAATGACAAAGTTACAGTTATACAGTCACAAGTGGGAGGGGATGGGTGATAAGGAGTGATAAGAAGATTAATAGTAATAGCAGTGCAGACTTTGTAAATAGTTGGACAGTGTTGAGGGAATTATTTGTTTAACAGAATGGTGGTGTTTGGGGAAAAATGTCCTTGTGTCTAGTTGTTCTGGTGTGTAGGGCTCTATAGCCTTGTTTTGAGGGAAGGAGTTGAAACAGTTTATGTCCAGGATATGAGGGGTCTGTAAATATTTCCACAGCCCTCTTTTTGACTCATGCAGTATACAGGTCCTTGATGGAAGGGAGGTTGGTAGTAATTGTTTTTTCTGCAGTCCTAATTATCCTCTGAACTTTGTTTTCCACATTTGATGACAGTTTTCAAGCCTGTCTAGTAATCCTTCACTCCTTTCCCCCATCCAGGAGCAGCCACTTACTCCTGGGGGAGAGGGAGGGAAGGAGGGAGGAGTGGCAGAGACAGAGATAAAGACAGAGAGACATATTATGGTAGGGATGGATGGGAAGGGAAGGGAAAATTTCCAATATTCCTTGCCAGATTCCCACAGGGAAAGTCAATGGGGAAGCCAGCAGGAAGTCAGAAATACCACTGCTTTTTTCCATGCCTGAAGTCATTCTGTTTCTCTGTTTAGGTAAGCAAATATCTCTGAAATGATGACCCAAATGACACAGGTTGCTGGCTACATGACCATGGAAATGTTTTTGGACAACGCTGGTTCCCTCAGCTAAGAAACCGAGATGATTATAGCCCCTAGCCTAGAGCCAGACATGACTGGACAGGAGAAATATTTAACGTGCATCCACCGTCCACTCAGGAAGCACACAAATCTTTACACCACTACGGTGCCAAGAGGTCATGACATAGAATAACAGAGTTGGAAGGGACCTTAGAGATTACCTAGTCCAACCCCCTGCTCGAGCAGGAGAGTCTAGCCTCTACCTAGGATCGAACTCACAATCTCGTGAGAATAACAGAGTTGGAAGGGACCTTAGAGATTACCTAGTCCAACCCCCTGCTCGAGCCTCTAGTCCACCACACTGGACCAAAAACAGTTGGTAGGGTCTTGGACCCTCCTCGCAACTCTACATTCGACCACCAACCCAAGGTAAGAACACCCGATGGTCGCTCCAAAACAAAGTGTGAACCGGATTAAAAGGGACTCACTAGGATGTCGAATCGAGCAGGTGGAATTTGCTTCTCCTCTTATAACAGGTCCTGATGCCGGCATCCTTCCAGAGGCCACCAATGATCCTGGCGTGGTGGGGGTCCAGGGAGACCACTTTATAGGCATCTACGCTCAGGAGTTGCCGGGCGTTTTGCTAAAAACAGAAAATAATGGTTTTCTGAGGCATATGAAGAGCGGTTGGAGGAATCAGGTACGTCTAGTCCAGGGAGAAGAAGGACTAAGGGTGACCTGAAAGCAGCCTCCCAATATTTGAGGGGCTGCCCCAAAGAAGAGGGAGTCCAGCTATTCTCCAAAGCACCTGAAGGCAGGACAAGAAACAAAGGATGGAAGGTCATTAAAGAGAGAAGCATCCTAGGATTAAGGAGAGATTTCCTGACAGGGAGGACAATCAATCCGTGGAACTTCAGAAGTTGTGGGTGCTTCATCACTGGAGGCTTTTAAGAAGAGACTGAACAGCCATTTGTCTGAAATGGTGTAGGGTTAAGGGTGTCCAACTCAAGGCCCGGGAGCCGGATCCTCAGGAGTGGCCTTCAAAAATGTTAGCAAAGGGTTGTCTGCCCGGTTGCTGGGTCCATGGTTGGCGTGGCCTAGTAGACCTCCTGCACCACGGTGGGCCGGGGGGGCATTTTTGCTCTCCTTAGGCTCCGTAGTATTGCAATATTTGAGGGGCTGCCACAAAGAGGAGAGGAGTAAAATTATTGTCCAGTGTTGCCACATTACACAATGATACAAAGCCTCTCAAAATATGACTGATATTTAATCTCTCGATTCTGATTATGGCCCCTTTACAACCTATGGACTTCAACTCCCAGAATTCCTGAGCCAGCAATGCTGAACAAATTCCCGAGCCAGGAATTCTGGGAATTGAAGTCCACAGGTCCTGAAGGGACTACAGGTAGTTCTCAATTTATGACCACAAATGAGCCCAAATTTGATGTTGTTCAGCGAGAAAGTTGTGGGGTTTTCCCCATTTTATGACTTTTCTTGCTACATTTGTGAAGTGAATCTCTGCGGTTGTTAAATTAGTAACATGGTTGTTAAGTGAATCTGGTTTCCACCCCTGCTGTGGCCAGAAGGGGAAATCACGCGACCCTGAGACACAACAGCCATGATAAATGTGAGTCATTTTATTCTATGGATGGTTAGAAAGTAGAGTAAGAAAGCCTCAAGCCTCCAGGAGGGCAAAATCAGCCACCCCGGGCTCCGGAGACCGTCTGGAAGCTGAAAACGGGGCCATTTCCGGCCTTCCCAAACTTCCAAGAGGCCCATTTTTTGCCCTCCCTGAGCCTCCGTGCGGGCCCTGCTCTTACCTGCATCCGAAAGGGGCTGTGTGGGGACTCCTGGGAGGTGTGGGGCAGGGTGGGTAGGGTCAGCCAGGAGTGGGATTTGGGGGGTTCTCTGAACTGCACAGAATCTTAGCTAGGGGCTCTCCTGAACCCCTGCGAATGTTCAGCAGCTCAGCCCTGTGGATCTGGCCTGCATGGCCACCCTGGAAACAGTGAAGGACCAGCCTGCGGTGCCTCATGCAGCCGAAAACGGAACCCGCGAGTCCATTTTTACCAGCAGAGTGCTTGTGCCGCCAAAGGCACCTCCAACACAATGATGTCGAACTGGCCATGCCCCCCTCCCCCTCCTCCCAAGGTCAAACACAACCCTGATGCAGCCCTCGATGAAACCGAAACCTTGACACCCTTGGTATAGGGCCGTGATGGTGAACCTATGGCACACGTGCTACAGGTGGCACGTAGAGCCATTTGTGCTGGCTTGCGAGCTGCAGATAAACTGACCGCACTGGGCAATGTGCGTGCCTTACAGCTGATTTTCCGGCCAATTTGAGGCCTTGTTCGGCCTCCCAAAGGTTTGAGGAAGGCTTCTGCAGGCTTTGCAGGCCAAAAACTAAGCCCGTTTCATCACTTCTGGTATTTGTGGAAAAACAGGAAGTGATGAAACGGGCCTAGATTTTGGCCTACAAAGCTTGTAGAAGCCTGCAGAAGCCTTCCTCGAGCTTTTGGGAGGCCGAAAAAGGCCTCAAACCGGCCGAAAATCAGCTGTGAGGCGCAGTGCAGGAAAGAGGGCGGCAGGGTGGGTGGGTGGGATTGCATGCGCATGCATAGGGGACATGGGGGGGAGGGCACATTGCTTTCTGGGTGCTGGCACATGAGCCAGAGAGTGCAAGCGCTTGCACAATTTTTGGCACAGGAGCCCAAAAAGGTTAGCCATCATAGGGTTTCCTGCCTGAGCAAGGGGGTTGAACTAGAAGGCCTCTAAGGCCCCTTCCAACTCTGTGACTCTGTTCAGAGCAGAGTGGAAAACGTTGGGTAGGAACATTCTAGAAGCCTCGTCAGAGGAGGCCCCTTTCATGAATGCTGCCCACTGAATGTCAGAGATCCTGGAGGTGTGAAGTAATTTCAGGACAAGCTGTGGTCTATTTGTCATTAATAACCAATACAGACTTGTGGAACTTCAACTCCCAGCCCAGGAATTCTGGGAATTGAAGTCCAGAAGTCGTAAAAGGGCCATAGTTCTCTCCCCCACCCCACCCCGTCCCCGCTGCTCTAAAGCAAACTAGTGATGGATCCCAGGCACAATTCAGCCCAACATCTCTGTTCCTAAACAAGACCATTGCGACTTGTGTTTTCCCCCATCTGATGACCTTTTTGCCACAGCTGTTAAGCAAAGGTTGTTAAGTGAATCGTGAGGTCGTGAAGCAAATCTGGCTTCCCCCATTGACTTCGCTTGTCAGAAGCTTGCAACTGGTAATCACTTGACCCCGGGGACAGTGCAACCATCATAAATACACACGCCAGTTGCCATGCTCAATAGCAGGAACCGTGAGAGGGATCTTGGAGTCTTAGTGGATAACCAGCTAAATAGGAGCCAGCCGTGTGCAGCAGCCGCCAAAAAAGCTAATGCAATCCTAAATTGTATTAACAGAGGGATACAATCAAGATCAAGGGAAGTACTAATGCCACTCTATAAAACCTTAGTAAGACCACACCTAGTTTTGGTCACCACATTATAAAAAAGATGTTGAGGCTCTAGAAAAAGTACAGAGAAGAGCAACCAGGATGATTAGGAGACTGGAGACTAAAACATACGAAGAACGGTTGAAGGAACTGGGCTTGGCTAGTCTAGCGAAGAGAAGGACCAGGGGAGACAGGATAGCAGTCTTCCAATATTTGGGGAGGGGCTGCCACAGAGAGGAGGAAGGGGTCAAGCTATTTTCCAAAGCACCCGAAGGCCAGACAAGGAATAATGGATGGAAACTGAACAAGGAGAGATTTAACCTGGAAATAAGGAGAACTTTCTGATCGTGAGAACAATCAACCCATGGAATACTTTGCCCTGGGAAGTTGTGGGAGCTTAATCCCTGGAGACTTTCAAGAAGAGATTGGACTGCCATCTGTCAGAAATGGTGTAAGGTCTCCCGCTTGGGTGGGGGTTGGACTAGATGACCTATAAGGTCCCTTCCAACTCTGATTATCTGCAATCTGTTATGGGTCCTAATTTTGATCACATGACTGTGGAGAATGCTGCTATGTGAAAACAGTTCATAAGTCCCTTTTTTCACTGTTGGCGTAAGTACAAACGGCCGCTGATTGTAATGGTTGTAATGTCAAGGATTGCCTGTACGTGGATACTCACTGCATTCTCCTCCTGGCCGTAAGGAATCTGCAGGCTCTCCATAGCTCTGATGATTGCCTGGATAGAGGTGAAGATGTTTTGATACACCACTTTCGCAAAGTCCTTCCGCTCGTCTTCCGTGAATCCCACTCCGTGGATAATCCTCATCTGTTTGATGAAAGTGCTTTTTCCACCTTCCCCAGTGCCTGATGGGTAATGCACAAAACAAAACAAAACATTGATTTTCCAGTAGAACATCCAGGATGCAAGTCTAGCCAACTTAACAGGAATAACAAAGTTGGGAAGGGACCTCGGAGGTCTTCTAGTCCAACCCCGCTTATCCGGAAGTCTAGACGCCTCACATCCCGGACATAAAACTGTTTCAACTCCTACCCTCAGAACGATGCTATAGAGCACTGTACACCAGAACAACTAGACCAGAGGTGGCATTCAGCAGGTTCTGACCAGTTCTGGAGAACCGGTCGTATAAATTTTGAGTAGATTGGAGAACCGGCAAATCCCACCTCTGACTGGAGATTTTACAGTCTCCTTCCCCTGCCACGCCCACCAAGCCACGCCCACAGAACAGGTAGTAAAAAAAATGGAATCCTACCACTGAACTGGACACAAGGACAGTTTTTTCCCCAAACACTCTGCTAAACAAATAATTCCCTCAACACTGTCCAACTATTTACAAAGTCCTCACTACTATTACTGTTAATCTTCTCATCACTCCTTATAACCCATCCCCTCCCACTTGTGGCTGTATGACTGTAACTTTGTCGCTTGTATCCTTACAATCTATATTGACTGTTTCCTAGTATGATTTGATTGCTTATTGTACCCTATGACTATTATTAAGTAGTGTACCTGATTATTCTTGAATTTCCTGACAGAACAATTCATCAGTAGAATGATTTTCTTCTAGAAGTTGTGGGTATGCCAACCAAGAGTGGAGGTTTTGAAGAAGAGATTGGACAGCCATGACTCTTGCTCGAGCAGGGGGTTGACTAGAAGACCTCTAAGGTCCCTCCCAACTTTGTTTATTCTGTTATTCAGCTATTCAGTTTGGCAATTTTGGAAAGGTTTCCCTTTGACGGTACCAGTGCTCTAAGGCATTAAATCGCCAACCCCAGGAATGCTTGATTGATTTAATAGATTTAAAATATTTATAGACCTGCCTATCCTACAACCAACCCTCTTATAGCTATTAGGTTGGAGCTAGTTCAATGGCAAAGTTTTTATTATTTATTTATTTATTGAATTTATATTGCAGCCTATTCGCCCATGGCTTTCCTGGTTTACAGGGAGAACTTTGCTGATTTGGAACCTGGTCACTTCAGTTAGAATAAAACAGAAAAGTATTTCTCTAGAACAGTATTTCTCAACCTTATCCATTTTAAGATGCATGGACTTCAACTCCCAGAATTGCTCAACCAGGTTGGTGGATTTCAGCTCCCAAAATTCTTCACCCATCATCTAAACCACCACTTCTCAACTTTAGCAACATTAAGGTGTATGGACTCCAACTCCCAGAATTCCCCAGACAGCCTCTGGACCATGTTTCTCAACCTTAGCAACATTACGGTGTGTGGACTCCAACTCCCAGAATTCCCCAACCAGATTTGTGGACTTCAACTCCCAGAATTCTCCTGCCAGCATCTAAACCAGTAATTTCTCAACCTTGAAGCACACCCACATTGAGGTGTGTAGACTTTAACTCCCAGAATTCTGGATGGTGAAGTCCACAACTTCATAAGTTGAGAAATGCTGATTTAGATGCATCTTCTCCATGATTGGTAGATATCCAGCTCAGAAGCCCACTTTGCAAGGCTGGTGAGTCCTAGCATCAATTGATTGACAATCAATTGAGCACTGCTTTTATTCGCGGTCACTTCCAAAGCTAAAGTGGAAATCTGTGCCGTTCTCCAACTAACCAACATCTCACTTCAGTTATCGGAAGCTGGCTTGGTCTTTGTCTCCTTCCCAAAAACACCTTAGCTGCAGGCGATATCAAGCCAAGGGCTCCCAAAACTTTTCATTCAGCTGCTTTAATCTTCATGAATCCATAAAAATGGGTGTGGGGTTAACAATAATATTTGCAGCTGTGGCAGTAAAGTTTGTTGTATTTTGGCACATACCCTTGACATTTCTCCTAACAAGCATTAATCCTAAAAACAGCCTCGGATAAATTGCGTAAACACTCAATTTTACAGGCGTGCTTTTGCTTTTAAATCTAAAGCAACAAATAAGTGCCTCACCAGAATCAGACAGATTCAAGTTTTTGGGTTTTTTTTAGCAGTATTTTTTTATAGGTTGGGAGGGGAAAAACAATAGTTCGGCATTAAAAATAAGTGGAACTTCCCTCGTGACATCTTAACTTTTTTGACCATCATGTGGTTACAAGAAGTCTATTTGCTTGATTGCTAAAATTAATGCTAATACTTCCTTGCCCATATTTGGTATTTTGCTTCAGGTTTTTATATTTTGGATAGTTGGAAGAGAGTTGCCCCCCAAAAAAAGAATCTGGAAGAATTAGAAGAGGTCTGAAAATCACTTTTCTTCCTTCTATTATACAGCTAGTCCTCGATTTACAATCACTTAGCAACCACTTAGCAAGTTACGACAGACCTCGCTCCCCAAAAAAGGCTACCTACAACCTGGTTCCACACTTAACTATGGATTCGCTTAACAATCCCTACAAAAAAAAATAATTGTAAAGATTATCCACTTCACAACTGTTATGATTTCCGACTGTAATTGCTAGGTTCAGTTATGGTCATAAGCAGGGGTGGGATTCAAATTTCTTAACCAGGTCTGTGGACGTGGCCTAATTTGTGGGTGTGGCTTGGTGGTCATGTGACTGACTGGGCGTGGCTTATATGCAAATATTATAAATATTTATGTAAATATTGAATTTTTTATAAAAAAGAGCAACTTTTACCCAAAACCAGGCAAAGCAGGCAGGCAGACTGAGTTGTTCACAGAATCACAGATTCACTTAGAGATCTATCTATCTGCAATTGGCTACCTGAGTCTGTCACATAAAATTTGCTTGCAAGCAAACTCACAAAATTAACTCACAACACACCATGCATGTAAATATTGATTTTTTTTTATTAAAAAAGAGCCATTTTTACCCAAAAGCAGGCAAACCAGGCAGGCAGATTGAGTTGCTCACAGAATCACAGATTCACTTAGAGATCTATCTATCTGCAATCGGCTACCTGAGTCTGCACTGAAAAACAGAAGCTTCAGTCCTAAGGAAGGTTCAGCTCTGTTTTTAGATTAACTAGAAAGCAAGAAATCCATTTTGCTGCTTTCTAGCTAATCTAAATCTCCTGGCACAACAGAACTGCTGATGGCCGGGGGGGGGGAGCAGGAAAAAGGAAAAATAGCAACTTACCAAACGCAGGCAAGTTTGATGGCCCGCATGCCAGGTAAGGAGTGAGTGAGTGGGGTAGAAAGGGGCCAGCCAGTGGCGCGATTTGCCAGTTCTCTGAACTGGGCAGAATCATAACAAATCCCACCACTGGTTGTAAGTCAAGGACTACCTGTAAAGATTTCATGAATGACATGGGAAACTATTACCCACACTCGGATAGACAACACTGCAGAAGAGATAAAAAGAGATAAAATTACTCCATTTGTGCTCTAATAGCGATAGCATTTAAGACTTATATACCGCTTCACAGTGCTTTATGGCCCTCTCTAAGTGGTTTACAGAGTCAGCCTGTTGCCCCCAACAATCTGGGTCAGTGGTTAGGGTGCAGTACTGCGGGCTACTTTTGCTGACTGAGGGATCCCTGCAATTGGGCAGATCGAATCCCAACAGGCTCCAGGTTGACTCAGCCTTCCGTCCTTCCAAGGTGGGTAAAATGAGGACCCAGATTGTTGGGGGCCAATAGGCTGACTCTATAAACCTCTTACAGAGGGCTGTAAAGCACTATAAAGCGGTATGTAAGTTTAAGTACTATTGCTAATAAAAGGGAGGGAGAGAGAATGAGAGAGGAAAAGAAACAAGAGAGAATGAAAGAAAGGGAGGGAAGAAGGGAGAGAGAATGAGAGGCAGAGAGAGTATGAGAGAGAGAGAGGGGAGAGGGGGGAATGAGAGAGAGAGACAGAAAGAGAGAATGAAAAGGTGGAAAGCAACTATTTGGAGACAACAAACAAAAGACATAAGCCTTTTTTTTTTTTTTAATTTCCAAAACTAGATTTCAGCTCTCTTACTTTGCTGAAAAATGACCTCAGTAGGATGGAAGGCTGAGTAAATCCTGAACCGGTCAGAATCGAACTGCTGAACTGTTGGCAGCCAGCAGTCAGTAGAAGTCGCCTGCAAGCACTGCGCCACCACAGCTCTTAAGCTATTCCTACCTGTGACTATCTAACCCATAATATATCACATACTGGTCGTCCTCAACGTACGACCCCAATTGAGCCCAAATGTTCGATTTGCTAGGCAAGGCCGTCGTTAAGTGCATTTCTCCTCCTTTATTGACCTTTCTTGTCACGGTTGTTAAGTGAATCCCTGCAGCTGTTAAGTCAGTCGGTTCTGTTAAGCGAATCCGGCTTCCCCATTGATTCTGTTTGTCAGAAGGTCACAAAAAAGGAGACCCCATGACCCTGGGATGCTGCGACCGTCATAAATGCGAGTAGTGGTGCGATTCAAATAATTTAACAACCAGTTTCTCTGCCCTAATGATTTCTTCCAACAACCAGTTCACCGAAAGGCTCAGAAAGTTAACCCACTGAATATGAGTCAGTTGCCAACCGTCTGAATTTTGAACATGGGGACCATAGGGATGTTTGCCATGGTCGTAAGTGTGAAAAATGACCATGGTCATTTTTTTTTTCCAGGGCCGCTGTAATTTCGAACAGTCCCTTAATGGACCGTTGTAAACCGAGGATTTCGCCTGCATAGTTATGTACTCACCCAACAACAGCAGCTTTAACTCCCACCGGTCCCGTTTCTTTTGTTCTTGAAGTAACCGGCTGATTTCTTTATCGATCATCATGGCATTTTTTTCGTCCTCAGACATGAAGCACAGGCACCACACCATGGTGCTTTCCAAATCGCTCCAGGTTTCCCCCAAAAATCACAGGGGGGGGGAGGGGGACTCAGAAAATCAGGATTTGAAACAGGAGTGCTGGCAGGGTCCTTCCACCAAGGCGCAGCCTGAACGGAGAAGCACCGATCTCTGGGGAAGCGGCCGTCCAGCAGAAACCGCTAGGAGATCAAATTTCAGCATGAGACAAAAAAAATTTGGTGGAGACCCCACCGATGCCAGCAATATGGGCTGGGCTGGCCTAAATTTCATCCTCCCAACATTCATGGGAAGCTCCTTGACCGAGCAACTGACACGGTCATTAACGGTCAAGCCCTAGTAAGGCCGCACCAGGAATAACTGCAACCAAGTTTGCTCACCACACTACAAAAAAAAAAAAGGATGTTGAGACTTTGGAGGGAAAGAGCAACTAAGATGATTAAAGGCCCAGAGACTAAAACATAGGATTTAGGTTGGACTAGTCTAGAGAAAAGAAGGACTAAGTGACATGATAGCAGTCTTCCAGTATTTGAGAGGCTGCCCCCAAAAAAGAAGGGGTCAATTTATTCTCCAAAGCACCTGAACGCAGGGCAAGAAACAAGGGATGGAAACCAGTCAAGGAGAGAAGCAATGTGGAATTAAGGAGAAACTTCCCAGCAGTGAGGAAAATTAACCAGTGGAACTACTTGCTTCCAGAAGTTGTGGAGCTTCATCATTGGAGGTTTTTCAGAAGAGATTGGACAGTCATTTATCTGAATATATAGGGTTTCCTGCTTAAGCAGGGGCTTGGACTAGAAGACCTCTAAGGACGCTTCTAACTCTGATTCTAGTCTAGTTTAGTCTATTCTGTTCTGTTCCATATCCGATTCTATTCCATATGCTATATTCTATTCCATATATCATATTCTATTCTATTTATTCTATTCCATATTCCATTCTATTCTGTATTCCGTATTCTATTCCATATCCCATGTTCCATTCTGCTCCCATAATCTACATTCCACATTCCACAATCTAATCTATTCTATTCTATTCCTTATTCCTTATTCTATTCTATTCCTTATTCCCTATTCTATTCTATTCTTTATTCCTTATTCCTTATTCCTTATTCCTTATTCCTTATTCCTTATTCTATTCTATTCTATTCCTTATTCCTTATTCCTTATTCCTTATTCCTTATTCCTTATTCCTTATTCCTTATTCCTATTCTATTCTATTCCTTATTCCCTATTCTATTCTATTCTATTCCTTATTCCTTATTCCTTATTCCCTATTCTATTCTATTCCTTATTCCTTATTCCTTATTCCTTATTCCTTATTCCTTATTCCTTATTCCTTATTCCTTATTCCTTATTCCTATTCTATTCTATTCTATTCCTTATTCCTATTCTATTCTATTCTATTCTGTTCCTTATTCCCTATTCTATTCTATTCTATTCTATTCTATTCTATTCTATTCCTTATTCCTTATTCCTTATTCCTTATTCCTTATTCCTTATTCCTTATTCCTTATTCTATTCTGTTCCTTATTCCTATTCTATTCTATTCTATTCTATTCTATTCTATTCTATTCTATTCTATTCTATTCTATTCCTTATTCCCTATTCTATTCTATTCCTTATTCCTATTCTATTCTATTCTGTTCCTTATTCCCCATTCTATTATATTCTAGTTCTCCATCCCAGTTTCTTCTCCTCTTCTTTTGGGATCCAGCAAGGCTCACCCAATCCAGGGGTCATATGAGAATCCAGTTTTCTTTCTCCCTTTCCTTTTTCTGTTTATCCGCTGAAAGAGGGAAGTGACACAATCAGAGTGAAAATTGACATGTCAATCCATCCCCAAGTTTCATTTCCTTGTTCTGTCTTAAAGCTTTCTTAAAGTCTCAGGCGAGGAGAACCAATAAGGTCATCAGCCAAGTGAGCAATTTAAAAACATAAAATCATGGGGCTGGAAGGGATCTTGAAGGTCCTCCAGTCCAACCTCCAGCTCAATAGGCAGGAAACCTTCTACCCTCCCAGTCTATTTTTGAAAACCTCCAGTGATGGAGCCCCCACAATCCTGCAGACATCTTTTGCAGGTGGGTAAAGTTGTTTTGCTTTCATTTCAGACAAGGGAAGGAAGACCATGGCCTAGGTGAGCAATTCCCTTTTTTTAAAAAAAAAATCCCCTATTTTGTGCAAACAGCCCTCTTGTTAAGTTGCTAAAATAGATTTCAAATTTTCCATCCAGTTAATCGGAGGTTGTCTTGGAACAAAGTCATTTGCACCCAGAACCCCAAAATAAATTTCCTATCTCTTCTGAAGTTGTATCTGTCAGTCTAAATGCCCGCCATGAAAACTGGTGCCCCCTCTTGACGTTCCGTATCAAACCAAAATCTTCTTTAGGGTGGGCTCAACGGTATAAGTGGGCAGGTCTGTGAAGCAATGCCAAAGTGGTTTGTGGTCCTTTTTATGATGTGTTTTTCCCCTCCAGTTTAATCAATGTTCCTGGGATTTCTTGGTGGTCTCCCATCCCAGGATTAACCAAGTTAATTTCTGAGCCCACAAAACAATCAGCCAGGGTTTAACTTTGGGCCAGGAGGATTAAAGGAGAAGAAGAAGGAAGGGAGAAGGAAAGGAAGAGGAGGAAGGGGGGAAAGGGATTAAAAGAGGAGAAGGAAGGGAAGAGGAGGAGGAGGAAAAGGAGAAAGATTAAAGCAGGAGGGGGAGAAAGGGAAGAAAAGGGTGATAAAAGGAGGAGAAGGAAGAGATTAAAGGAGATGAAGAATGAAGGGAGAAGGCGAGGAAGAGGAGGAGGAGGGGAAAGATTAAAAGAGGAGAAGGAAAGGGAGAAGGGAGAGGAGGTGGCAGATTAAAGGAGAAGGAAGGGAAAATGAGGAGGAGGAGGGTTATTAAAGGAAAAGGAGAATGAAGGGAGGAGGAGAGGAGGAGGAAGGGGAAAGGGGGTAATAGAGGTGAAGGAAGGGGAAAGAAGGAGAAGAATGAAAGGACGAGGTGGAGGAGGAGAAGAATGAAGGGAGGAGAAGAAGAATGGGAGGGGGGAGAATGAAGGGAGGAGAAGGAGAAGAATGAAGGGAGGAAGAAGAGAATGAAGGGAGGAGAAGAATGAAGGGAGGAAGAAGAGAATGAAGGGAGGAGAAGGAGAAGAATGAAGGGAGGAAGAGGAGAATGGAGGGAGGAGAAGAAGAATGGGAGGGGGGAGAATGAAGGGAGGAGAAGGAGAAGAATGAAGGGAGGAAGAGGAGAATGAAGGGAGGAGAAGGAGAAGAATGAAGGGAGGAAGAAGAGACAAGGGAGGAGGAGAAGAATGGGAGGGGGGAGAATGAAGGGAGGAGAAGGAGAAGAATGAAAGGAGGAAGAGGAGAATGAAGGGAGGAGAAGGAGAAGAATGAAGGGAGGAAGAGGAGAATGAAGGGAGGAGGAGAAGAATGGGAGGGGGAGAATGAAAGGAGAAGGCGAAGAATGAAGGGAGGAAGAATAGAATGGAGAGAGGAGAAGAAGAATGGGAGGGGGGAGAATGAAGGGAGGAGAAGGAGAAGAATGAAGGGAGGAAGAAGAGACAAGGGAGGAGGAGAAGAATGGGAGGGGGGAGAATGAAGGGAGGAGAAGGAGAAGAATGAAAGGAGGAAGAGGAGAATGAAGGGAGGAGAAGGAGAAGAATGAAGCGAGGAAGAGGAGAATGGAGGGAGGAGAAGAAGAATGGGAGGGGGAGAATGAAAGGAGAAGGCGAAGAATGAAGGGAGGAAGAATAGAATGGAGAGAGGAGAAGAAGAATGGGAGGGGGGAGAATGAAGGGAGGAGAAGGAGAAGAATGAAGGGAGGAAGAGGAGAATGAAGGGAGGAGAAGGAGAAGAATGAAGGGAGGAAGAAGAGACAAGGGAGGAGGAGAAGAATGGGAGGGGGGAGAATGAAGGGAGGAGAAGGAGAAGAATGAAGGGAGGAAGAGGAGAATGAAGGGAGGAGAAGGAGAAGAATGAAGGGAGGAAGAAGAGACAAGGGAGGAGGAGAAGAATGGGAGGGGGGAGAATGAAGGGAGGAGAAGGAGAAGAATGAAAGGAGGAAGAGGAGAATGAAGGGAGGAGAAGGAGAAGAATGAAGGGAGGAAGAGGAGAATGAAGGGAGGAGGAGAAGAATGGGAGGGGGAGAATGAAAGGAGAAGGCGAAGAATGAAGGGAGGAAGAATAGAATGGAGAGAGGAGAAGAAGAATGGGAGGGGGGAGAATGAAGGGAGGAGGAGGAGAATGGAGGGAGGAGGAGGAAGAGAATGGGAGGACGGGGAGAATGAAGGGGGGAGGGGGAGGAGGAGGACACAACCTTTGGGGGTGGGGGGCGCCTGCTTCCCGGGCCCCAATCCTGTTTGATCATCCAATCAATTTACAACCCACCCACCCCCTCCCCGCAGCTAATGAAGCAAAAAGAAGTTCACATATAAAACACCACTTAAAACCAAACTTGGAACCAAACTGCTGCTTCCTCCTTTCACTTTTGAGGACCCTCCAAGCGCTCAGTTGCTCATTGCTCCCACCCTCCGCCCGCCGCTTCTCCGGGGCTTGTGCCTGGGCTGCGTGGGTCCCCTTCCCGATCTGGCCCACCTCCCGGGGGGGGGGGGAAACTACCTTGGCCTTTGGGATGCCGCTGCCCGGTGGGAATCCAAAATTGTGGAAGTTGACAGTCCAGATCCTAACGCTGACAAGGCTGCAAATGACAGGAAAGGCAAATTGCAAAACTTTCCGGATGCGGTTGCGTAAAATCGTCTGCCCAATCCAAAGAGGGAAGAAAAAAGGAGAAGGATGGAAGGGAGGAGGAGGAGGAGGAGGTGGAGAAGGAGAAGGATGAAAGGAGAAGGAGAAAGGGAAGAAGGAGGAGTGGTGGAAAAGAGGAAGGAAGGAGGAGTGATGGAGAAGATGAAGGGTGGGAGGGAGAAGGAGAAGGAATTGTGCAGAAGATGGATGGAAGGGAGAAAGGTGGAAGAGAGAAGAAGGAATTGTAGAGAAGAAGGATGGAAGGGAGGAGGAGGGGGAGAAGGATGGAAGAGAGAAGGAAGAGAAGGAGAGAAGGATTGAAGGCAGAAGGAGGAGGAATTGTGGAGAAGAAGGATAGAAGGGAGGAAGAATTGAGTAGAAGGAGAAGGAAGAGAGGAAGAGGGGTTGAAGAGAAGGATGGAAGAGAGAAGGAAGAGGAGGAGAAGGATGGAAGAGAGGAGGAGGAAGGGAGAAGGAAGAGGAGGAGGAGGAGGGATAGAGAAGGATAGAAGGGAGAAGGACAAAGAGAAGAAGAGGAAAGCAGTGAGTTAAAAATATCCCAGTAGCATTAACACATTATAAAAAGTCTGGGAAGATCATTGTCTCGGCCAGTTACTGCAAAAATAATAATAATAATAATAATAATAATAATAATAATAATAATAATAATAATAATAATGGCACCAAGAGTGAATTTCCCAGGATTCTCCAGGAAGTTTGAGATTTCGGCAACAGATGCCGGTGAAACAGAATAGAAGGCTCAAAAGAAAAAGGTTTGGAATGCAGGGCTGCCATCATTATAGGATGTTTATAGGAGTTTTATATTATAGTATTATAGAGTATTATAGGAGTGAAGTTTATTAAGACAGGAGTGAAGGTTGGGCAAGTGATTTAGTCATTTTGTGAGTGCTAAGTCTGTGGTTGGCTCTTAGCAATTCTAGGCGTGAAAATCTTAAAATTAAAATTCCCACGCTTTGGAAACCCTGATGTACAATAAACCTTCTCCAGACCCCAACTGGCTGGTTCTTTCAGCTTTGCAAATGGGGCACCATGACCTGGTCCTGAAAGTCATTAGCAGAGCTGCTCCTTATGGGACACGATGTCACGCTGTGGGGCAGCCCTGCAATAGGAATAAAGGGGAAAAACTGGTGATCGATGTAGGCTTGGACATGCTAAGGAGAAATGCAGCTGATATATTGAATTGAAGGTTGGTGGCTGAAGAATTCTGGGAGTTGAGGTCCACAAATGATGCCTGTGGGTTTCTGGGAACTGAAGTCCATAAATGTTAGCTGGGGAATTCTGGGAGTTGAAGTCCACAAATGTTAAGATTATGAAAATTGAAATCCATTAATGTTGGCTGGGGAATTCTGGGAATTGAAGTCCACAATTGCTGCCTGTGGGATTCTGGGAATTGAAGCCCACAATTGCCGCCTGTGGGATTCTGGGAATTGTCCACAAATGCTACCTGTGGGATTCTGGGAGTTGAAGTCCATAAATGTTGGCTGGGGAATTCTGAGAGTTGAAGGCCATACATGCTCACTGGGGAATTCTGGGATTTGGAAGTCTACCTATCTTAAAATTCCCAAGGCCAAGAAACTCTGATGTACAGAAACAAGTCCCCTTGAAATATCTTGAGCACAAATCTGAACTCTCCTCAAAATGTAATATTCCGAAGAAGACCTTTTTACATTTTATAAGGATCAAGCAGGCTGATTCTAAACTCATAAAACATTTCTATGGTCTTTTTAGAGTTGCCAACAGAAAGAGAAGGGGGAGCAGTGCGGCAGCTTGCAAACTGAAAGTGTATTCCATAAATGTTTTCAAAGATAGTGACTAGGTGACTGAAGTTTCTGCAGCACAAAATTCTAATTGGAGACCATGATTGATGACTCTGGGCTATGGAGGTGTCCCATTGGAGAATATATGAATTAGGATACACCCAAAGGGATGGGGAGGAAAACCAGGGTCAAGGGTGACAATAAATGATGTGTCTCAGAGTCGGCTACACCCAGGCAATGCCGGACATGTTAACTCCCAATAAATCCTTTTGAAGTTTTGGAAGTTTGGCTCAAGACTCATGATTTAAATGGGGGCAACTGCCAGAATCCTGACACTGATAATGGGATAGTGGTACCCAATCTTTGTGCCATAGTGTCTGCATCTGGGAAAGGCCAAGGGCCTCTGACTAAAAGAAGCTAAGTTCAAGCTGACATTCAAATTCGCCCTGCCCAATTTTCAACAGCTATGGAGAAGGATTTGGGATTGCTGCTGTTTTTCAGGCAACTTGGATCTGAAAGGAGCTAAAACTCTTTAGCCACCACGCAAACAATTCCACTGCAGAGAACAAAAATGACAGCCGGCCATCATTCACAGTCAGGAAAAAAGGGGGATCAAAGCCCCTCTCCCCAGCTGAAGAGACAGGCAGCATCTTAGAATAGAATAGAGTAACAGAGCTGGAAGGGACCTTGTAGGTCATCTAGTCCAACCCCCTGCCCAACTCTCCAACCAGCCTTCAGTGAACGCAAATTTGGAGAGATATTTCTTCCCAATGCAAAAAAAAAAAAAAAAAAGGAGTCGGTCTAGAAGTAACCCATTAAATCTCCACGTGAGCTGCTGGTCTCCTTCTCTCAGGCTGTTTATAAAGAGAATGTTTAGAGAACTGGCATTCTTGATGGACAACAGCAAAGCAGAGAATGGAGCACACGGAAGACCACCAAGGAAACTTATCACAAGTGTTATGAACTAATAAAACGCTTAAATAAAGTTTGATCAAAACCTTTAGAAAAAAACAGGGTTCTAGTCCTGCACTTCTGATTGGCCAATAATAGCGATATCGGATTGGTCCGTTCAGGAGAATCTGATTGGTTGTTAACGAGCCACTCTCATTGGTTAAGGGGGTTAACACTCCACGTTTCTCATTGGTTACTAGATCAGCAGCCTGCCCTATAAAAGGGCTGCTGTTGCCCTAGGTTTTTGCTCTGTTCAGAATGATTAATAAAGAGTTGAAGTTCACTGTTCACCGTCTCGTCTCCGTTCCTTGCGCCCATGCGCAGAACTTAACACTGGCGACGAGGATGGGATGCGGAGACGTCAGAGCTGACTGAACACTATAGAGCACCAAACAGAGCACGTGGCTGAAGGCGCATCAACGGCGGAAACCATGACCGGCGGCACCATACCACCCGCTCCATTCGACCCGGCACAAGAAAACTGGGACTCATACATGGACCGGTTCCAGATGTTTCTGGAGACCAACAACTTGAAGGATGCCACTACTGGAAAAAAGCGAGCGGTATTCCTGACTCACTGCGGACCTGCTGTTTTTAAGATGGCTAAGGCACTGGCGAAAGCGGCTGAGGTGAAATCCATGGACTGGGATGTCCTTGAGCCCCTCCTATGGGCCCACTATGCACCTACCATACCAACACTTGTCCGAAGACATGAATTTTACCAGAGAGACCAGCGGAAAGGAGAAAGCGTTGCAGATTTCATCACGGATTTCCGGAACCTGGGAGGCCTCTGCGGGTTCGCTGACCTCGAAGAAGCTCTAAGAGACCGAATAGTTCTGGGTTTAGATGCACCTCACGTGCAAAGTAAGCTGATGGTGAAAGGTGACATCAGCCTTGCAGATACCATCGCTGACGCTACTGCAGCAGAAGCAGCCAGGAAGTCGGCTGCCCGAATGCACCGCACCAATGCACCGCTCCACCAACTCGCCGGCGAAACCTCACCTCGCCTAGAGGGACATACGACGGCAACCCAGCACAAGGACCTCAAATCGTCATCAGAAAGTGATGAGGAAGAGGTCAACCGGCTCCGGTCTGAACGAGACCAACACCACCAGTGTAACCAGAGACTGCAGTATTAATGCGCAGGTTGTGGGGCAAACCACCCACGATCAGACTGCAAATTCCTCGACGCGCTCTGCCATGTTTGTAGGAAGAGAGGCCACATCGGAAAGGTCTGTAGAAGCAAGCAAGGATCCAGCCCATTTCAGAGGGGGACCAACTACCGCCAAACCACAGGAAGTCGTCCTGTGAGTCGGGAACATTTGAACCACCAATGGAACAACCACTCCTACAGAAATAAACCACTAGCCCATTCAACGAAACGAGAAGAGGCACACCAAACCATTACAATTGGTCACGCCTCATCATTAGATGCAAAGAAGATCCAAGTGAAGGTCGCCATCGAAAACCAGCCCTGCGTGATGGAAGTCGATTCAGGATTGTCTCTCTCGATGGTTTCCTGGAAGACTCTTAAACAATTAATCTCTGCCGTCCGGCGGCAAGACCTCAGAACCCAAAGAATCATACTCAAGGATTATCAGGGAAACCGAATTCCGGTGTTGGATCCAGCCTAGTCCAGGTCTCATTCAAAAATGGTACTGCATCTTTACCATTGACCGTCGTTGACCGTGATCGGCCTAGCTTGTTAGGCCTTCAATGGTTCGCTCCACTTGGGATTGAGGTAGCCGGCATTCACCAAACCAGCAGCGACGACTGGGAGGAGGCCCTCATCCAGGAATTCCAGGACGTCTTTGCAGACAAACTAGGTGAGTACAAGGGGACCCCGATATCATTTAACCTTAACCCTGAAGTAGCCCCCATCCACCTTAAGCCTCGTCAAGTACCTTTTGCCCTTAAACCAAAGATTGATGAGCAGCTTGATAAATTAATAGCCCAGGGTGTTTTAGAACCAACAGACCACGCTCCTTGGGAAACCCCAATCGTAACACCCATCAAACCGGATGGATCGTTAAGGATTTGTGGGGACTACCGTGCCACCCTGAATCACGCCCTTCAACACAACGCTTACCCGGTGCCGGTGGTACAACGCCTCCTCCATTCCCTGGGGGGCGGAAAAGTCTTCGCTAAATTGGATTTAGCACAGGCGTACTAACAACTGCCTGTAGATAGAAAAACAGCAGAGGCACAAACGATTGTGATGCACGGAGGCACCTTTAAGTGCAACCGACTCCAATTTGGAGTTAGCATAGCGCCAGGGATTTTTCAGAGTTTGATGGAGAGACTCTTACAGGGGATAAAAGGGGTCGTACCATACTTTGATGACGTTTTAATTGCTGCCCCGAATAGAGAAATACTAAAGAAGCATCTTAAACTGGTTCTCCAGAAATTTAAAGACTCCGGCCTTAAGGTTAAAAAAAATAAATGTCAACTCTGTACAGATAAAGTAGAGTTCCTGGGGTACCTAATCGATAAACAAGGCATTCACCCCACCAATAGCAAGCTAAGAGCAATCAAGAACGCCCCAAGACCCAGAAATAAGAGTGATCTCCAAGTTTTCCTGGGGCTTATTAATTTTTACAACATCTTCCTGCCCCACAAAGCGACCGTAGCTGAGCCCGTTCATCGGCTTCTCGACAAAAAAGCAACCTGGGTCTGGGGGCATCGAGAGGAGCACGTGTTCCGACAAGTGAAAAACCTATTAACTTCAGATGCTGTTTTAATGCAGTATAACGAGACTTTGCCTTTAACAATTACATGTGACGCGTCACCATTTGGAGTAGGAGCCATTTTGAGCCATGTGTTACCAAATGGCAGTGAAGCCCCTATTGCCTATTTTTCAAGGACTCTATCAAAGGCTGAACGTAACTATAGTCAAATTGATAAAGAGGCTCTTGCTGTTGTATCTGCTGTAAAACAGTTTCATGAATATGCATATGGACGAGTTTTTACAATTGTTACCGACCACAAACCTTTGCTGGGGATTATAGCGGGAGACAAGCCAACCCCCTATATATTATCACCTCGAATGACTTACTGGTCGGAGTTTTTGGCTGCGTACAATTATAAGCTGCAACACTGCCTGGGGAAAGCCATTCCCCACGTGACGCGTTGAGCTGTGCACCACTTCCGGAAACCGTCGACGACCCAGCTCCAACCCTTACAACACTTCAGATTGAAACGCTACATTTACCGCCGCTAACAGCTAGAGATATCGCGATCGAAACAAAACGTGATCCTATCTTAACACGAGTTCTTAGCTGGGTCGAATGGGGATGGCCAGTAGATCAAACCCATGACGACTTCACCCCCTTCAAGAACCGGCAAACAGAACTTTTTTCGCAAAAAGGCTGCATCCTATGGGGGGATAGAGTCGTCGTCCCAGAGCGGTTACAATGGGTAGTATTAAAGACACTGCATGAGGGTCACCCCGGCATTGTGCGTATGAAAGCGCTCGCACGAAGCTACGCGTGGTGGCTGGGCATCGACAAACAGATCGAAGCCTGGGTAAAGACTTGTTTAAAGTACCAGGAAGTTAGCAATGCCCCACCTAAAGCAACTCCGACAGAATGGGAAACACCCCGAGGACCGTGGTCCCGCATCCACGTTGACTTTGCGGGACCTACTAAGGGACATACATTCCTCCTAACAGTGGATGCCTGTTCAAACTGGCTCGAGATCCACGAAATGAAGAGTACCACAACCGAGTCCATCATCCGGAAGTTGAACAGGTTATTCGCGACGCATGGACTGCCAGACATTCTGGTATCCGACAACGGACCCCAGTTTACCGCTCTACCCTTTGAACAATACTTAGCGGACCAGGGTATTCGCCATGCACTAACTTCGCCAGTACATCCTGCAGCTAACGGAAGAGCCGAGCGCATGGTACAATTTGTTAAAAAAAACCCTCTACAAAATGGACTATGGGGACATTGAAGATAAGATAAACAGAAATACTCCTTCTCCAACACATCACTCCGCACAGCGTCACCAACAAGACTCCAGCTGAACTATTGATGGGACGCAAACTCCATTCCCACCTCGACCGGCTTCACCCGTCTTACGAGCCAGAGAAACTCTGTGGATCTAGTGGAAAATGCCGCGAGTTCAAGATAGGCGACTTCGTTTTCGCCAGAAACATTTCTGGTGAACCATTGTGGGTTGAGGCAACTGTAATTCAAGCCACTGGACCCAGGTCGTACCAGGTGAAAACCTACGACGGAAAAATATGGAAACGCCATATAGATCAGCTTCACTCGAGGCTACAACCTAGTTTCCGTGACTCCGGTAACTCCCAAACTGAGGGGGGAGGGGATGTCGAAGAAACCGAATTCGAGATGGCGGAAAGCAGGAACGAAAGAAGTCAGCAATCGGACGTAACAAATGAAGAAGAATCAGGGAAGGGCGTGTCCTCGCCACAGAGGAACACCTCAACAGAGGCAAGCCTGCAAAGACCAGAGGACAACAACGAGAACATTAGCGGCACCGAGTCATCCAATGAGGAACCACCGGCACCCGACTTGCCCGAAAAAGTCCCGCCGAAACAGGGTTACAGACAAGAACCGGTGGGACAGCGTAAATCCAATAGACAGTCAAAACAACCTTCATACCTCAAAGATTACGTCACCGCACCCCTTAAACGGAACCCGGGGGGAAGGGGTGTTATGAACTAATAAAACGCTTAAATAAAGTTTTATCAAACCTTTAGAAAATAGCAGGGTTCTAGTCCTGCACTTCTGATTGGCCGATAATAGCAATATCGGATTGGTCCGTTCAGGAGAATCTGATTGGCTGTTAACGAACCACTCTCATTGGTTAAGGGGGTTAACACTCCACGTTTCTTATTGGTTACTAGATCAGCAGCTTGCCTGTAAAAGGGCTGCTGCTGCCCTAGGTTTTTGCTCTGTTCAGAATGATTAAGAAAGAGTTGAAGTTCACTGTTCACTGTCTCGTCTCCATTCCTTGTGCCCATGCGCAGAACTTAACAACAAGCGTCTACGTTTCCCGAAAGCAGGGCTGGCTGGCAGCCAGCCCCAGCTCTGGCCACCCACATCTTCATCTAGCGAAGGCAGGAATCCTTCAAACTATGCAGCCTGCCAATATTTGAGGGGCTGTCCCAAAGAAGAGAGGATCAACCTGTTTTTTCCAAAGCACCAGAAGCAGGGGTGGGCTTCAAAAATTTTAACAACTGGTTCTCTGCCCAGTGGCTGGTGGGCGTTGTGTAGTTAGCCTGTACCATGGTGGGTGGGCGTTTTTGCCCTCCCTGGGCTCTGGAGGTTCTCTGGAAGCCAGAAACGGGCCCATTTCCGGCCTTCCTGAACTTCCGGAGGCCCATTTTTCGCCTTCCCCAGAGTCCAGAGGCTTTCCTTGAGCTTCCAGGAGGGCGAAAACGGCCTCTTCAGGCTCCACAGGCTCTCTGGAAGCCAGAAACAGGCCCATTTCGGGCCTTCCTGAACTTATGGGAGGCCCATTTTTTGCCTTCCCCAGAGTTCGGAGGCTTTCCTCGAGCCTCCAGGAGGGTGAAAACGGCCTCTTCAGGCTCCACAGGCTCTCTGGAAGCCAGAAACAGGCCCATTTCCGGCCTTCCTGAACTTCCGAAGGCCCATTTTTCGCCTTCCCCAGAGTCTGGAGGCTTTCCGCAAGCCTCCAGGAGAGCAAAAATAGCCTCTTCAGGCTCCACAGGCTCTCTGGAAGCCAGAAACTATTGTGGAGTGGCGGTTACAAAGGGAGACGGAGCAAGGCTAAAGGCTAACAACTTTATTCTAGCGAATAAAGGGTCGCCGCGGCTGCTGAGGCTATCTGACAGCCAGCTGGCGGCGACAGCTGATGCCGTTTGACAGCTCCCTTTTATAGCCGGCTGTCAAACGGCATCAACCAATGGGAGCGATCGGCACTCCCGCGTTGGCGGCAGACCGGAGGGAGGACTGCTGCTAGTCTTTGAACACAGCACTCCTTCCCCCTGGCCACGAGCATGCGTAGTCCTGCAGCCATGATGGCCGCTTTCACTCGCGGCCCGATCTCCGAGGTTCCCGAAACTTGTCGGCAGCTGGTGTATCTTGTTCCTCCCGGGTGGTGACTGGAACCTGCAGAGGGTCGCTGGCCATCCCTGGACTGCTTTCTGGCGACTGCTCAGGTGAGTCTTCCCGCGGCGGTCGGCTGGTTGCGTTGTCGGGCGGCAGGTAGACCGGGTCCTTTGGCGGGTTGGCTGGCGGTGAGTAGACTGGCTTGTCCGGCGGTGGGTAGACCGGGATTTTGGTGGCAGTCTTGTTCCAACGCCTCCTCAGCTGGTCTACGTGCCTTCTCCAAATCCGGCCATCTTCCAGAAGGACTCTATATGATCTGGGTCCTGCAACAAAGACTATCTGCCCTGGCAGCCATAAGGGGTGCCCCGCATAGTTCCTGGCATACACCTGGTCTTGCAGGGCGAATTCCCTGGCATGGCTGTCAGAGGCTAGTGGCATGCTGGGAGCGTAGTGGGGGTGCAACCTGTCCAGGGTGGTCCTGAGGCGCCTGCCCATTAACAGTTCAGCAGGGGACTTTTTGGTGGAAGGGCACGGGGTGGCATGTTGTGTGAGTAGGTAAGTTGATAGTTTGGCGTGCCAGTCTGCCTGGCCCAGCTTGGCCAGAACTTCCTTGGCAGATCTGACAGCCCTTTCTGCCATTCCATTACTTGCTGGGTCAAAGAGGGCTGTGAGAGCGTGTCTGATGCCCAGATTAGCTGTGAAGATGGCAAACTCGTTAGAACCATTATCTGAAACTAATGTGGCCATTATCTGAAACTAATGTGTCAGGAAGTCCATGAGTAGCAAACAGTCTGGTCAAGGCCCTTGTGACAGCCAGCGTTGTGGTGGAGGGTAACAAGGCTACTTCAGTCCATTTGGAGAATGAATCTACAACCACCAGGAATGTCCTCCCTTGTATGGGACCAGCCAGGTCTACATGCAGCCTGGCCCAAGGGCCCCCCGAATCTTCCCACTTGGTTGGGGCAGCTGCTGGTGGGGCTGCTCTTGTTGCCTGGCAGGGTTGGCACGTGTTAACCCATCTGGCAATCCGGGCATCTAATCCTGGCCACCAGACGTAGCTGCAGGCCAAGGCCTTCATCCTTACGATGCCAGGGTGACCCTTGTGCAGTGCCCTTAAAACTGGTTCTTGCAAGGTGGGTGGTATGACCACCCTTGACCCCCATAACAGGCAGCCCTGTAGTGAAGAAAGCTCCTGCCTGCGGGTCTTAAATGGCATGAATTCAGGGGCGAACTGAATGTCAGGTCACCCCCTCCCTACCCAGTCCAGGACTTGGGAAATAACACGGTCCCTCTTGGAGTGTGCAGCAATATCCCCAGCTGAGACTGGTAGGTTAAGTTCATTGCAGTCGAAGATAGCGTGGATGGGAGCTGGGTCCTCGACTGGTGATGGCACGGGGCATCTGCTGAGGGCATCAGCATGGCACAGGGTCTTCCCCGGCCGATGTACCAGTGTGTAAGAATAGGCGGCCAGAAATAGAGTCCATCTGGTCATTCTTGGGGATAACACCTGTGGGGTTTACTTATCCCCAGCTAGCAGTCCTAATAGAGGTTTGTGATCAGTTACAAGTTCAAAACTATGGCCATAAAGGAACTCATGGAATTTTTTTACAGCTGCTACAGCTGCTAAGGCCTCCTTATCGATCTGACTATAGTTCCTCTCTGCAGCGGAGAAAGTTCTTGAAAAATAGGCAATGGGTGCCTCTGATCCATTTGAGAGCCTATGGCTCAATACAGCTCCTATACCAAAAGGTGAGGCATCAGAGGCTAACACTAGGGGCAGGTTTGGGTTAAACTGAACCAACACAGAGTTTGAAGTTAAGAGAGACTTCACTGCTTGGAAGGCGTGGGCTTCCCTTTGTCCCCATTGCCATGGGGCTTTCTTATCTAGGAGCCTATGTAGGGGTTCAGCTACAGAGGCTTTGTGAGGCAAAAAGGAAGCATAAAAATTAAGGAGTCCCAAAAAGGCCTACAATTCAGTTTTGTTAGAGGGAGTGGGTGCCTCGTGAATAGCCCTAACTTTACTCTCTATGGGGTGAATTCCAGGTGCATCAATTTGATAACCCAGGAAGTCTACCTGTTTGGTGGCAATGGTGCATTTGTCTTTTTTCAATTTAAGCCCGTTTTGCCTAAACCTGTCAAGGACAGATCTCACTCTGAGTAAAAGTTGTGTTTTGTTGGTGTTAGAAACTAAAATATCATCGAAGTATGGAACCACCCCAGGTAGGCCCTGGGGGATTCTTTCCATGAGTGACTGGAAAATGCCAGGGGCTACGCTAACTCCAAATTGCAAACGTCTACATCTAAATGCGCCCCTGTGAGCAACTATAGTTTGTAGGTCAGCTGTGTGTTGGTCAACGGGAAATTGCTGGTATGCCTGGGACATGTCTAACTTTGCAAAAATTATGCCTGGCTCAAAAGAGTGGAGCAGGTGTTGGATTACAGGTAATGGGTATGCGCTAATTTGTAGGAAACAGTTGAGGGACGTCTTATAGTCAGTGCAAATTCTCACGCTGCCATCTTTTTTTAAAGGGGTGACTATGGGGGTTTCCCACTTGGCGAAGTCTACCTGTTTAAGCACCCCCTGTTTGATAAGTTCATCTAATTCAGCATCTAACTTAGGCCTAATGGCGAAAGGTACCCTCCGAGGTTTCAAACGAATTGGGGTGGCTTGTGGACCCACATCAAAAGATATGGGGGTGCCTGAATAGCAGCCTAGTTCACTACTGAAAACATCAGAGTAGTCTTTAAAAAGGGCATCTACATCAGAATTTTCCACAGAGTGAATTCCTGTAACATTGAGGCCTAGGGCAGGAAACCAATCTAATCCTAACAAGCTAGGAAGGGCACCATCTACGACCACCAGTGGCAGTGACCCCTAAAGTTTTGGAATTGAATGAGGAATTTTCCCTTACCCAGGACTGGAATAGTCTTCCCCTGGTAATCCCGAAGAGTCAAGTGGCAATTGGTCAGTTTCTTTTTTGAGAGCGAAGGCAGCAACTTCTTCAGGGAGGCCCATGAAATGATGGAGAGGGTTGACCCGGTGTCTACTTCCATTCGGCAGAGCTTACCTTCTATAAAAAGAGAAATGCTTAATTTGTTAGGCCTATTGGTGTTGTTGTTTGCGTGGTAACAAGTGTAACAATGTTCCACTTGCCTTTGGTAGGAGGCAGAAACTTGAGGTCTTTGTATGGAGGCCTGCTCAGCTTGGCAAACCCTGGCTTAATGTGCCCTTTCTTCTGGCAGTTCAGACAGATAACGTTTCTGAATCTGCAGGTTGATCTATGGTAGTTTCCCCCACAGCTTATACAAGGGGTTTGCTGTTTGGCTGTCTGATTGTTGTATTTCCTAGGTGGCCCTGGGGGGGGGCCTTGGACGCGTAAGGTGGTTTACCTCCAGAGGTTCTCCTTCCACTTCTTGGGAGACCTCATCATAGTGGACTGTAGCCTGCCCTTGCTTAGGGGTGTTCCCCTGAATTTCAGCTGCTGATAATTCTGACAATTCAGCAGCCTGAGCTTCCTCAATAGCTGAGGCTAGGGTTAAGTCTTTTTTAGCCAGTAACCTCCTTTGCAGTTTTAGGTCCCTTACTCCTCCCACAATTTGATCGAGCAGCATGTCCTCAAGGTAGTCCCTAAAACCGCAGTGTATGGCAGCCGATCTCAATGCTGCCATGTACTGACTCACAGTCTCCCCTTCAGCCTGAGTTCTTCTTCTAAAAGCCAGTCTCCTGGCTATCTTAGAGGGCTTGGGGGAGTAGTGATTTGACAAGATTTCTCTCAACTCATCCCAGGGAATAGCCTTTATAGAACGTGGAGACACTAGCGTAGAGGCTGTGTCAAAAACTGTGGCCCCACAGAAACTTAAAAAATAGGCGCTTTTCCTTAGATCCGTGGCTTCATCTAGCTCAATGGCATTTAAAAAGCATTCAAACCTATTCATATATGATTCCCATGTTTCTGCCCCCAGTTGGAAGTGCGGGAATGTCGGATTAGAGGCCATTAGAGTGGCAGCGTTGGTTTCCTCAGCTGAGGAAAAATAGAGTTTTCGCTTTTAGAAAAGCGTTTCTGGCTGCGCCTGTCAGCGGCGTTCGGCTCCTCAGCTGAGAGGGCTTTTAAATTTCGCGCTCTTTGGAGAGCGTCAGTAGCGGTGACTCGATCAGCTTGTAGCGGCTTCGGCTCTTTCTTGTTGTGACTTTGGCTCGATTTCCTGCCTGGTCGTCTTAGCTGTATCCCACCTTCGTCGCCAGTGTTGTGGAGTGGCGTTTACAAAGGGAGACGGAGCCAGGCTAAAGGCTAACAACTTTATTCTAGCGAATAAAGGGTCGCCGCGGCTGCTGAGGCTATCTGACAGCCAGCTGGCGGCGACAGCTGATGCCGTTTGACAGCTCCCTTTTATAGCCGGCTGTCAAACGCATCAACCAATGGGAGCGATCGGTGCTCCCGCGTTGGCGGCGGACCGGAGGGAGGACTGCTGCTAGTCTTTGAACACAGCAGAAATAGGCCCATTTCTGGCCTTCCTAAACTTCCAAAGGCCCATTTTTCGCCTTCCCCAGAGTCTGGACGCTTTCTTTGGGCTTCCAGGAGGGCGAAAACAGCCTCTTCAGGCTCCACAGGCTCTCTGGAAGCCAGAAACAGGCCCATTTCTGGCCTTCCTAAACTTCCGAAAGCCCATTTTTCGCCTTCCCCAGAGTCTGGATGCTTTCTTTGAGCTTCCAGGAGGGCGAAAACAGCCTCTTCAGGCTCCGGAAGCTCTCTGGAAGCCAGAAACAGGCCAATTTCCGGCCTTCCTGAACTTATGGGAGGCCCATTTTTCGCCTTCCCCAGAGTTCGGAGGCTTTCCTCGAGCCTCCAGGAGGGTGAAAATGGCCTCTTCAGGCTCCACAGGCTCTCTGGAAGCCAGAAACAGGCCCATTTCCGGCCTTCCTGAACTTCCGAAGGCCCATTTTTCGCCTTCCCCAGAGTCTGGAGGCTTTCCGCAGGCCTCCAGGAGAGCAAAAACAGCCTCTTCAGCCTCCACAGGCTCTCTGGAAGCCAGAAACAGGCCCATTTCTGGCCTTCCCATTTTTTACCCTCCCTGAGCCTCCGCCCGGAACCTGCACTTCCTGCATCCAAAACGGGCCACGTGGGAAGGGTGGGGAGGGGTGGGAGAGGCCAGCCAAGAGTGGGATTTGGGGAGGGGGTTTCTCCAAATTGCACAGAATCTTAGCTGGGGGCTCTCCCGAAACCCTGCAAGCCCCCAGTAGCCCAGCCCTGACCAGAAGGCAGCACAACAAGCAACGGATGGAAACTAACCAAGGATAAAAACAGCCTGGAACTAAAGGAGAAATTTCCCAATCATGAGAACAATGAACCAGTGGAAGGTCTCCAGAAATTGTGGGTGCTCCAAACACTGGAGGATAATTACAAAAAGACTGGACAGACAGTTTGTCTGAAATGGGATAGGGTCTCCTGGCTCGAGCAGGGGGTTAGTCTAGAAGACCTCCAGGGTCTCTCCCAATTCTTATTATTCTTTGTTCTATATGCTATGAGCAAAGGCTGCAATTATTTTCTCTGCTTTTCCTCTCCATCAGCTTCCTCCGACGATCCCATATTTTAATCCTGAATGCCTCCCCTCTCCTTCCCGACTTTAACGTTTATTTGTTCTGCAAACCAAGGCTGACAATGTACTTCAAACATTCCTTCCCGACCCTGCAATTCATCTTAAAAGTATTTACAGAGCCAATCGCTGCTTGTAACCTTGGCTTGTAAACTGGAGGCTACTCATAATTTTTTGACTATATATGTCCAGGTCCTGCAGTACTGTTTCTCCCCTGCCCCTCTAAATATATAAATGTGTATAAAACAGCAAAATGGTATTGCAGGGATCACATCTTCCTGCGAGAGAGAAAAATGACTCCTGTATATATCATTTGCTTTCAATAATGTAAATATGCAGGTAGTCCATAAATACACAGTTCATTTAGTGACTGTTCAAAGTTGCAATGGCACTGAGAAAGGGGACTTACGGCTGTTTTTCACACTGGCAACCTGTGATGACCTGGAGTGTAACACAAATGTAACAAAATCCAAAATGTAAATAAATTGTCCTTTAATGCCTCCAACTTGGCCCCACTGCTCAATAATTCTCAGTTGGAGATAAAACATACTCAAAAATAGTCTTCAAAAGGAAGCAATGAGCAGATAGAGGTGAAATAAAACAAACAAACAAACAAACAAACTACAATGAAGGAAATTCCACAACGGACCAGGATAAGTAATTACCAAATTCAAGGATGCCAACCAAGATAACTTCAGCCCAAAATAACACACGCTTTGCTTCTGGCAACACTGTGTTGTAACCATCTCTCTTATATACTGTTTTCCCCAGCTGCAACCAATGAGGGGGATCGTGGCCGCTTCCTCTCTCGTAAGCCAAGTTGTTGCCTTCTCTGTTCCTCCCTGCATGCCCTAAGAAGCAGAGGGGATGGGCCTGGTTCTTTCTCTGACTACCCAGCTGGCCTCTGCCCTTCCCCAGCCTCCTCCACAACCTCCGGAGCCACACCTCCACTCCCTGTCAGCTGTTCCTCCTCTCCCTCAGAGTCTGATTCTACCAAGGGCATGACACAACCTTTGCAGCGTTCCCCAAAGTCATGTGATCACAATTCGGATGGTTGGTAAATGGTTCATATTTATGACGGTCACAGCTTCCCGGGGTCACGTGGTCCCTTCTTGTGACGTTCCAACAAGCAACATTAAGCAAAGGGGGAATCCAGATTCACTTAACAACTGCAATGATTCACTTAACAGCAGTGACAAGAAAAGTTGTAAAAATGGGGCAAAACTCACTGAACAAATGTCACACTTAGCATCCTGAATTTTAGGCTCAATTATTGTCATATGTCGAGGACTACCTGTATTTAAAATAGTGCAAGTTCAGAAGATGTGGAGAGTCCTGGCCCGTAGAATTGCCAAGAGTCGGACACAACTGAATGGCTAAGTTCATCATCATCATCAGAAATATTTCATGAGAAGAGTTCTCCACATCTCTACTCGTTGCAGAATACCTTATGCCACCAGACTTGAAATTTTAGACCTAGACAACCTAGAACTACGCGCCTTTGGTCCAATCTAAGTATAGTATATAAAATCATACATTGCAATGTCCTACCTGTCAATGAATACTTCAGCTTCAGCCATAACAGTACAACAGCACACAATAGATACAAACTCAAGGTTAACCGCACCAAACTTGACTGCAGAAAATACGACTTCAGCAACAGAGTGGTCAATGCTCGGAATACTCTATCTGACTGTGGTTTCTTCCCCAAACCCCAAAAACTTTAACCTTAGACTGCCTACTATTGACCTCTACTATTGCCTACCATCCCTGTCCTATTGTTTCTTTTGTTTTTCTTATATGTATCCATTTCATGTATTCATAACTATGTTTACACTTATGCCTCTTATCTAATACTTGCTTGACAAATAAATAAATAATAAAATAATAATAATTAAACTACCCAGTATTGACCTCACCCCATTCCTAAGAGGTCTGTAAGGGACGTGCATAAGCCCACAATCATGCCTACTGTCCCCGTCTTAATGTCCCCATTTATTTGTACTTATTTCCTGTATTCATGCTCAGGTTTATTACCTTGTAAGCAATTGACAAATCAAATAAATAAATAAATAAAATCATCATCATCATCATCAGGTATATTTAAATATGTTATGTGACTATAATACAATTTGCTTTATTAATCGCTCCCTTTTTTAAAATCTTGTTCATGCATTGGTTAGATTTAGCTTTGCCCATCCTCCAAATCAGTGTTTCTGAACTTTGGCATCTGGTCTGGACGACTTGAGGACTTCAACCCCCAGAATTCCCCAGCCAGCCTCTAGAGCACTGTTTCTCCACCTAATAAATGCCTCAGACATCATTGATTGCATTTCCACCCAATCTAGAGCTAATAAGCTGATATCAAAAGGCAGCACAGACCCTTTGTGCGTTTTTTTTTTTTTTGCAACTTTTTATGTTTACTGTACAGTTCTTTAGTGACATCTGGTGGCTACTTCAAGACCCACATTCCAGAGTGAAATCAGAAGAACAGAGTTGGAAGGGACCTTGTCGGTCATCTAGTCCAACCCCACCCAAAAGCAGGAGACCCTACACCATTTCTGACAGGTGGCAATCCAGTCTCTTCTTGAAGGCTTCCAGTGATGAAGCTCCCAGAACTTCCGAAGGCTGTTCCACTGGTTGATTGTTCTCCCTGTCAGAAAGTTCCTCCTTTATTTCCAGGTTGAATCTCTCCTTGTTCAGTTTCCATCCATTATTCCTTTCTGGCCTTTGGGTGCTTTAGAATATAGCTTGGCCCCCTTCCTTCTCTCTGTGGCAACCCCTCAAATATTGGAAGACTGCTCTCCTGTCTCCCCTGGTCCTTCTCTTCCCTAGACTAGCCAGGCCCAGTTCCTGCAATCGTTCATCGTATGTTTTAGTCTCCAGTCCCCTCATCATCCTGGTTGCTCTTCAAATCAAAGGCAAACTCTACTGCTTTGATCATATCTTCTGGATCTGCTGTGCAAAGCCCCTGAAGGCAGGACAAGAAGCAATAAGGATGGAAACTAATCAAGGAGAGAAGCAACCTGGAATTGAGGAGAAATTTTCTAATAGGGAGGACAATTAACCAGTGGAACTCCTCGCCTTCAGATGTTGTGGCTGGAGGCTTTTAAGAAGAGACTGGACAGACATTTGTCTGTAATAGCACAGGGTCTCCTGCTTGAGTAGGGGGTTGGACTAGAAGACCTCCAAACTCCCTTCGAACTACAATTTTGTTATTCTGTCATCCCTGTTTAGAAGGGTATACATAAGGGCCCTTGATGGCCTGTTCAAATCAGAGATCTCCCCTTCAAATTGGATGTTCAGGGTTGAGGTTAAACTGGTTAATCCCGGGCTGAAGTGAGCTGCAGATCCTGTCCCAGAATTGATCAAAAGCAGTCAGCATTGTTCTCCCCAAAATTGGCTTAAGGAATAACAAAATAACAGAATAACAGGGTTGGAAGGGACCTTGGAGGTCCTCTAGTCCAGCCCCCTGCTCAAGTAGGAAATCCTATATACCATTTCAGACAAATGGTTTTTCCAGTGTGGAGCATTTACAACTTCTGAAGTCAAGCCGTTCCACTGATTTATTGTTCTCTCAGTCAGGAAATCCCTCCTTAGTTCTACGTTGCTTCTCTCCTGGATCAGTTTCCATCCTTATTGCTTCTTGTCCTGCCTTCAGGGGCTTTGGAGAAGAGCTTGACTCCCTCTTCTTTGGGGCAGGCCCTCAAATATTGGGAGATTGCTCTCATGTCCCCCCAGTCCTTCATTTCATCAAACAAGACACCCATTTCCAGCAATCATTCTTTATATGTTTTAGCCTCCTAATCCTCTTTGTCGCTCTTCTCTGCACTCTTTGTAAACATCTTTTTTTACATCCTGGAGACCAAAACTGGATGGCCTTACCAAGGGATTATAAAGTGGTATTAGCACTTCACGTGGTTTTGGTAAGGAGACAAGCAGGACTACCCAATTTTTGTAGCAGCGTTGCTCCCTATGCCATCCGTCTGGTAAACTCCCAAGATTCGTTTTCCGTGCTATTTCTGATCTAGACTTCCCAAGATCATGAAGCAGAATCCTGATAGAACCCCTTTTATTTAGGTTAAAGGAATTTCCTCTCCGGCAAAATCCCGGCAAACAGTCTTTCAAGAGATTTCACAACCGCAGACCTTTATCAGGCTTGGAGAGTTGCCAGGCCGATATCTTCCAAACGCCACGCTGTAGCAGGCAATACTTGGCAAGGAGTCAGGAACAGACCTTCACCCTAATGAATGAACTAATTGTCTCCTGCAAAACCCTACTCCCCTTTCGCTCCTCTTTATTCCTCATGGGAGGGGCCATTCACCGTCCACCTGAGCCCTTTACTCCCGAGTCAACCCTTGTTCCTTAACCACTCCCTTCTCCTGGCAGCTCTGCACATGTGCACACTGGGAACAGGTTCCAGCTGTTCTTCTGCCCCACTGATCTCCGACTCCGAAGGCAGCTGATAACTGTCAGACGGTCTGCCTCCAACGCGGAGCCCTCGTCAGAACCTTCCCCAGAGTTCAGGACGGGCCCAGGTTCCTCCCCAGCCTCCTCACTGTCCGAATCTGTTGCCAGCTCTGCTGGCCGTTGACGGGCCACAACAGCCATGCAAATGTATACATCCGAACTAGACTCTATTGTTTCTCTGTATCATATAATATATGTGGGTATATGCATACTTTTGTACTTATTTATTTATTCAGTCGTGTTTATATAGTGTATATTGGAGGTGGTGAGCCTTTGAAAACTGCAGGCCACGAAAGTTCATTTGAATCTATGCCGATTAGTGTACATTCAAAGTGACAATAGAATTATTTATTCTTATTCAACTCAGGGGCATCAGGAGCACTTCCCCCCTTTAAATGTGGCCTCCAGCTTTTTTTAATCTGTTGAGCCAGGTCTTTCCATTTGCAGGTAGTCCTTGACTTACGACCACGATTGAGCCCAAAATTTCTGCTGCTAAGTGAGACCTTTGTTATAAAGTGTGTTTTGTCCTATTTTAATGGCCTTTCTTGCCATACTTGTGAACTAAATCACTCCGGTCATTAAGTTTGGGATGTGGTTGTTAAGTGAAATCTGGCTTCCCCATTGACTTGACTTGTCAGAAGGTTACAAAAGGGGATGATGTGACCCCAAGACAATGCAACCCATCATAAATACGAGTCAGTTGTGATGCATTGGAATTGTGATCCCGTGACCATGGAGATACTGCAATGGTTGTTAAGCGTGGAAAATGGTCATAAGAAGTCACTTTTTCCAGTGCTGTTGTTACTTCAACTGGTCCTTAAATGAACTGTTGTAAGTCGAGGACTACCTGTGTTATTCAAAGGACACCATATTGTTTGTGGGGGGACACTTGACTGATTTGCAGCAAATAGATAAACAGATAACAGATAATCAGAGTTGGAAGGGACCTTGTAGGTCATCTAGCCCAACCCCCTGCCCAAGCAGGAGACCCTACACCATTTCTGACAGATGGCAGTCCAGTCTCTTCTTGAAAGTCTCAAGTGGTAAAGCTCCCACAACTCCCACAAGGGGAGACAGGATAGCAGCCTTCCAATATTTGAGGGGCTGCCACAGAGAGGAAGGGGAGTCAAGCTATTCTCCAAGGCACCCAAAGGCCAGAGAAGGAATAATGGATGGAAACTGAAGAAGGAGAGATTCAACCTGGAAATAAGGAGAAACTTTCTGACCGTGAGAACAATCAACCCAAGGAACAGAAGTCGTGGGAGCTTCATCCCTGGAAGGCTTTCAAGAAGAGATTGGGCTGCCATTGGTCAGAAATGGTGTAGGGCAGGGGTCTCCAACCTTGGCTCCTGGAAGCCTGGCGGACTTCAACTCCCAGAGTTCCACAGCCAGCAAAGCTGGCTGTGGAATTCTGGGAGTTGAAGTCCGCCAGGCTTCCAGGAGCCAAGGTTGGAGACCCCTGGTGTAGGGAGGAAATGCAAGCGGCCTATAGAGAGATGGGAGGGGGAGGGGGAACCCACAGAGCAGCCCGTGGACCTCGGTGGCATGTTTACTAAAGGCAGGTAGATCAAAGGAACGTAAGGCACACAAAGGCTGCTATGGAGATAAATCACAGTGGTAAGGAACCCCCATTGGCCAAGAGGAGGGAAGATATTGGTGTATAAGATTGGGCTTCCGGCCACGTCAGAAGTTCTGTTTCTCGCTGGCAGAGGCACCACGGGACGGCCCTTCGCTTTCCAGGGTGGCCCCCATGGGACAGGTCTAAACGGGGTACAGGGGGGGGAATCTGGTCCGCAGGCCTTGAGTTTGACACCCCTGCTATAGGCTCTCCTGCTCGAGCAGGGGGTTGGACTAGATGACCTCCAAGGTCCTGTCCAACTCTGTTATTCTGTTGTTGCGGTTGTTAAGTCGAGGGCTAACTGTGTAACTACTAAAACTATTCTATTATATGCCGGCAAAAGAGAATAATCTGAAATAGACAAGTGAGGAAATCAAGGTTTGATGATGTGATTTTCAGAGAGAGGGAAGGGGGGAAAGTTGGAGAGGAAGAAAGAGAGAGGGGGAGAGAGAGAAGGAGGCAGGGGGAGAGGGAGAAGAGAGGGAGAGAGAAGGCAAGAGAGGGAGAGACCGAGGGGGAGGGAGAGAGAAAAAGTGAGAGGGGGTAGGACGGAAAGAGAGAGGGAGGGAGAGGGAGACGGAGGACAGAGGGAGAGGGGGCCAGAGAGGGAGGAGAAAGGGAGAGGGACAGAGGAAGAAGGGGAGGGAGAGAGGGAGGAGAGAGGGAGGGGAGAAAGAGGGAGGGATAGGGCAGCAGAGAGAGGGAGAAGGGAGAGAGGGGAGAGAGGGAGGGAGAGGGAGGGAGGGGAGATGGAGGACAGAGGGAGAGGGGGCCAGAGAGGGAGGAGAAAGGGAGAGAGGGGAGAGAGGGAGGGAGAGGGAGGGAGGGGAGACGGAGGACAGAGGGAGAGGGGGCCAGAGAGGAGGAGAAAGGGAGAGAGGGGAGAGAGGGGAGGGAGAGGGAGGGAGGGGAGATGGAGGACAGAGGGAGAGGGGGCCAGAGAGGGAGGAGAAAGGGAGAGAGGGGAGAGAGGGAGGGAGAGGGAGAGGGAGGGAGGGAGAAGTTAAAGGAAAAGGCAACGCACATAAAACCACTTATGGACATGATGGAAACAAGGAAAGGGAAGGAAAAGCGGACAATATCAGTTCAGTTCAGTTCCTTTTTCTCTTCGCTCCAGGTTTTGTTACGGTTCCTGCTTGTCTCAAAAGAGGAGGGTGTGATGTGTGGGTAGCTAGGCACGAATGCACGCCCAGGCAGTCCTCCACTTACAACTGTTCATTTAGTGACCGAAGATACAACGGCACTGAATTTAAATAAGGGACTTATGGCCACCTTTCACACTTATGACCATTGCAGCATCATAGTCAGTCACGTAATTTGGACGCTTGGCAACTGATTCACATTTATGACCGTTGCAGTGTCCTGGGGTCACGTGATCCCCTTTTGGGACCTTCTGACAAGAAAAGTCAGGGGGGCAGGAGCCAGGTTCACTTAACAACCGTGTGACTTACTTAATGACTGCTGTGATTCACTTAAGGACTGTACAAGGAAGGTCGTCAAATGGGGCAGAACTCACTCAACAAATGTCTCGCTTAGCAACCAAAAACGTTGGGCTCAATTGCAGTCGTTTAGTCGAGGACTACCTCCATAAAGACAAGTCCTCGACTTACAACCACAACGGAGCCCCAAAACTTGCATTGCTAAGTTGTTAATGGGAGTGGTTGTTAATGGGAGTTGCGCTCCATTTTACGACCTTTTCTGCCAGGGTGGGTAAGCGAATGACTACTGTCATTATGGGATAGAAAAACATTTTTACTACCAGTTCAGTGGGCCTGGCTTGCTGGGCGTGGCAGGGGAAGGATATACTGCAAAATCCCCCCTTCTTTCCTCACCCCACTAACCTGCTTTCCAGCTCCGTTCTCCTGTGCAGGGCAACCAAAGGAGACCCAGCCGATCAGCTGGGACTCAATGGGAGGCAGAGAAGAGATGGGGTTGGGGGGGGCCAGTCAGAGGTGGGATTGGCCGGTTCTCTGAACTACTCAAAATTTCCACTACCGGTTCTCCAGAACTGGTCAGAACCGGCTGAAATACCGCCTCTGCAACCCTCCTGAGTACAAGCCAGTTGCCAAGCCTCTGAATTTGGACCATGTAACCACGACGCCGCAATCGTCGTTCAATGCAAAATATGATCTGAAGCCATTTTACAGTGTTGTTGGAATTTCAGTCACTCAACGGATGGTTGTAACTCGAGGACTGCCTGGACATCCTGACTACCGTATTAGCAAAGCATTCCATGATGTGTTTGAGGTCATATATTTGGGGGGAGATTTGTTTTAATTGTGGGCTGGACAGGATAGGGTCATTAAAAAGACACACAGCCGAGCCCAGAATAAAAAAAATTTAAGATTATCGGTCTATAAATCCTTCCATTTCCCCACCAACCAGTCAGAGCTGAAGAAGCTTCTTGGATGAGAAGAGAAACATCTTCCAAAGGAAAAAAAAAAACAGAAAGTCCAGTTGCCTCCTGCACCTTTGGAGCAACTACGACCTGGATTGACTGAGAATCTCTACAGACTTTGAGCTACACCATTTGGGATGAACACCCTTCGAATGGGGTGGCTGTCGGAATGGGTTTCAGAGGAGAAAATTGAAGACTGCAGGAATCATTTGCATCATGAGTTTGAATGCAAGGTCATAAGATTTATGGCTGAGAGTAATAGGGTTTTACATTTTTAAATTGCATAGAGATTATTGTATGGTCGGTTGTGTTTAGTTTTAATTTAATTTACCGTATATACTCGAGTATAAGCCGAGTTTTTCAGCACATTTTTTGAGCTGAAAAAACCCCCCCTCGGCTTATACTCGAGTCAGATTCCCCTCTGAAAAAAAAATGGTGTGGAGCTCCGAAGCTGGGCAGCTGCTTCC
>CM066328.1:8286185-8326185 GCA_033807585.1 Hydrophis major
TCCAACCCTCTGCTCAAGCCATTCCAGCTAGGTTCTTCAACTATGTTGCCTTCATCTCGCTCAGAATGGTGACTTATTAATGAGGAATTTCCATTCCAATTTCCTGTTCAAATCAATGTTTCCCTTTGGCCTGGAGAGAATGGAGGGCCAATGTGAATTGAAGCCCCATGTTATCTATACCCCAATGCTGCTAAACCCAGTCATGGAAATCTCCAGGCCACGACATGGTTTCACAAAAACCAAAACTTTGTTCGGGTTCCATGCTCATTTTTAACTCCACCATTGATCCACCACACATTCAAAGCATCTGCCTACAGAATAGTAGTCCTCAACAAAATGACAACTGAGCCCCAATTTTTTTGTGTGGCTAAGTGAAAGATTTGTTAGCCAAATTTTGTTCCATTTTAGGACCTCTTGTGCCACGGTTGTTAAGTGAATCCCCGCAGCAGCTGAGTTCCTAGCACGGCTGTTAAGTGAACCTAACTTCCCCCATTGACTTTGCTTGTAAGGTGGTCGCAAAAGGGGATCACATCACCCTGGGACCCTGCAACCGTCATGAACAGGAATCAGCAGCTTCCAAGCATCCAAATTTTGATCACGTTATGGGAGACAACCACAGTTGTGTGAAAAAATGGTCACTAGACTTTTTTTCCCACAGTGCCATCACTAAATGAACTGTTGTTGAGGACGATCTGTAGTCGATTCGTCTTGCTCTATAGTTTAATAAGCCTACTTTCCTCAAAATAATATGAGGAAAACCAAGCCCCCCAAAAGCAGAAGTGGGAACATTTTCAGCATATCTGGCCTCCTGAGGTAAAAGCCAAGCGGATATTCTGTGTTTGAATAGCCACGGAGCAGCTTCTCTCCCCTTCAGCCAATACCTCCACCTGTCTCAATCATACACATTTATTTATTAAATCTGTATGCCGGTCACTTTGCTACCCAGAGCAACTCAAGATTGGGGTAAATAGGGAAACTATTTTCCAATTTAATTTACATCCAGTTTACAGGTAGCCTTCCAGTTGCGACCACAATGGAGCCCAACATTTATGTTGCCAAGTGAGACGGTTGTCGTTGGGCCTCATTTCATGTTTTTTTTTTTTTTTTGCCACAGCAGTTAAGTGAGACATTGCAGCAGTTAGTCACACGGTTGTTAAGTGCGTCTGGCTTCCCCCTTGATTTTGCTTGTCAGGCAGTCGCTAAAGGGGATCATGTGGCCCTGGGACACCGCAACCGTTGTAACTATGAGTCAGTTGCCAAGCGCTCGAATTTTGTCCGTATGACCCTGGGGATGCTGCAACCGTTGCAGGTATGAAAAATGGTTCCAAGTCACTTTTACCAGAGTCACTAAGCGAAGTTTGTAAGTTAAGGACTCCTTTATCGTTCTTCAAATTAAAAAAAAAAGCACATAAGAGAACAAGGACGACAGAGGATGGTTTTTGTAAGGAATGAATTTTATTCCAATTTCAAACAATTTATTCAGGAGAAAGCTATGAAAATCAATTTCCCATCAGGTACTTCTAAAATAAGGAGGGTCAGCACCCAGCAGATGAACGAATTCAAGTGTTCCGAGAAACCGACTTTCTGCCTCCTCCTCCTCCTCCTCCTCCTCGCCGTCGGGAGTGCGAGACAGGAACACAAGGGGGGGGGAATACCAACCCCGGGCCACGCAATTCCAAATCCCTTCCTTTGCCCACCCTGCCCCCACGTGTTAACACCACATGCAAGTTCAAAATGACAAAAAAGGTTTTTAAAAACAGCATTTTTATATTCTTTTTAAATAGGACGTTTAAATGTTATTCTTTTTTAAATCAGGTTCTCTGTTTATAATATACTAGTATAACCAAATAATTTTTCACCACACTGGTACTTGTAAAAGTGTCTCTGGTACTAAAGAAAAGAACGGGCATTGGCACAAAACCATGTAATTAATGCTTCTCTTTTTTTCTTCTTCTTCTTCTTGAAAATTAAAAAGTATACAACGTACATACACACACACAGAGTACTGAATTACAGACTTGAAACGTCGGATGGTGAACTCGGCCTTACTTTCCGGTCAAGCATGATCCTACACTTCCCGCCCCCTCTCCCCAAAAGTAGCTATAAAATGTGTTTGGAGGAGGGGCACACGATAAAAGGCAAAAAGCAGGTGGAGGATTCGATCCCAAGGGGAGACTGTTGGAAGGGACGGGGAGGGGCAGCTGCCGGTTGGGTAGGCCAAACGCCGCCAAGTCCCTGCCCCCCCCCCCCCCCCGCGAAGGAAATGGAATGGTGTGTTTTGGCAATCCTCTTTCCGCCTGCAGTCTGACGAAGTGTGTGAGCAGGCTAGTGCTTTCTTCAGTAGGAGTCTTACTTTTTTTCCTTTTTGTTTTCTTCATATAAAGTGCACTGTGAACAAGAACATGGTCAGACTGCTCCCATCGTAAAACTTTGGCTGCCTCCGCCACACACAGGCCCGATTCCAAGGCTCCCGCCGGTCTTTTCTTTCCGGGGGGGGGGGGGGGCATCTGGAACCTCGACCAGTTCCCATCAGCCCAGCCAACGGGAGAGGAAGGGAGGAACGTTGCTGTGACGGGAGAGGAAGGTTGGCACGCTCCGGAGCAGAAACACCCCCCCCCCCCCCGGTAACTTCCATCCCGACGACGGCTGGTCCACGTAGTGCGGCTTTGCGAGAAAAGAAGAGCAACCCCCCCCCCCAAACACACACACACACCGCACACAATCTCCCCGCAGCTCCCCAGCGGCTTACGGATGAAGGGCCCGCTTGGGCAGGCACGGCGGTCCGGGATGAAGGCCCGTTTCCTGGAAAGGCGATGCTGAGAGTGATGGGCCAAGTGCTCCCAATCCGAGTCTCCCAGGTCCAAGGGCTGCAGTGAAAGCCCCGCCGCAGAGGCAGGGTCTCATCCAAGAAAACACTTCCAGGGAGGGGCTTCCGAGAGTTTAAAGTCATGGCACCTTTGCAAGGACAGAGTTTCCCCTTATGGAAAGTCAAGTCTGGTGGGTCTTTGGGCGAGAAGACAAAATTCGACATTCCTCTGCCTATCGGGGGAATCCATTCGTTTCCCCCGCCCCAAATCCCTAAAACACAGCAACCCCCCCCCCCCAAGATATTTAGATCAACACAATTAAGAAAAAATCAGGAATGTTGGTGACATTGGAAAATAGCTCCATTTCTCCCCCCCCCCCGCATCAACCGAACAAGCCCTTTTGTGTAGTTACTCTGTATAACTAAAGGTTACTTTCTCCCAATCTTAGCAACTTCTCATTCACTGTGTGTTGTTGATACAATGCGAGGGTAAGTGGGAGGGATTCCCCCCACCCCCAAAAATGCAGCTCTCCCTGCCCCGGCTTCTTTCTGTAGTGTTCCACAAAAAAAGGGGCGATCCCAGAAAGCTAAAGGCAGCACCCGCTCCTCCCCCCCCACTGGAATGCTGCAAATGTCCATGCGAAATTAGTGTTGTTGTGTCAAAGCAAAACACGTCCCCTCAAACCCTTCATTAACATCTCATGCGCGGAAGTCCACTAGTGTTGCCCGTTGTAACGTGACAAAAAATTTAAAAAAAAAAAAGGGGGGGGGGGAAGCACATCGGAGGCTCCCATCCTTTCCCGGGGATCGGCCCGTTTGTCCCATTTGTGAAAAAAGGCTGTTTCTCGCGGCATCTGTAAATGTGACGGTTGGCAGTTGCGAGATGCTTATGTTGTGTTGCTGCTACCCGGGATCTCCGGAAGTAGAGAGGGCGACTGTCTAATTTCTCTAGATCCCTAGTTGGGTCCTGTGGCAATCTGCCTTCCGAAAAGACTGGCAAAAGTTTGGGGTTTGGCACTGGCTCGGAGCAGGGCACACATTTGGCACTTAGCCTCTAAAAAAGGGACTCTCTCACCTGGTCCACTTCAAAGCTACACCTGTAACACCACCTCTATTCCACAGGCCCCTTTGTCTGGGCTCCTTTTCATGCACGTTCCTGGGCACCCCCAGAGTGAGCCGGCTTCCAAGAGAGAGAGAAAGAGAGAGAGAGAGAACGGGGTCAAGAAGATGGGAGGATGGAGGGCAGCAGCTGCCAATCACACCAACCTTGGCACTGTCATTCAAAGGCCTCCCCTGATTTGGCTGCAATCACGCCAAGAGCTGACAGACCTTTCCAATACTTTTTAGGACCAACAAGGCAAAAAAAAAAAAAAAAAGGTTGATTCAGTTTGACTCAGAATGCAGACAACATCTTAACCCCACCCTGACCAAACACTGGGTCAAGATTTTTCCCAATCCCAAAGGGTTAATTTGCAAAACACACACACACACACATACACATACACACAAACGATCCAAGAGAATGAGTCAAAACCTCAAATTTTCCTTCCGGCCCAAAATCTGGCGCAGATTTCGGATTCCCACCAAAGGGATTTTCTCACGTTGGGTGAAAAGCAAATTTTAACTTTCTTCTTTTCTTTTTTTTTTCCTTAAACACTAAATTAGAAAACAGGGGGGAAAAAAGGATAACAAAAAAAAAAAAAAATGCAATCAGGCACTTCCCTCAGGCTTGATAGCTATTGCTTGGTTGGTAGTCAACAAACGAAAGTATAGCACATGGAGCAAACTACGCGTAGAACAATAATTTAAAAAAAAAATAAATCACAGTCTCAACAGAACTTTCGGAGGGAAGGAAACTCAATCAAGAGAATAAAAAAGCAACAAAAGAACACGGGAACCAAAAGACGGCTTGTTTTGCACTTGTTGCAAACTGGGTTTTCCTCTGACGATGTCATCTAGGGTAAACCCTTTCGGCACATATTCTTACAGTCAAGATGTACAGGGAGGAAGGGGAGGGAGGACTCACCCCAGAGGCCTCATATGGCACAGAACCTGAAGGTCCTAGGCTACAGCCGAATAAAGCTCATTATTTTGGCTTGATGGTCTGGGATACGTTTATCGCCAGATCAGACAGGAAAAAAAAAAAAAAAAGAATTTACTAATACAACATACAAAGTCTGAGAGGAAACCGCCTTGACTGCTGGCAACAAAGCAGGAAATTAACAAGGTGCCAGAGAGAGAAAAAAAGTGAAGCATGTCCCCCACTGTTTTTAAACTGTGAAATAAAAGCAATTTCTTTTTTTTTAAAATATCAGCTATTCTGTGGGGCAGACACGAGACCGAAGGTAACGGTGTGCTTTTTAAAAAAAAAAAAAAAAAAGGAAAACAAAAGCAAAAAAAAGTTTTTGCCACTCCACAGATCAGACAATTTGCAATCATTACATCATTAAAAATCAAGATCGTTTTCCTGTTGGGTTTAAATTCATGGGATTCGTTTGTCTTACTTTTCTTCACGACAAAAGGTCTCCCAAAGAGATTAAGGGAGGGGCGGATCGGGAGGGCGGGAGAAGAGGACAGATTCATTCAAGGTCAGACTAGGTTATATTCCTTCAAGTTGAGTTGCAGGATGGTGTCCTTGACGGCAGCAAAGACAAACCGGATATTTTCCGTATCTGTGGCACAGGTGAAGTGAGAGTAGATAATTTTATCGCTGTCAGGGTTGAGATCCACAAACATTTTGAGGATAAATTCCCGGGCTGCTTGAGCGTCTCTCTGCGGGCCTAGAGGAAAGAACGGGAGAGAACCAGGATTAGAATGAGAAGAGAAACCCCTCGGGTCAAGAGCAAGCTGCAGGCAGTCCTCCATTTACAACAGTTCATTTAGTGACCAAAGTTAACAATGGTACTGAAAAAAAGTCACTTATGCCCAATTTTTCTTAATTACGACGATTGCAGCATCCCCAGGGTGACATGATTTCCATCACGTTTAGGACAGTTGCAACCTTCTGACCAGCAAAGTCAACGGGGTGGAATCCAATTTGCTTAACAAGCATGTCACTAATTTGAGAGCTGCAGTGAGCCACTTCACAAATGTGGCAAGGGAGTCGTAAAATGGAGCAAACAAAGTTAAGGGAAACAAATGTCTCACTTGAAGCATACATTTTGGGCTCAATTGTGGTCATAAGTTGAGGACCACCTGTATTCTTCCATGCGTGACCTCACAAGGGTGGAGCTCATTCTCACTCTCCCAAAATATCACTGTCTCCTCTAGGAGACACCTGGGCATCTTACTGGCCTGTGTCAGGTCAATCGAAAATGAGAAATCCAAGGTAAGTAAGAGTACGCCATGCAGGCAGTCCAGGTGGTCCTCAACTTACGACCACAACTGAGCCCAACATTTCTGTTCCTAAGAGAGACAATTGTTAAGTTTTGCCCCATTTTACAACCTTTCTTGCTACAGTTAAGTAAATCCCTGCAGTTGTGAAGTGAGTCATAAGGTTGCTAAGTGAATCTGGCTTCCCTGTAGACTTTGCTTGTCAAAAAGTGGGGAAAGACAATTGCATGACTGCGACACTACAACCGTCGTAAAGATGAGTCAGTAGCCAAGCGTCTGAATTTTGAACATGTGATCATGGAGATGCCCCAACTGGGAAAAAAGAAATGCTCTTAAGTCACTTTTTTCAATGCTGTTGTAACTCTGAATGGCCACTAAATGAACAGCTGTAAGTCAAGGACAACTGCATTGCTTTTATTTTGAAGGCAACTATATATATATTTTTTAAAAAAGTTACGTATGTGGTTGCATGTTGTGCCTACGCACCTTCACAGCTACACCGGTTCAGCCTTCCACAACCGTCCCAGTTTCTCATGGGGCCTTTTCAGAAAATGAATGGCCCAGTCCTGCTCCAGAGAGACAAGCCAATCCCCTCTCCCTCGCTAGAAACGGGTGGGGGCACTATCAACAAGTCAGTTCTGACAAGGAGGCTACTCTGAAATTTATTACAAAAGTTTAGCCTCTCAATTAGAGGTCAAGTTGCTTCCTGCCTGTCCATCCTAAATGCAGCTTCCAGAGTTGGGAGGAAAGGTTCAAAAATAGCCATAGCAACAGCACTTAGACCAGGGGGGGGGGGGTCAACCTTAAGGCCCGCAGGCCTCTCAGTGTGGTCAGATCCTGTCCGCGGGGCCGGCCTGCATCGCGTTTCAACCCAGCTTACCCAATGCGAAGAGGAAACAGGCCAGCAGTTTAGGGAGTGGTGTCAAGTTGGCCACCACCCATCCCTGGGTCCGCTGAAGTCAACCCCAGCCCTGATGCGGCCCTCAATGAAATTGAGTTTGACATCCCCTGACATAGACTTATATACCGCTTCACGGTGCTTTACAGCCCTCTCTGAGTCGTTTACAGTGTCAGCTTATGGCCCTCAGCAATCTGGATCCTCATTTTACCCACCGCGGAAGGATGGAAGGCTGAGTCAAAATATATATAGAGAGATATCAACCATATTTCCTGGGACTCTGCCTCCTTCCTTGGGGGGGGGGAGGGGGTCCTAGAAAGAGGGAGCACTCAGGAAAAGTAGCTTTCTACTGCATCCACCTCTACAAACTAGCAGGCCAATGTAACCGTTTGAAGCAGAGGTGCCTCCCGCATGTTTCTGAAGCTGCCCTTAAACAGAACAGGGTGCTACTGCTGGCTGATCCCCTATTTTAATTACTGAAAACTTAACTTCTTACCATCAAACTCTGGGAAATAGTCCACAAGGTGAGAGTACATGATCTTGTCTTCCAAGAGATCTTTCTTATTGAGAAAGAGGATGACAGAGGAATTCTGGAACCAGGGATAGGTGATGATGGTCCGGAAAAGGGCTTTGCTCTCCTCCATGCGGTTCTATAAGGAAAAGCAGGGTTTTTTTTTTTTAGATCCAGGGATAAAACAACAAACAAACAGGTAAATAAGGATTCCATCATTTTGGAGGAGCCTTGTTCAGGTCGTCCTCGACTTACAATCACAACTGAGCCCAACGTTTCTGCTGCTAAGCAAAACAGTTGTTAAGTGAGTTTTGCCCCATTTTACGACCTTTCTTGCCACAGTTGTTAGGTGAACCACTGAAGTTGTTCAGGTAGTGAGCCCAGCTGTTAAGTGAATCTGGCTTCCCCTTTGACTTTGCTTGTTTGAAGGTCATAAAAGGTGATCACCTGACACACACACACACACACACATACACACACACACCCGGGGATAGGCAACCATCATATACATGAGTCAGTTGCCAAGCATCTGAATTTTGATCACATGGCTATGGGGATGCTGTGACCATCATAAGTATGAAAAACAGACATTAGTCCCTTTTTGCAGCACTGTTGTTACTTCAGTCACTAAGTGAACTATTGTAAATCGAGGACCACCTGTACATCTGTTGCCCATTGTCTCACAAAAATGTTTGCCGCAGCCGTTTTCAACCATACCTTCATTCACTGTTTCTCAACCTGAGAAACCATCCCTGCAATCAAGTGGTCGTGATTTGAGGGCATGGAAACTAACGTGCATTTACGATAGTTGCAGTCACATGATCATCATTTGCGACTTTCCCAGATGGCTTTTGATAAGCGAAATCAATAAAGAAACTGGCAAGGAGCGTTATCAAGTCCCAGTCATGTGTTTTGCTTAACGACCACAGCAAAAATAAAATAAAATAAAATCATAAAATTGGTCAGAGTCCCTTGGCGCCTGAATTAAGGACTGCACTGCTCACTGATAAACTTTCCTTCCCTATTGGGAGTTGTAACTCGAGAACTGCTTGTACAGCTAGTCTTTGGCGGTTCATTTAATGACCGTTCAAAGTGACAACCCCACTGAAAAAAGTTAACTTATGACCAGGTCTCACACTTACAACCGTTGCAGCATTCCTACATTCATCTAAACACTTTGGCTGCTTTGCAACTGGCAGGTATTTAGCCTGATAAGCAAAGTCAAAGAGAGAAAGCCAGATTCGCACAACTTGTATAATTCACTTCCCAAGTGTGAAGGAGGGAGTCCAATGTTTGTTGATTTTCTATATATTCGGGGTGGGGGCGTGGGGTGAATAGAACCTTGGCATCCACCAGGCCCTCATGACCCAACACCCAACAAAGAACCCTTCAGGGCCACAAATGATCACTTTGGAAGCTAAGTAGCAATCTTGGATCGCCACCCATATTTTGTGGGTCATTCTCAGCAAAGAGAACTGAAGGAACATCTAAGTCCTTCCTCTAAGGCAGCCCTTCTATGAGACCCCGCCTTAAAATAAAAATAAAAGAATAAAAATCTTGAGCCAAGACTTGGGAAGGACAGGTGCTTCCCTTTCTTACAGAATTTTGTTGCTGGCAAGATAGGAACACAAGGGACAGGGCTGTCCATAAAAAGCTCCTCTGTCCAACTGTTATTCCGCCCTGCAGATGACTTTAGACGAACCTATATAGTAATAGCAATAGCACTTAGACTTATATACTGCTTCAAAGTGTTTTTTTACAGCCTTCCCTAAGCGATTTACAAAGTCAGTATATTGCCCCCAACAATCTGGGTCCTCATCTTACCCACCTCGGAAGGATGGAAGGCTGAGTCAACCTTGAGCCTGGTGGGATTTGATCTGCCAAATTGCAGGCAACTGGCTGCAGCAGAAGTAGCTTGTAGTACTGCACTCTAACCACAGCGCCACTGAGGCTCTTATATGTATAAATAAATATGCATAATAAATGTTCAGAGGAAAGTGGCTGCAGGCTCAGCAACTGACTGAGTAAACCAGAGTTCCCCAATATTTCCAACTCCACGGATAAGCGGAGGAGGAAAATATTTCCATGCAATCCCATCTCTCACACCAATGGAGCGTGTGTGCAGGCCCCCTCCAGCCACTCGCACAAGTGGGGGGATGTACATGTACACGCTCGCCTGCCATTTCCGCAACCTAGTTGCATACATGGGCACCCCTGGAGTAAACTATAAGTAGTCCCTGATTTATGACCACAACGGAGTCCAAAATTTCTGTTGCTAAGCGAAGCAACTGTTAAGTGAGTTTTCCCCTCCATTTTACGACTTTTCCTTTTCCTGCCTAAAACTTAACTGCTGCATTTAAGTTATTGCAGCAGTTTAGTAACAGAGTTGCAAAATAAATCTGGCCCCCCCTGCTGACTTTGCTTGCCAGAAGGTCGTTAACAGGAGACCACCTGACCCGAGTGGGATGCAGCAACCATCATAAATTCATGCCTGTTGCCAAGCGTCTGAATTTTGATCACGTGACCGTGGAGCTGCTGTAACAGTCGTAAGGGTCAAAAACGGTCGTAAGTCATTTTTTTGGGTGGTGTTGCGACTTTTGAATGGTCGCTAAATGAATGGTTGTAAGCCGAGGATTTCTAAAGTCATTTTGCTCACCCTCATGCTCCAGGATGAAAGGTGACAAAGGCTGGAAAAGGCACATTCGCTAGCGTGTCCCAAATCGTCTCTTTAAAAGTATGTGACAAGGTAGCTTTCCAGCTGCTTCGCCATCAACAGCAGAGCAAACCCCGCACGCCAAGGCCGGCCGCTCGTCATTTTGCTTACCTCGTTATCAGATTCCACCAGGACTTGGTCGTATTCACTAAGAGCTACTAAGAACATGATGGAAGTTACATTTTCAAAGCAGTGTATCCACTTCCTCCTTTCTGACCTTTGCCCACCAACATCCACCATTCTGAAGAGACAAACCAGGGGCGGAGGAAAAAACAACAGTGAATGCTCATTGATCTGTCAACGCTCCCAATCCCCAAGTCGCTTCCCTCCCCAAACAGGAGTATCCTATACGTATGCAACAGCAGGACTGTTCGGGACCAGCGAGGCTGGTGTGCACAAGATAGTCTGTGTAGTGAGGCTTATTTCCTTTAGATTCCCTGCTATACAATTTATCTTTTTCCTCAAGGCTTCTAGTCTTTATGCTAATATGCTATTACACTGCCACTAGGTGAAAGAAGGGGCAACTGAGCCCTCTGTCCAGCTTTTCTGCAAAGGCTCTTCCCGATTATCATTGTACTGAAGTGCCAGGAAGCACCCCACTCTGCAGAAATGAGATCAGGTTTGAGGTGCTACTGCATAGCAGGGATTTCCAACCTTTGCAATTTTGTGCACTTCAACAGGGTGGGCTGAGGAATTCTGGGAGTTGATGTCCACAAGTCATAAAGTTGCCAAGGTTGGACACCTCCATTGTAGGTGACTCTAGTCTGAGGTCATTAAAATAGAGTAACAGAGTTGGAAGGGACCTTGTAGGTCATCTAGTCCAACCCCCCGCCCAAGTAGGAGACCCTACAACATTTTTGACAGATGGCAGTCCAGTCTCTTCTTGAAAGCCTTCAGGGATGAAGCTCCCACAACTTCCGAGGGCAACTTCTGTTCCATGGGTTGATTGTTCTCCCTGTCAGAAAGTTTCTCCTTATTTCCAGGTTGAATCTCTCCTAGTTCAGTTTCCATCCATTAATTCCTTGTCTGGCCTTCAGATGCTATGGAAAATAGCTTGAGCCCTTCCTCCTCTCTATGGCAGCCCCTCAAATATTGGAAGGCTGCTTTCATGTGATCCCTGGTCCAGGGCTGTGAAATCTCTGATTTTACGTGGAATTCCGATTTTTTCCCTCAAACACCAATCTACATTTTCCGCGTTTTTTTTCTCAGCTCAGGCATAGTATAAGCCGAGTTTTTCAGCCCATTTTTTGTGCTGAAAAACCCGCCCTCAGCTTATACTCGAGTCAGCCGCTACGGCACCATGCCTGGCCTGCGCTGGCGTGGCTGCAACTGATCGCACCTCCATGGCAGCATCGCCACCGCGGCTGTCTACCCACTGAGGTACACACAGGCGACCCCAAGCGGCCTCTTCTTCCCCATTAACGGGCGCCTGGGGCCCCTGCGAGCTCCTGTGTTGCGCGCTTCCAGTTTCGCAAAGAAACTGCCAGGCTCAGGCAGCCTCCCCCACCCCCTAGCCTAGCAGCGAAGAGCTGCTCCGGGGGCAGTGAGACAAAGTGCCTGGCTGCGCCGTGGCGGGAGCCCCCGAAGCAGCTCTTCGCTGCTGGGGGGGGGGGGAGGCTGCCTGAGCCTGGCGACCTCAAGCGGCCTCTTCTTCCCCATTAACGGGCGCCTGGGGCCCCCGCAAGCTCCTGTGTTGCGCGCTTCCAGCTTCACCAACAAACGGAGCTGCAAATCTGGTAATCGCTTGCGGAGCCTCGGCACAAATCCCCTTTCCCCGCACTCCCCCCCCCCGCACTCCTCTGGCGGCAGCAGGCGGAGAAAGCCCCACTTCCCCCTGGCTTTGATGGCACGCGTGAGTTGGCTTCCCACTCTTTTTTTTTTTAACTCTCCTCTTCCTCCTCCTCCTCTCCTCTCCCCTTGTTGTCTGGTCTTCCCTAAGGAAACTCGAGGGCTCACACTTCCAGGTGTTTCTCCCTGTCTTTCTCCCTGTCAATGATCTTTTCTTCCCTTCCCTTCTCTCAGCCCCAATTTAAAGAAAGAAAGAAAGAAGAGAGAGAGAGAAAATGGGGCCCTATACAAATAGTTTGCCCCAGACAGCACTTAACATAAAAGTAAAACAAACATTTTTTAAAAAAATTCTGATTCAGATTAAAAAATATATCCTGGCTTTTATTTGTAATCATCATGGATGTTTGGAGCCTACATTTCTGCATGATTGTTTGGCTATTTTGAATTTGATAGAATGGACTCATTGAATATCTTTATTTTTTAATCTATTTTATTTTTTGCCTGTTTCAGAAGTTTTATACATGGACAATTGAATTTGCAGATTTGAATTCACAAACACTTTTTGAACTGTTATACATGACTGTATAGAATTGGATTTCACTGCAAAGTTGAGAGTTGCTTGGTGTTTTTTTCAACCTGTTACCAGCAAATGCCAGTTGCCAGGCAGCAGATTATTTAGAAGTGTTTTTTACAGTGGTTGTCCCAGATGCAAAGATTCAAGCCTCAGGTTAGGTATGGAAAAAGTAAAGTGTTTATTCTCAAAAACAGCAGTTGAAATTGATGGAAATAGTCTCCAAAATAAGCCTAAGTTGCACCAGGGAGCATCTAGAACCCCAGAGCTTCCAGGGCCCTAGGCGGGCCCTGGACCCCGGCCTAAGGGACTTCGCGCTTCGCGCTCGTGATGTGCGCTTCACGCACATGCACTTCGCGCACAAGCACTTCACGCACCTTATTCACTTCAGATTTTTTCAGACTTTTTTTTTAACCAGCTCTCACACCCCTGCTGGTCCTTCTCTTCTCTAGACTATCCAGGCCCAGAAGGCTGCTGATAGATTGGAAGAGGCCCATAGGAGATCAGCGAGGATGATATGGGGTCTTGAGAATCTGCTCTATGAAGACAGGCTGAAGGAACACGAGTTTTTGCCTCTTCCACCCTTTTTTCCTAATCTATCCCTTGCTCGTGTTAACATGTCTAAAGCATGTGAATTTTTGGTTTATTTATCTATTCACATATATCCCACCCTTATTATTTTCAAAAATAATTCAAGCAGGGAACACACACAATATCCCCTTCCTCCTCCTATTTTGTCCACAACAATCACCCTGTGAAGTGAGTTAGGTTCAGGGACCGCAACTAGCCCAAGGTTACTGAGCTGGCTTTATTGCCTAAGGTGGGACTAGAACTCACAGCTGCCTGGGGATTGTCCCAAGGTCACCCAACGGTTCTTCATGCCTGAACCGGGATTAGGAGTTACCATCTCCCAGTGATTGTCTCAATTTACCCACCAGCTTTCATGCTTAAACTGCGACTAGAACTCACAGTCTCCTGGTGATTGGCCCAGCTGGCTTTGGTGCCTAAGGTCTGATTAGGCGTCACTGTCTCCTGGTTTTTAGCCTGATGCCTTCACCGCCATTATTGCCATAATTAATGCCATTCATTCAGTCTGAGCATGTAACTGCAACTAGCCTCTCATCCTTGCAAGGATCAAGGAACTTGGATAAGGCAACAATCCTCGTGTTGTTGAATACTTTTATCCTTAGAGGCTCAAAGAACATCAGTTTGGGTTAAAAACACTGAGCTAGAAATCAGGAATCTATGAATTGTAATTTATCTTCTCCCTGCAATGCATAGAGTCAGCTGGATAACTTTGACCCAGATGATCTCTCTTCGCATCAGAAAGAAGGTATTGGCTAAACCTTGCCAAAACTAGGGATTTGTCCAAACAATCACCAGGAATTCACTGATTTGAAGGCATCTCCCAAAAAGAGGTTCAAAAGGCACCTTCGTTTCTCTTTAGGAAGATTATGAAAACTTCCTTTTTTAATGAGTTTTTTTTTAGCTCTGGCATAAGACACTTCCCTCTATACCTGTATATATTTGTTTTTATCTTTAACCATTTTATTGGTTACAAAGATTTGGTTTGTTATTACTCTGTAATCCATTGCCCAGGGTTTTATGACTGAGTGGATTAACAAATACAAGAGACAGACAGAAACAAGGCAGGGCCCAGGACTGAATGACGAATCCTTGCTATTCAAAATAAGAGCATTACTAAACCTGGTAACCATCTCAAAATTCGTAATTTAAAAGCGTCTTTTTGCTTTCTCTCACTCTTTTTAAAGCTCCAGGTTTAATAGCCATATATTACCATTGGGAAAACTGCTGCTTGATTGTTATGATTCTTGTTGTCATAGAAATCCTTCCTAATCTTATCTCTGTTTGTCATTGCTTTCCTTCCTAAGATTGATCTCCTCTTTGTCTCCAGCAAGCTCTACCATGTTTATCTATTCCTCAGCCCAAGAAAACAAATACAGCCCCCATCTTCCTTCATTACTACAGCAGCGAATTCACATTGGTTTTATCTTTTTAATATTTAACATGAACTCGGATTAGTCACTTCCCATTGTTAGTGTTTATAATTAGGTTTTCTAACTCTTCTTTACTTTCTGCGAGTGTAACCTGCGTATCTTAAGCAACGCTGCCACAATAATTGTTGATTCCCACTTTTCTAATCCTGCCATTCTTACATCACACTTTAATTTACAGAGAGGGCAATAACATGATTTTTTCCTGTTCTGAACTACTCAAAATTCAGCAGCTTCTAGTTCCCCTAAAACAGGGGTGTCCAACCTTGGCAACTTTAAGATCTATGGACACCAACTCCCGAAATTCTCAGCTAGTTGGGAATTCTGGGAGTTGAAACCCACAGGTCCTAAAGTTGCCACGTTTTGATATCCTGTCCTAATGGTACAACCACCACCAAGTGTTCCGATTCAAAATTAGCCTTAATATCTTCTACATTCTGGCATAAACTAAGCAATCATATAATCAATAAACAAAAGCAAGCTCATTCGACATTTCTCCATCCTTCTGTTATTCTACTATCACAAGAGCTCAATACCATTTTTCTCATGTTAGTACTGATTAAAAAAAATGCTTTCTCTTTCAACTCCCTTCTTCAATCATTCATGTGTGTGTGTGTGTGTGTGTCTCAATCCTTTCCAAACCTATGGTCACAAACAGCATATTTGCTTGTCCTTCCTCCAACTTTTTAACTGTTCTCCTAACATTTAAATTGGCATTACAGCTGCTCCTATATTGACTTACTGTACTGTCTGTCGTATCTCACTTTCCAGTGATGTCAAATTTAATTTCTCTATAAAAGTTTCTCTCGTTCTATAATTCTGTTTCCCGCTAAAGGTTTCTGTATAGTTTTTCCATCTTCCTTCTAATAGGCCTATATTAAGTCCCTTCCTTAATTATATTTGGGGGATTTTATCTTGGCTGCACTTTTTCTGAATTTTTTATTTCATTTTATATTGATTTTCTTGTCCTTTTCATGTTTAAGGCTTCCTGGTTTCTGGCCCAATGCCTTGACCACTAGACCAAGCTGGCTCCCATTGGAGGTAATGTTACGGAAGGTATTCCTGATGACATTGTGGTCAGGGTCAAAAAAGCTCAAGAGTTCTTCCACCACATTAAAGTGACAATCTCTTTGGAAAGCTTGGTTTATCAACAAGACACATCAACAAGATACAGAACAACATGGTTAAGAAAAGGCATTTGCTTCCCCAGACTCCACAGACACATGGAATCGTAGTATGCTTTTATATAAAGTACCATGTAAATATCAGGTGTCCATGAAAAAAAGTTACCTGAATATAATGTTCTCGAGATCAAAGGGGTATTCTATGATCCCAGTTGTTGGGACTCTGACCCGCAGGACGTCTTGTTGGGTTGGGAGGTACCCTTGGGTGGCAATACGATCCACATCAGTAAGGTAGCTACAAAAAGCATGTATGAGGGAAAGATTGAAGAGGCTTAAGTTTGGCAGACACATTAAATGCCTTTGAGAAGAGAAGATTATAATGGAGAATGATAAAAGAGTTCTGATACAGAAGGACTGCTCAGTTGCTCAAACTTTCAAGGCTGGTTTCCACCAATATCCTACATCCAAGAATATAGAATTTATATCCTCTGTTCGAACTCCTATAAAGATAGGCATTCTCCTGGTTACAATTCACCCAAAGACACAAATACAAGGCAAAGGATGTAGCTGTGATTTTTTCGGCCAGCCTGACTGGGACATTTTGGGAGTTGAAGTTCACAAGTCTTAAAGTTGCCGGGTTTGGAGACCTCTAAATTACAGTACCAGCCACTTCCTTCTGAAGAGAGGGAGGTGATCTAACACCCCTATTCCTAAGCTGGATCAATATTCCCTGGATTGATGGGTCTGGTTGAAAAGGAGCTGAGAATTGCAATTCTACACGATAAGAAAGCTTTGCTCCCTCAACGGCTATTCTTTAGGTGTGCAGCGAAGAGAGGATGGTACATTTCATATATATATTTTCACCAAATGCCTCCAGTCCAGATATATTAGGAATTGCACACAACTGGGCATCCCATCTACACAACTTGATGCATGGAGCAAGAAATCTAACCTGGATGCTACTCAGAGGCACAACATGAAAATACCAGTGTAGAAATGAATATGAGATCCTGAAACTTGTCAGATTGCAAAAGAAACCTTGATCAATACAAACAACAAAACTATGGCCTTACTCATGCCACAACATAAGATCAAAAGGGAAGGACCATCAGCATAGAGCAGGGATCTCCAAACTTGGCAACTTTAAGGCTTGTGACTTCAACTCCCAGAATTCCTCAGTCAGCTATAGCTGGCTGAGGAATTCTGGGAGTTGAAGTCCACAACTCTTAAAGTTGCCAAGTTTGGAGACCTCTGCCATAGAAGCATATGTGTTCTGCGTAGCTCTTTCAACAGGACTATTCATAAATATCAAGCAAATTAAGACTGCAAAATCTTTAAGTTCAAATATTTTCTCCCACACCACCACCGCTGCCTCAACACCAATATTTCCTTTCCACTTTACTCCAATGAAAGACCAAGGGGCTCCAAAGGCAAATATTATCCTGGGAGTGCACTCTATGCTCAGAACACAGGAAATAACCATCTACTCTATTATTTTGTCCTATTCCTCTAAGTCTGAGCACCACCATTCAAAAGGAGCAGGGACAAATTGGAGCAGATTCAGAGGAGAGCGAGCAAGATTCAAAGGAGACTGGAAACCAAGCCCTGTACAGAATGATTAAGGGATTCAGGTATGCGTAGCCTGCAGAAATTACAACTGAGGGCAGATACAACATCATCAAATACACAACACTGTAATAATGTAAGAGCTTGTTTCTTACACAGGAGGAATGGTTTCTATAGTTCCAAAGGAAAGACCCAAACCAATGGATTAAAACTACATAGAAGAGAATTCAGGCTACTCAACAAGAGGAACTTCCAAAAGTCCCTCTTCCTTTTAAATTTTCAGAAAGGGAAGATATAAAAAAGTGACAGTAAGTTGGCTTACTATTTAGCGGAGTCAGAGAGCTGGTATTCTCGCCGCCGGTCATAGCATTCTTGGATTCCTGGGTCATTCCACAATGTCTTAATTGCACTTACATAGGGTTGTTCAAAGGACGAAACTTTTTCTACATCCACTTCTCGGATCAGTAGTGCATTGGCCTTCATTCGGGATGAGAGGAGAAAGCAAATCTGGTCTTAATGGCTTACTTGGATTTTATCCCTGCCCTTCCAACAGGAATTGCCTTCTTTTTACTCTATGGCAGGGGTCTCCAACCTTGGCCCCTGGAAGCCTGGCGGACTTCAACTCCCAGAATTCCACAGCCAGCTTTGCTGGCTGTGGAACTCTGGGAGTTGAAGTCCGCCAGGCTTCCAGGAGCCAAGGTTGGGAGACCCCTGCTCTATGGAGATTCTCCGTCCTCCACACCATGGTTGTCCCCAAGGTGCTTTTCCAAGAGGCAACTGGACTTCCTGGTTTTTCTTTGGAAGAAGTTTTGCTTCTTATCCAAGAAGCTTCTTCAGTTCTGTTCTCAGAAACTCAGTCATTCAGAACTGAAGAAGCTTCTTGGATGAGAAGTGATACATCTTCAAAGAAAAACCAGGAAGTCTAGTTGCCTCTTGAAAATCCTCTTGGGATTTCTACTCATTTCCTTTTCCTATCCCACTGCTGGAGTTGCATGTTAACAACAACAGAGCAGGAGGATCCAGCGCAACATTCAGCTGGTGGTCAATTCACAGTTGTTTCCCAGAGCATTTCTGCCCATAAAAATCACCTTTTCCTCTAGACCAGGGTTGTCCAATCTGGACAACTTTAAGACCCATGGACTTCAACTTCTAGAATTCCTCAGCTAGCATGTCTGGCTGAGAATTTGGGGCATCCAAGTCTATAGGTCTTAAAGATGCCAAGATTGAACAGCCCTGGTCTAGACCCATTGGGCATGCACCATCCAACAATATGGCATGGGATAAAAGAAATGAAAACAGGTTTAGGCCTCACTACTCACAGATATATAAGTAGTCCTCGACTTCCAACCATTCATTTAGTGACCGTTCAAAGTTACAACAGTACTGAAATCACTTGACTGTTTTTTCACACATGCAGCCATTGCAGCATCCTCATGGTCACATGATCAAAATTCAGATGCTTGGCAACTGGTTCCTATTTACGATGGTTGCCGTGTCCCGGGGTCATACGATCAACTTTTGTGACCTTCTGACAAGCAAAGTCAATGGGGAAAGCCAGATTCACTTAACAACCATGTTGTTAACTTAACACAGTGATTCACTTAACAACTGTGGCAAGAAAAGTCGTAGAATGGGGCTAAACTCTCTTAAGCAATGTTTCACATAGTGGATTTACAGGGCTTCGGAAGTAGGCAGGAATGCGCGGTTTCTGCCTGGGCTCGCCGCTGGAGCGCCCACCCCGTAGAGGTGGTGAAGAGGGGGAGATCGCCAGCAGGGTCGAGGAGAGCCTCATCTCTCCTCCTCAGCTGGTCAAACTCCCTTTCCCGAAGGCGGTAGGAGCGGTGGTCAGAAATGGCTACCTCAAAGAAGAACTCAACCAGAAAAGAAAGTGCAGGGGGAAGATAAGAAGTGAAAGTTTTGGCTGACTGGGATAAAAAGCAACAACCAAGGTACCCTGGAATTTAAATTTTATAAAAGATAACATTGCTCCCAAAGAAGAGTTGGAAGCAGCGAAAGAAAGTGAAAAGGGAAAGGTTTTTTTTCTTCTCTCGCCTTCCTCACATTGACAACGAAGAGAGCTGAATAAGAAATTGGAAAAATCCACTTTGGCACCAATAATTAAGCTAAAAATATAATTAAATGCCAAAGGGACAATGAAGATTTCTGGACACTAAAAAATCCTTTTTGTCTATAAGTAGGAAGGGAGAGGAAAAGAATAAGGGCAGGATCTGGAAGGAAGAGATTGCCTGGACTTCAAAAGAATCTAAAGTAAAATCTCAATAAAACTTCTAAAAGATACATTTTAACTGGAACTTTGTAACTAAATAGTAACCCCAGGAAGAGAAAGTGAAAAAAGAAGAAAGTGTAAAAAGAAACAGCTTGTGTGTATTTGGATTGCTTGGTGACTTTGGGATTTTTAGATATTATATTTGAATGACTAAAAACAACTGGATGGTTGTTTAAAGAATTCTACAATGGCACTATCTCTGGATGAACTGAAAATGGAATTTAAAAAATATAGAGACACAAGAAGGGAAGGGCTCCTTTGGCTCCGTTTTTCAACTCTTAGAAATGGCGATTCGTAATGACGAGAAACAACAAGAAAAGACTGCGCAACAAGAAGACTGGGACACAGAAGAAGCCATCTTTAATGAACAAGTAACTCTATCTGGGGAAGAAAGGGGAAAGGGGGGAAAGAGAATGGAGAATTTAAGACTTAAAAAAACAACCCAAAAAGGGAAAAATAATTTGAAAAGTAGACATAATGTTGGAAAGCAACAGAAAAGAGGAATACAGAAGAGGGAAATGGAGGTGGAGAGACAGGGGGGTAAAAAAGGGAGAGAGAAGAAGAAAGGGAAGAAGGAAAGGAAGAGAAATTACAAAGGTTTGGAGCAAAATGTAAAGAAACAGGACCTATTCAGAGATAATAGGTGAAAATCTAACTGAAAAGGGGATTCTGTGAAGGTACATAAGATGGTATTGTTATATTTGTAATATAAATAATGTTAGAAAATTGGAAACAACATATGATTAAAAAGAGGGATAAAATAGTCAGTGTAATTTAGTGAAATTTTTGTGAACAAAATAAATGAAATAAAATAAATGAGAGAATTGAATTAGGAAGGAATGGGAACATTTTAATTACTCAATGTTTTATAAAATATAAGTGAAGTGGGGGGGAATTAACTATGGAAAGTTTATAAGCGTTCCCATAGAAGTATGATATTTATCTGAAAAGTAATGTGTAAAATGCTAAGATTTAAATGAATATTAATATTAATGATAGAATTGAATTGGTATGGATTGTTGTTCTAATTATATTATACATTTATAATTTTTTCTTTTTTTAAAATACAGTGTGTAGTTTTAGAAAGTACCAAGCAGAATCCAAACGGAAGTTATGTATTATATTAAGTGTTATAATTTTAGGGCAAAAATATAAAGACGTCATACTCCAATCAGTGATTACAGGTGAAATTTTGTTTAATGAGAAAAGATAGTGGACAGTTGAAACAGGACAGACAAAGAATATAAGTATAATGATCTGAATTGAGATGAAATAAATAAGAAAGATAAAGAAAGATAAAAGAGGTGAGAAGCTATATTGAAAATGTAGAATGGTAATAAGATATGGAATGGTATATAAAAATGAGCATGAACTTGAATTTGTGTCTGTACGAAGAGATGTAACCCGGGACTATGCTGCTTTCAAAAAAGATGTTTTATGTTTTGTTTGTTCATGTTTGTTTTCAAAAATCAGTAAAATTTTCAAAAAAAAAAAAAAAAGAGATGTTTTACATAGCAATATACATTTTGGGTCCAACTGTGGTCGTAACTCGAGGACTACCCATATTTTGATTCTTACAAAAGCCAACTTCTGAATATAGGTTGCGCTGCTCTTTGAGGTCTCTGAATTATGGATTCTGCACAGCCCACCTCTGCAAAGTGGACAGGACAAAGAAATGCAGGCTTGTGTGTTTGTAAACTAGACAGGCTTATTGTTACAGAAATGGCTTGTACATACTGTTGTGTAAAAGCAAAAAGTTGTGGTTGTAATGTTGTTACCTTCTACTGTGCTAAAGAGAGTCAGGAGTCGGTGCCCTTTTCTTTTCTCCCATTATACTATATCCCTTCTTTTTCCTTCCATCTCTTACTTCAGGGGTCTCCAACCTTGGCTCCTGGAAGCCTGGCGGACTTCAACTCCCAGAGTTCCACAGCCAGAAAAGCTGGCTGTGGAATTCTGGGAGTTGAAGTCCGCCAGGCTTCCAGGAGCCAAGGTTGGAGACCCCTGTCTTACTTTGTGATTCTCTTTCTTTCTATTTTATACTTTGACAAACTAACAAAAAGTTTAAATTGGGAGAAAAAAAGGACAAAGAAATGCAGACTGCTCTGCAGCAATGAGCCTCACCTTATTTTGCTCATATTTGTATAGGATCTTTAAGGTCTCCATAGCCCTGATCATCGACTGCATGGCAGTGAAGATATTCTGGTACACCAGTTTGGTGAAACCCTTTTTATCCTCTTCAGAGTAGCCCGAGCCATGGATTATCCGCATCTGTTTAATGAAGGTGCTTTTCCCACTTTCTCCCGTGCCTGAAAAAAGAAATGTGGGGCAGGATAGTGAGGTTAAAATAGGTTTTAAAACACAGCAACTTTAAATGGAAGTTTTATTTTGTCTTGCTTTATTTTCTGGCATGAATTTTTATGATCCAATTTGTTTTTAAGAGCCAGCCAGGCAACACGGGGATAAAGCAGCCTACAAAAAATTCTTGTAAAATAGAATGATATGCTTATAATAGAAACTGGCCCTCCTTTTCAAAACAGAAGGAAGGTTAATTCTATGTTACAATCCTAGCGGTAAAAGATCCTCACATCAACCTTTCAGCGGAAGGCCTAAAAAAAACTTTTGTTACCCTTCAAGTCAACCCACCCTGTAGTGAAAAGCTGCTTTGTTATGCACCGTCTTCACTGAAAGAAGAAAGGGAGAATGAAGAAGACAAGCAACACACCTAAGCTTAGCATGGAGGCAAGAACAGATTTTACATCACTTCTGTGACGGGAGAAAAGCATACTGGAGATGCACTGAGGCACAATGGGATCAAGCGTTGCTACTAACACGAGTTCTGGAGTCTAGAAATGGCATTTATACTTGCTTGGTCCCTTGTTGCATTTATAAAGTTGGGTAAATTACAAAAAGCTCTCATAAATAGTACGATAAATGATAACTATTCAAATTATGGGATCATTTTCCTCAGTTGCTCAGTTCAAACAACTTTCTCTCAAACCGTCTGACTGATTACTTGTCAAAAATCCACTCTTCCTGGCTGATTTTTTTGACATAGGTGGAAACCAGATTTTAATTTTAATGTAGTGGAACAATTAAAACATGCCAAGTTGGAAGCTTTTAAGAGGCATGCTTATTACAGCATGCTTATTACAACTTCTGGCATGATCCAATGCTGTTACAGCTGTTATTGTTACAGTATTGTTATTTTTATCCAATATTGTTACAGTATCTATCAAAAAGAAAAGCTAGCATGCAGAAGTTGATCAGATATATTGGGTAACAGTGCAACCCCCAATTTTAATTTCATTTCAAAGTTTTGTCCAAAAAGGCTGTTGTACACCTCAGAAATTAGTCATCTAGAAAAACAAAGAGGCTCTTCTAAGCCTTTTGCCTAAAATCATCTCCTTTGGAATATTTTATTTTTCTCTAACTATTCGCAAAAGACCCAATATCACCTGGTACTTTCTTGTCATTCTGGCATAGTTTGGGTCCCTTCTAGTCACGGCTTATTTCCAGATTCAGTCAGATGACATGTCTCCCTATAAGGCCCCGAAAACTAGCTTCCCTTGGCCAGTCTTCTAATTGTGTTTGTTGTGAGAAAGGAGGGGTTACATTATATTGATTTGTAGGTCTAATTCTTTATTCAAACAAGTAAAGGCGTTTTTGAAAAGTTTGGATGACCATTTGTTGAAATGGTTTCCTGCTTGAGCAGGGGGTTGGACTAGAAGACCTCAAAGATCCCTTCCAGCTCTATTCTGATTGATTGAAAAGCTGCTGGGTTAGCTAATAAATATGTTCACAAACTTTACTGGAATGGCAAGACTTTGAATGGGCCAATAAATCCATATGTATTTATGTACGTGTGCACACATATGTATGTGGCTCTGGAAGACATTTTCAAAGCCTACAATCCCACATTAAAATTTTAGGAGGCAATATCTTCTTCCTTGTATCCCTCTCCTCAAAATTATGCATTCTTGTGTAAGACAGAATAATTTTGAATAACCACTAGATGCCAGCACCAAACTTTACAAAGGCTTTTCTCTCCCTGGTAGTTTTAAATTGGCAAGAAACCTAGAATTCTTGTCACTAATTTTAATGGCAAACATTATGACAAATATGGCCAAAGCAAGTGGTAACAAACAAGGCCTGTGTGGACTCAGAGTCTGTAAAGTTTTCCTCAGGTCCATAGAGGAGTCACAGTGGCCAGCATTGGCCTCTGAATGGCAGAAAATGTGAGGTTTGTGGACTATCTAGATCTGGTATAAATACTAGGAACCTAGCTCTTAATCCCGGTGTGATTAATAGAGCAATTCTTCCTGCCTCACCCAACTAAAACACCAGCCAGCAACTGATTGCAGTGATCCTGCAACTGGACAAGATCCATACCAGGTTGTCTCTGCCAACCTGCTTCCTCTCTAGAAACTAAAGCTAACAACTTTGGGATATGTTTACATGACTTCACTAATTTTCTCCCTATGCAAATAGAAGATAATGTTTCTAAAGGAAACACACCAGCAGTTCTTTATGTGAGTACTCACACTTTTTTTTGGCAGGGTAAAAGTGAGTGGTAAAAATTACCAGCTTGTGCTGCATTAAAAAAAATGCTCACAGAATAATGAGCTGATTTTTGCTTTGGCAAACAAAGGACAGCTCAGTTAAAAAGGCCCATTCTTTTCCTTCTCACGCACACACATCAACATCGACAAATCAGGACAACTTGGGGGAAAACTTTTTTTTAAAATGATGACATTTTAAGGATTCTCCAGTGGACTGGGAGGGAATCCATGAGCATCGTAACTTCCTCTTGATGAACTGCTCAGACAGTGAAGACGGGCACAGCTGAGAGTTTTGCTCAGAAGCATAAAATCTGGGCACATTTAATAAGAGTGACCGACAGTTCTAAATATGCTTCATAACTATAATGAGACTACTATATTCAGTAAACAAAAACAAAATAGTGAAATAGATCTTAACAATTCTCAATAGTTAAAAGTAATTTTGCTTTAAATAATCAGAAATAGTAATAACTGTTACATACAAAAGTTATTTTTTTTAAATGGAAATTATTTCTATTGGAATACCTACAATCAATTAATTTGTAGGTGTCCAAAAATTTAAAAATTGCCCCAAACTTGCCAAGACTGTAGCAATTTTGTTCCCAAGATTCCACGACATTACAGAGTTCTTGCTTGAAATGTTGTAAAATTTCATACAAGAAAATGAAAACTGTGCAACTCTTCAGCCATTTGTAAAGTCACTTGTAGCCACCCTCTGGAAGTGTTACAAGTGCTACATTGCCTAACTATCTTTTATTTGATGTAAAACATTGCAAATTATTGAAAAGAGATTTTGCATTATCTTCAAAACGGTGCGTGATAGTACATTTCTGAAGGTCACCTAAATAAAACCTTTAAAAAAAAATAAACTTGACAAATATCATTGACAAAAAATGCTTCGCTCAGTTAACCTTAGAAATTCCATACAGAGATGAGCAGCATAACAAACCACAGTGCTCTATTTCATCATGAATCTCCAAACTTGGAAAATTTAAGACTTGTTGGCTTCAACTCTCAGAATTCCTCAGTTAACCATGCTGGCTAGAGAATTCTAGGAGTTGAAGTCCACAAATCTTAAAGTTGCCAAGTTGGAGATCTGGCCTGGATAGGTGGAAGCCACCTCTTAGCTCACTTGTTAAGAATCTAATAGCCATGTCACTTATCTCAGACTAGTCATGTAAACAATTCTTAAGGCTGGTAATTGCTGTGAACTTATGTACAATGATGTAATCATATATCCATTCCAGTTGTCCAATCAGAATATTTCTAGTACATTATTAGCTAAAAAATAATGTGTTTTAAAAAAAATGGTCATTATTTCCTGACAAAACCTCACCATGTTTTCTATCCCAGCTGAGTAAAGGTACATACCTTGTCACTTAAGGGTTACTAGCAAATGCAATCATAAAGATAAGGGGCAAAACAACAATGCCAAAGAACACAAAATAATCTAACACAATATGGGTGCAAGAAATTGTATACACTCATGAGACAAGGCCTGAGGGGATTTCCATGATCATTCAGGCTAGCAATAGTTACAGAGTAATGTAGGATTTCTTTCTTTTAGAAAAACACCTAACAGTAACAATTCATCAATGTATCTATGTAATTTTAAGAAATACAAAAAATATCATAGAGGAGTTATTCACTGCCTGCTATTTCATATTCCCCTTTTTATGCTTTGCCATAAAACCCAGAGCTGAAGTCAGCACACCAATAACTATGCCTGTAACTTAAACTGTCGTACAAACTCAGAATCAGATACTTATCAAAGTTAAGTATATTTCAAAAGTAATGTCATTATTGGTATTTTTAAAAAAGATTAAATGTTTCCTCTGAATCCATCCATTTAAAATACACAGTAATATTAATGCTATATCATGCTACACAGTAATAACTAGTTGCAAAAGATTTGCTTTAAGTTATTACTAGAGGTAAAAGAAACACCGCAATCATTTGAACGAGGGCTAAACTCTGGCAGGGTGGAACCAAAACATGAGAAGGCAAAGTTTATTTATGGGGAAGACTGATAGTTAATGATATAAAACAGTGTTTCTCAATCTTGGCAAGGTGAAGCTGGCTGGAGAATTATGGGAAGTGAAGTCCATGCATCTTCCACTTATCAAGGTTCAGAAACACTAATATAGAAAGATGTAGTATTTTATCTGGAAATTTCCTGTTCCACAACTATAATAAGCACCCATAATGAAACAAAGATACACATTTCAAAATTTCTCTTTTCATAAGGAAAAATTACCATGGAAAAATATTCATTAGACTTTGAAAAAGTGTAAAATATTGAAGTATGAATCCACTGATAGGTTTTTGCCCTTTAGCTTTGAGCTGTATAAACAGAACACCAATGTAGTTGAAAATTAATTCTGGGACTGATGGACTGCATCCCTAATTCAAAACCAGTCTGAGTTAAATCTGAATCCAATACTCTTAGGAGCAACAGAGATTTACAAATCAGTTCTGCACTTAAAAAAAATGTTCTACTAACACCAACATCTTGGTCCTATAAGATCTGAAGTGACAGAGATTTATTTCCCCCCAAAGGTTATTTCAACTGAGAAACTGATTGATAGTGCAACTGAAAGAAAATTCACTATTCTGTGAACACAGAATGCAATTGATGTTTACAATTAAGCAAGTCACCTGCTACCCAACGCAGGCCTTAAAAGACTTAAAAACCAAATCTCCAAGGCAGAAGCCCCCGAAACAAAAACACGGCCCTCCTCAGACCTATTTTCATTGCTATTCAGGATTGAAAGCTGAAGTTTAAAACCACAACTTTAAAAATGTAGCTAAGGCTTTTAAAGTTCATAAATATTTTTCCTCGCCTGAGTATGTTTCATTTGGGACACAAGGCAGGCAGGCAGGCAGGCAGGCAGGCAGAAGAGAAGCAAAAGAAAGACTGCATAAATCTATGGGAGGACTCACATCTCTGTGATGGAAGCTATCAAAAAATGACATACAGGAGAAGGAATAGCTCAACAGAAAAAGAAAGGAGAGCAAATTCCTTTGAAAGCATGGAAGACTGAAAATAAGGCTGCTAGGTATGAGGAAGTAATGCATCTAAACAGCACTGGCAGAGAAACCCCACCAAAGGAAGAGAAAAGTCACCAGAGAGGGTGGAGAGGAGAAGGGGATAGAGGTTTTACACTTCATGCTTTTGAGCGTAAGGCAAACATTCCACACACAGATGGAGTCAATTATGAAAGGGGGTGACGGGGAAGCAAAGAAAGGCACCGTGAGATCCGCCTAGCTAGGAAGCAGGATATAAATTATAGAAAAACAACACGGAAAGAATCCAAAGAGTTGCAAAGAAAACTGTAAAGGAAGATAGGCAGGACAGAGATCTTATATTCTATGTCTGCTCTAGGAGGGGTATGGTTTTTTTTACCAGAATGCAACACTTATATAAAAGGAAGGTGGCCAGTAGTCAGGAAGAGTCCCTAACTAGAGGGTTATTGGCTAGGGAATAGAGTTCCTAGCACATCTACATCATACAAGATAGTTCAGTGAAATTATAGCCTTCTCTGTCAAGATTCTGATTGTACCTGCTCTTCTTGATACCCGCTTCCTTTCCCACCAGGATTAGCCAATTCCCATTACGACTTAGACCGTGCATCTAATAATTATTACAGCAGCTACTTCAAAAGTTCTTTCCTGTTTCTTAATCAGTTTGGTTCTGTTTGAGAAATGCCATCCTCAACCTGCATATAAGCCTATGGTTCTCTGTGCCTTATCAAAGTAGGCATGTTGCACTTTTTGCCATCCCTTCTCTGGAAAGAAGAGACAGAATGAACCACAAGGCCAGAAAGTGTACACTCAAACATGGAGTGTTTCTAAGAGGTGCGAGGACAGCAGAATATTAATCTCAAATTAATGGGTAATAACAAACTCCAGCAAAAAAAATATATTTTTTTTTACAAAACTGACTACAGTTCCTTACATTCTAAAACTCTCCTGCTCAGAGTGCAAAGGAACAAGCAGAGTTTCCTGTAAGAGTTTGATGTAATCAATGTAACCCCCCCTCTCCTCTCAATCTTCTTTTCTAAACAAACTCCAATATTTTGGCATTTGAGATATTACTAAGTATGTATATCCAATACCAGCTAGGCAAAGCAAAGTGCAAAACAAACCAACAATTATGTATGTTTTTTTTTTTAAAAGCTGAACATCACAGAATTGGATTAGAGAAAACACTTGAGAAAGTGACAGAAATAAGGGTAGTTGGAGTAGGATGCAAAGCCCCACAAATAATATAAGAAAAAATTGGATGACAGGGAGTGAAATTTAGAGTCAAGGCAGAAAAAAAGGTGCAAATGAAGATATAAAAATCAACAAGATTTTAACGAGCACAAATCCTAGAAAACTATTCCTGCTGCCAATTAAAGTAGCTCCAGTAAAACATTACACAATCAATAATCAAACAGGCCCAGCTGATATATGCTCAGAATATGTTGAGCTGATATGTCAGGAAATGAAGGAGAGGTGGAAATAGAAGCTAAATAAATCTCACCCTAACATCACATGGGATTTAGAGGATGGAGGAATGACAAATGCAGGAAGGGAAAAAGGTCCCTGCACAGATTTCAAGACATTTCTGGGGAACTTCTGGGGAGGAAATGAAACTCCCTTTCTTTTTTGACCCTACCTCAGAGGGCTGCTGTAAATATTAAAGACCCACAAAGACAATGGAGGTTGCCCCAAAGAAATCACCCCCTCCCAATACAATAGGGATGTGAAAGATCCCCTTAGAAAAGGAGCACCTGAACTGTCTTCCTGGAGAGCAAAGAAGCCTTGAACCCCTTTCTGAGGTCTGTCCTAGCTTTCTTCCTTGCGAGGAAGAAAAAGCAGAAAAAGAGAGAATGGAAAATGACCCCTGGAGACACTCAGCCTGAGCAGGGAGGTGGGTAGCGTGGATTAGATAGAAGCAAAGAGAAAGGCAAAAGCAGGGCTGGAGAAAAAGCATCATCTATCTCATAAATACCATTAAGAAAAGCAGAAAAGCCACCTGAAACCAGCAGGACGCACAGAAAAGTGAGGAAGACAAACACTTGCCAGAAAGGAAATAGTAAGGAAGGAGGCACACAGAGATACAGGCAAACAATTGCAGATGCATGTTTGCATATACACAATACTGCATATATCATATCACACAAAACTATAATGTGTGTATATATAAATTGCATATTTAATATACATAATTGCATATATATATATGTATAATTGCATATACATCTCATACTTAGTTGCACACACATATACAAATAATTGTGTGCCCATATCAGACATGTACATATCACATGCACATACATATAATTGTATATCTCTCACACACCTGTTTATGCATAGACATCTACTTGTTTCTATATCATACGAATGTATAATTGTGTGGATATATCATACATATGTATACAAATAATTATGTGCAGATGTTAGGCATAGATATATCACACACACATATATAATCACATGCACACATGTATACACACACACACATATATATACACATATTATATACATATATTGTATATACATGATTGCATATATACTTGTGTTGGTATATATCACATACACACAGGTATACTTACAATTGTGTGAATATATCACAGACACCTTTATATCATGCACACGTGTACACACATAATTGTGTGTATAAACTATATACACCTTTGCAGAAAATTGTGTGCACATCACACAGACATGCATGTATCCCATGTATACACATAATTGTATCTATCACACACATACCCCTGTCCTTACCCACGATTGCAAATATACATCCACATATCACCCTTAGAGATGCATTTAAGCCACCCAGCCGTGTATACAGACAAGACGTGTCCATGCACAGGGGTGTTCAGATGTGCCCCTCAAGAGACCCGCCCCGAGGAAAGCCAAAAGCCGCCCGATGACACGGAGGAGCAGTGGGCAACGCAGGCTCTCGGGAGGGAAGCGGGAGAAGGAGGACCCTCCAGCCGGGCGTCGCTCGAGGCGGGGAAATGCGCAGCAGAAATAAGCGCGGCCGAAGAGCCGAGGGGGGGAGCCGGCCTTTCCGGGCGCCGTCGGAGAGCGGGGTGGGGTGGGGGAGGCAGAGGATGGGGCCTTCCCGCTCCAGCCGAGGCAGCGTCGCCTCCGCTTTTCCTCCCCAGGAGAGGAGACCGGTCCGCCCGCACTGACCGAGCAAGAGCAGCTTGAGCTCCCGGCGGGCGTCGCGCTTGTCCCTCCGCAGCTGCTTCTCGATCTCGGCGTTGATGCGCTTCGACTCTTTCACCTCGTCGCTGAGGCAACAGGCCATCATGGACTCCAGCGTCATGGCTGCTGTGCCGCCGCCGCTGCTGTTGCCACCGGCACGGGCGGAGCCGCCGCAGCCGCCGCCACAAGAGGCGGCGGCGGACGAGGAGGAGGAGGAAGAGAAGGCGACGGATGAGGAAGGGAACGGAGGCTCGGCCTGCTCAGGCGGAGGCGGCTTCGCGGTTCCGACCGCCCCGGCCGCGACGGTGGCGGCTCCGGCTGCTGCTGTTGCTCCGCCGCCCCCTCAGCGACGGCGACCCAGCCCCGCGACGCCAACCCAACTTCCCAGCTCGCCTCACAACACGCGGCCAACCAAACCTTCCTTCGAGCACCAGCGGGACGGACGGCGGCCGCGCCCAATAGGAAGGCGGGCGCGCGCGCGGGCGGGTGCGTAACGGCTCCCCCTACAACCACCCCGCCTCTCCCTTCCCAACCACCACACAGTGACTGACAGAAAACACCGGGCTAGCCTGATTGGCCGCGCGGGAGAGAAAGACGCGACGTGGCTCGGCCAATGGGCGAGCGAGCCCGCTCAGACGGGAGGCGGGGACGGCGGGGCTCCGCCGCTGAGCAAAGAAAGGATTGGTCCCGCCGGCCGCACGACGACCAATCGGGGAGCGGAGGAGGGGTGGGAAGAAGTCCGAGGGGTTTTGCTGGCGTGTGAGGAGGCAGAGAGGGTTTTTTAATTATCTGGGACCCGCCCTTTTTTCCTTAGTTTTTGTTTTTTTTTTTAAGCAAGGTTGGTTGTTAGATAAGAGATGGCGGGGGAATATTCGGCCTGAGCGCTTGGCTCGAGTAAGGGGTGCGCATGCGCGGGGCGAGTGTGCGGCGCACAGCATTATGGGCCGGTGGAGGACTTGGGGGCATCGAATAAAAAGGACTAGAGGAGCCCAAACATTTTTTTTTTAAAGAGTGCCTCTGAGCGAGTGCAGAGTGACGTTCCCTCTCTTCCTTGACTTTTCCCGGTCCCATTTGCCAGGATGTACTATTTGTATGCAGCGGCAAACGGGGAAATAATTCTACATTTAAATAAACCCCCCACAAAAAGCTTTGATAGACATCTTTGCACAAGGCCTAACTTGTGCCTGAGGGTGTTGTGTGAATCCAGTTTACTTGATTCGAGGGCACATCCTTTACTGGGTCCTTGATTTAAGCCAATTTCTGGGTTTTCATAAAATATTGCAGGCAACAGGCTAAAAATATGGACAGATACTCCTTGACATACAACCATTCGTTTAGTGACTGTTCAAAGTTACACCGCTACTGGAAAAAGTTGACTTATGAGTGTTTTTCACACAACCATTGCAGCATCCTCATGGCCACAATTCACACACTTGGCAACTGGCATGTATTTATGACGGTTGCAGTGTCCCATGTGATCCCCTTTGTATGGTCGGTTGTGTTTAGTTTTAATTTATTTTTTTTTATTTTAGTGGTGTTTGTCCAGTTTTACTTGTGGAAGAGCACCTCATTTCGTTGCACCTGCTTGTGAGTGTAATGACAAATAAACTTATGTTTTATGTCTTTGGCGACCTTCCGACAAGCAAAACCAATGGGGAGTCCACTTAACCCTGTTTTATTAATTGCAGTGGTTCACTTAACAACAGTAGCAAGAAATGTGATAAAATGGAACAAAACACATGTAACTGTCTTGCTTAGCAATGGAAACTTGGGACTCAATTGTGGTCATAAGTTGAGGATTACGAGTCAAAAAGAAGGCTGTGAAAATATTTACAGACCCCTCACATCCCAGACATAAACTGTTTCAAGTCCTTTCCTCAAAATGACGCTATAGAGCCCTGCACACCAGAACAACTAGACACAAGGACAGTTTTCCCCCGAAAGCCATCACTCTGCTAAACAAATGATTTCCTCATCCCTGTTCAACTATTACAAAGTCTGCACTATTATTAGTGTTAATCTTCTCATCATTCTTTATCACCCATTGTGACTGTATGACAGTAACTTTGTCGCTTGTATACTTACGATTTATAATGACTGTATGATTTGATTGCTTATTGTACCCTATGAGTGTCATTACATGTCGTACCTTATGATTCTTGACTCCTGACGAATATATCTTTTATGTATCCTGAGAGTATTTACACCAAGACAAATTCCTTGTGTGTCCAATCACACTTGGCCAATAAAGTATTCAATCTATCTATTACCTGTATCCCAGCCAGGTTGCATCTGAGGGACCTTATGTTTCATATGAATGCAACTTCAAGGGCTGGACCTGGACCTGCAAGAGGATGTTGTGTAAATCCAAATGTTTCCATCACCATTTTCAGAGACAGAGATATCCAAAGCTGAATTCATGCACAGAAATGCTGAGCCTGGTTACTCAGCTAATAGAATAACAGAGTTGGAAGGGATCTTGGAGATCTTCTAGTCCAACCCCCTGCTCAAGCAATGGCTGCCCTGTCTTTTCTTAAAACCCCCCAGTGTTGGAGTACCCACAACTTCTGGTGGCAAGTTGTTCCACTGGTTAATTGTTCTAACTGACAGGAAATTTCTCCTTCGTTCTAGGTTGCTTCTCTTCTGGATTAGTTTCCAACCTTATTGCTTCTTGCCCTGCCTTCAGGTGCTTTGGAGAAGAGCTTGACCTCCTCTTCCTTGTAGCAGCCCCTTAAATATTGGAACACTGCTAACATAGCAGCTCGGGGTCTACCCCACATACTGAAGGATAATGGATAAACCAATCTCCACAGGCTGGAATTGTGTAACATAAGGGATTATATTTGAAATGAAAACCTGATGTTGTAGTGGACAGTGAAGAAAAGAAACTGATGAGCCCAAAGTTTTCATTTGAGGCACCAATGTCCAGCCTCAAATGAGCCTACTTTTGACTTTGAAGAAGCAGGAGGCTATTGATATCTCTGAACTTAAGACTCCTGAGAAGACAACGGACAGCCAAGAAAACAGACAAATGGATCATCAAACAAGTCAACCCAAAGTTCTTGTTCAAGGCTTAGGTGACCAAGCTCAAATTATCCTACTTTTAATACGTGATGTAAATACTCAGATCTCTTGAGAGGGCTTTGGTGCTGGGAATGGTGGAAGGAAGGAGAAGAAGAGGGAGGACCGACAACAAGGAAGGTGGACTGTGTTACTGTTCTGACCTAGGCTTCCCCAACAACACGAAGCCAACTCCTCATCCTGATAAAACCCCTTTTATTTAGTTTACAGTGAATTCCTCTCCAGCAGAGTCCCAGGCAACAGTTTTTCAGGATGTTTCACAATTACAGACCTTTATCAGGCTTGGAGAGTGGCCAGGTCAATTTCAAACGCCACACTATAGCAGACAATGCTTGGCAAGAAAGCAGGAACAGACCTTCACCCAAATGAACTAATTCTCTCCTGCAAAACCCCATTCTCCTTTCTCTCCTCTTTTATTCCCTATGGGAAGGGCCATTCACCATCCACCTGTGGCTTTACTTCCAAGTTGACCCTTGTTCCTTAGCTTCCCATTCTTCTGGCAGATCTGTGCATGTGCACACTGGGAACAGGCTCCAGCTGTTCTTCTGCCTCACTGATGTCTGACTCCGAAGGCAGCTGATAACTGTCAGATGGCCTTGGCCCCATCTCTGCCTCCGACACAGAGCCCTCATCAGAGCCTTCCCCAGACTCCAGGACGGGCCCAGGTTCCTCCCCCACCTCCTCACTATCCAAATCTGCTGCCAGCTCCACTGGCCGCTGGAGGGCCACAACAATTACCACTGTAATGAAGGACCAGGTTGGAGATAAATTGCTGTAGAGAAAATCTATCTATGTGGTCTCTAAGGGTTGACAGTGACGGTTGGCATGTAATCAATCAATGCAAAAACCTAGCTCTCCTGAGAAATCCATAATGCTGAGGAAGGAAGAGAGAAAGAGGATCAAGATGGATTGAGTCACTTAGAGCAAGACCTGAAGGCATGTTGGAACAGATCATCCTGAAGAAGTTCTGTCTAGATGGCCTCTAGAAGCATTGTCAACTGAATAGCGCATTATCAATCAATAAGATCTCACACTGTTGAGAAGTTTGTAATGCTGGAAAGAAGTTTGTAATGCTGAAGTTTGAAATGTGGAAAGAAAGTCAAGAGGACGATCAGTAGCAAGGGAGATGGATTCCATTACAGCAGTGGTGGGTGCCAGATCCGTTTGGGAACTGATCACCTCTGTCGCTAAGATTCACCACCAACGTGATGCTACAGAATCAGTTAATCAATACCATGTTTAAGCACCATGCTAAACTATCATTATGATTCATGGTGGCACAGTGGTTAGAATGCAGTACTGCAGGCTACTTCTGCTGACAGGCAGCTGACTGCAATTTGGCAGTTCAAATCCCACCAGGCTCAAGGTTAACTCAGGCTTCTGTCCTTCCGAGGTGGGTAAAATGAGGACCCAGATTGCTGGGGACAATATGCTGACACTGTAAACCGCTTAGAGAGGGCTGTAATGCACTGTAAAGTGGTATATAAGACTAAGGGCTATTGCTATTTGCAAGCCACCCTTTATAGCTGGGGGCTGACTTTGCACATCAGATTTGCTATGGCATTCTTGAATGAAGAAGCTCCAGTTTGTTGGGTTCACCCAAAGCTAACCATGGCTTAGTGCACCAGCCCCCAACCTTTTGGGCACCAGGGACCGGTTCCGTGGAGAAAGGTTTTTCCATGGACCGGAGGCAGAGGTGGTATTCAGCAGGTTCTAACCAGTTCTGGAGAACCGGTAGTGGAAATTCTGAGTCATTCAGAGAACCGGCAAATAACACCTCTGACTGGAGATTTTAAAGTTTCCTTCTCCTGCCACGCCCACCAAGCCATGCCCACAGAACCGGTAGTAAAAAAAATCGAATCCCACCACTGACCTGAGGGGATTTCACATGTTGCCTGCATGCCATGGATGGGGCTTGGCTTGTTTGCATGGCCCGGTTTCTGGCATGCAGCCCAGGTACCAGTTTCACAGACTGAGAGCTGGGGACCTCGGCGTAATGAGAAACCTAATACTTTGCTCAATGTATTTCTAGACCATCTCCCTTCAAATAAGCTATGTAGCAGAAGAACCTCCAATGCAATCCTTATTTTTATTTTTTTGTTTTTACCTTGCCTTTATTGTTTTTATAAATAACTGAAGGCGACAAACATACTTAATACTCCTTCCTTCTTTTATTTTCCCTACAGCAACAGCCCTGTCAGGTGGGTTGGGCTAAGAGAGAGTAACTACTCAAAAGTCACTCAGCTGGATTTCATGTCTAAGACAGGACTAAAATGTAAGGTGGGACTAGTACTCACAATTTCCTGATGAATGGCTCAAAGTCACCCAGCTTGTTTCCGTGCCTAAAATGGGACTAGAACTCAACATCTCCTGGTGATTAGTCCGAGATCACCCAGTCGGAGTTCCTGCCTAGGGTAGGACTTGGAGCAATTTCTCGTCCTCGCATATATTTTTGGTTCAGATTCATGCAAATCACCCTGAAATGTAATAAATGCACCCAAATTGGGATTGTGAGACTCTAGAAAAAGTACAGAGAAGAGCAACCAGGATGATTAGGGGACAGATGAAGAACGGTTACAGGAACTGGGCTTGGCTAATCTAGGGAAGAGAAGGACCAGGGGAGACAGGATAGCAGCCTGCCAATATTTGAGGGGCTGCCCCAGAGAGGAGGAAAGGGGTCAAGCTATTTTCTAAAGCACCTCAAGGCCAGACAAGGAATAATGGAGGGAAACTGAACAAGGGGAGATTCAACTTGGAAATAAGGAGAAACTTTCTGACAGAAATGGTGAAGGGTCTCCCGCTTGGGCGGGGGGTTGGACTAGATGACCTATAAGATCCCTTCCAACTCTGATTATCTGTTATCTGTTATTTAAAATTGGCTGTTTGTTTAAATAAATTAAAAAGTCTGTTTCTTTATACTTTGAATGAACTCCAAATTCTCAGACTGAAAAACCAATTGGCTGAAGACACTGAAAGTTGCTAAACTCCTTTTCTGCACCCTAGACAACCGGATGGAACCACGAACCTAATGGATACGCAGGAAGTGAGAAAAATAATCTTGCAAGCCAATTTCAGCAGAAGAGTTTTGGTGAGCTCTGTGCGCCCCCAACATGGACTTAGATGTCCTGAGGATTGCCTACCACAAACATAACAGCGTTCAAGCCACCAGTGAGCTGGAAGTCAATGCATTGGTAAAGCAATTGTACAGATGCTATTCTGCCATTCGAGGGCTTGGTTCAACTTGTGTCTGAAATGCAGGCACTACAAAGGGGGAAATTATTAATTGAAATTTAAAAAGATTAAATTCCAGGAACTAGCAAGAGTAGTAGTGATGCTAGTCATTCTTGACTTAACGACCACAATTGAGCCCCAAACTTCTGTTTCTAAGCAAGACAGTTAAAAGACTTTGGCCCCATTTGACAACCTTTTTGTCACAGTTGCTAAGCGAATCACTGTGGTCATTAAGTGAGTCACGGGGTCATGAAACGAATCTATCTTTCCCTATTGAATTTGCTTGTTGGAAGCCAGCTGGGAAGTTTCTAAATGGGGATCACACGATCCCAGGACACTGCAACCACGCTAAATACATGCCAGCTGCCCAACATCTGAATTTTTGATATGTCATTGCAACCGTTCCAAGCGTGAAAGCTGGTCAGAAGTCACCCTTTTCAGGGCTTTTATAACATCGAACAGTCACTAAACAAGTGATTGCGCATCAAAGACTATTTGTATTTGAGGCATCGATGCCTGAACAGGAATGGATCAATATGATTTGGCTACAAAACAAATAAATATTTTTTTTCCCCCTTAAAACCATATCTCTTCCCCACTCTCCTTTCCTGTTCCTATCACATTCTCATAACGTTGCAAGCAGAAACCCGTATTTTGCAGAACCAGAGTGGGGAGCAAAGGAAAAGGATGGTCTTTCCAAGAAGTTGCTCCCCCTCCCTTTCCAAAGACCCCCCCCCCCATTTTTCCAGCAATCCCACCCACCATTCTCAACCCCCATCTCCTGGCTTTTTCCAGGTTTGCCTTTTCTTCTCAGCAGAGGGCACTGTGGCTCTTTATAAACCAGGGTTTGTTTCAAGGAATGCACCCCTTGGAGCATTTCCTTATATGCTGCTCTGGGGCAGAGCGGTTTTAGAAGAATCCAGGCTCTGGTTGAATAAATATCCCAGAAGAAGAAGGGAACCCCTCTGAGTCACTGGTCCTTTGGTCCTTCTCGGCGTTTCTCCAATGTGGCCTTTTTCAGAATGAGAATAGTGCTGGAAGGGACCTTGGAGGTCTTCTAGTCCAGCCCCCTGCTCAAGCACGAGACCAGTGGTGGTATTCTACCAGTTCGGCCCGGTTCAAGAGAACCGGTGATGGTAAAAAAAAAAAAAAAAAAGTTACCGTAATAAAAATGGTAGTAAAAAAAAAATAAAAGCAGCTATTTGTTATGATTTCTTTTTTTTTTCCTCCCAACGATCAGCTGTTCCGATGATCAGCTGTGCCGGGATTCCACTCATTGTTTTACTACTTCGACCAGAAGAAGCCACGCCCACCTAGTCACATGGCCAGGCCCACCTAGCCATGCACACAGAACCAGCAGTAAAAGTACTTGCATCCCATCCCTGCCGGAGACCGCATACCATTTCAGACAAATGACTCAGAGGTGGCCTTCAGCCGGTTCTGACCCGGTTCTGGAGCACCAGTAGCGGACATTTGGAGTAGTTCAGAGAACCAGCAAATCCCGCCTCTGACTGGCCCCACCAATCCCATCTCTTCTCTGCCTCTCAAATCCCAGCTGATTGGCTGGGTCTTCTTTGGCTGCCCTGCACAGGAGAACGGAGCTGGAAAGCAGGTTAATGGGGTGGGGAGGGAAGGGGGAATTTTGCAGTACCCTTCCCCTGCCATGCCCAGCAAGCCACACCCACCAAGCCACGCCCACAGAACCGGTGGTAAAAAAAATTTGAATTCCACCACTGAAACACGACTGTTCAGTCTTAAAAACCTCCCATAATGGAGCACCCACGCCTGAAGGCAAACGGTTCCACTGATAATTTTTTTTATTTTATTTCTATCCCACTTTTTATTGTCTTTAATGAATAACTCAAGGTAGTGAACATACCCAGCATACCCTCCTCCTCCTATTTCCCCCCCCCCAAACACAACAAAAGCAATCTTGTGAGGTGGGGAAGGCTGAGAAAGAGACACGGGCTCAAAGTAACCCGGTTGGCTTTCATGCCTAAGAATAACAAAATATCAGAGTTGGAAGGGACCTTGGAGGTCTTCTAGTCCAACCCCCTGCTCAGGCAGACAAATGGTTGTCCGGTGTCAAAGCATTCCCAACTTCTGGAGCCAAGTTGTTCCACTGGTTAATTGTTCTCTCAGTCAGGAAATTCTTCCTTAGTTCCACGTTGTTTCTCTCCTTGATCAGTTTCCATCCTTATTGCTTCTTATCCTGCCTTCAGGGGCTTTGGAGAAGAGCTTGACTCCCTCTTCTTTGGGGCAGCCCCTGAGATACTAGAAGACTGCTCTCATGTCTCCCCTAGTCCTTCTTTTCATCAAACTAGACCTTCCCAGTTCCTGGAACCGTTCTTCATATGTTTTAACCTCCAGTCCCCTAATCCTCTTTGGTGCTGTTTTCCTCAGCCTTTCTAGAGTCCCCCCTGCTTTTTTATATTGTGGCAACCAAAACTGGATGCCGTATTCCAAGGGCCGTTGTAACTTCAAACGTTCAGCATATGAATGGTTGTAAGTCAAGGACTACCTGTCTGTATTTTTACCCTATTTTTGTTATGCTGTGAATTGCCTTGTCAGGCATTGCTTTTTAGGCACAGTAAATAAGAGTGGTGGGATTACTGTTATTTTGAGATGACTCAGCGGCTGTAGGTGGCAAAAGTCTCCTTGGTTCCCCCCTCCCCAATTTCAAAGTCAGAAAATGCTCTCCCCCCAAAGGTTTCCTGAGCTCCAAGGCCCCTTCCAATTTTTCTATTCTATTCTATTCTATTCTATTCTATTCCATTCTTTCCTCTTTCCTTATTCTGTTCTGTTCTCTCCTTTCCTTATTCCTTATTCTCTCCTTTCCTTATTCATTCCTCATTCCTTATTCTGTTCTATTCTATCCCATTCTGTTCTTTCTTTATTCTGTTCTATCCTATTCTATTCTATCCTATTCTATCCTTCTGGGGGATAAACAAACTTCAAAAAGCGCTTATCTAAATCCCTCCGGGAAGCACCTTTCTCGGTCCCGAACGTTGATGCTTGAGAAGCAAAGGGAAGGTTTATTTTATTTTATTTTTTCCCCTTGATAAGACACGATTCTCATACTCCTGTCGATGGATCTGCATCTTGAAAAACCAAAGAGGAAGCCGAGAATCTGTCTGGAGCATCACTCTGGGATTTGGTCTCTTCCCTGCCGAGAGGGAAGCAAGTCGCTCAAAGAATATTTCAATTTTTCTCCTCCCACCCCGCTTCCGGTCCATGAGCCTTACAAGCGGTCCAGAGGAAAGGAGAAGCTGCTTGCAAGGATCTGGATTCTTCCACCCATCTGCATCCC